>CM076573.1:809425105-809953887 GCA_034641835.2 Pinus albicaulis | reverse complement strand
GCTCTAGAAAGAGTTTTTTAAGGTTTTTAGGCAAAATTTTGACCATTTCTACAGGAGTGCAGCAGGCTGCTACAGGCATGTCGCGCAGCAATGTATCCCTTTGTAAAATTTGTGCACAGGCGCGTCGCTCACTTTTCCAGGAGTGTCGCGCAAGTTTGCAGTCCATTTTGAAGGCCTTCCCGGTGTCGGAATTGGGCGCGAGATGGCTCGTTGGAAATATGTGGATGTCTACTTTCCAGAAAAGCTTTAATTTTTTCATTTGGTGTCCATTTGATCCTTCAAAAATTGATTTTCCCAACACTGGTCAAAACTAGTGAATCCTGGTGCAGAAATGCATTGAGCTGTTTGTAGGCCACTTTTGAATGCCTTCCCGGTGTCGGAATTGGGCCCGAGATGGCTCATTGGAAAGATAGAGAAGTCTACTTTCCAAATATGCTTGATTTGTTTCATTTGGTGTCCATTTTGGTATTCAAAAACTGACTGTCCCATCACTGGTCAAAAAAGGTGTATGCTGGTGCAGAAAAACATAGCGTTGATTGCAGGCTACTTTTGGATGCCTTCCTTTTGTCGTACTTTGGCCCAAGATGGCTCATCGGAAAGCTATGGAAGTCTATTTTCCATAAGAATTTTAATTTTTTCATTTGGAGTCAATTTTGTTGTTCAAAATCTGACTGTCCCATCACTGGTCAAAATGATGAATCCTGGTGCAGAAATTCTCCCGTGACATCTGTATTTTTCACGTTTCTCACAAACCATGATACCTGTGTAGAAACTGAAGAAGGTTTTTCTTCTTGAACCTATGAGGGACAAAAACCTCTCTCACGTTTGTAAATTTCATCTCTTTTTGGTCAGAAAATCATTTTGAATCAAACTGCCTGGGCGCTCCTTAACCCTAATTTTGCTGTGGCAGAGGTATTATGATTCAACAGCCATGGAAATTTTACTATCCCTTTGTATTTGCTGAGCTGAGATATTTGAGCCTCTTTTTGACTATGGGTACACTCCTTCAGTGGCATTCATGTAAACTCTTTCATCCTCTGTCTATCAAGAAGGGCGATTCTTCTAACACCTTTACTCTGCTCAAAATGTACCAGCAAGGTACCTTTGACCATTTAATAATGAAACTGCCTATATCTTGTTTTGAACTCCTCTCCAGAAACTGAAAACATGTCAAAGTCTTTTATGTATGCTATGAACCACTGTGTATCTTACTTTGCAGTGCCTTTTGCTGAGGAAAAAGCTAAACTGTCACCTTAAAAACCCCTTCTATACTTATGGCGCTTTGTATGAAAAGAGGACATCCATAGAGGATACTTTATGTTGCAAGGGGTGTCTTTTGACATTTTGACAGAGGTCCTTTCCATTTTTTCAATATAAACTAACACTTTGCTCTTAATTCTTTGGAGTTAATGATGCCCACTGTGAAACTAATCTTGACTAAGGGTGCAAAACTACAGTTGCATTCACCTCTGTTTATCATTCTCTGTCTAAAAAGGGTGCCTCTCCTCTGCTCAGAATATATCAACAAGGCATCTTGGTTCTCTGTTATAGGAGCAGACCTCTTTTGGAGAAACTAAACATAATTTTCCTTTTGTCCACTATAGGTACAGTTTGACAAACATTTTCATTTGAATAGGAAAACCAATACTTTTGAATCATAAACACTATCTTTTACCTGGTGTAAAGACTTTTTGCTTTCTTCCTTTGTATCCTTCCACTGCACCTTTCTGACTAATCAGTCTTCAACAATATCCAAGGCTTTGGCCATCTGCTCATACATGGAGGAGGCTCTTCATTAGGTAAAGTATCCGAAGGTTGCTTGACAAATCTGTTTGACACAGCTTTTCCCTGGATGTGATGGAAAGTAAACCACTTGAAAAACATCAATACTAGCATCTCTACTTGCAATCATCACTGTGTTTCAGAAGAAACCCTAGCCAAAGTGACACTGTCTCCCTGCACTGCTCTGAAGGTGACTGAAAAATCATTATTTGCTTTAGTCAACTTATGACAAATTACTTGAAAAATAGTCTCTGTGACTATGGAGGTCAGTGCCTTTTGAGAAACCAAGAACTTTCTTTCTGCCTGTGTAATGGCATGTTTTGTCAGCACCTCTTCAATTTGATCTTGTGTCAAGCAGGCTGCTTATGATTGGAATGTTTACTAATGACATGCCTTTCTAAAGTTCAACAATTTATATGATTTGAAAGCTTGAAATGACCTCCTTTATCAGACCAGACTCTTTTTTCCTTTGAGATAGCATATTTCAAACTTTATTTCTGTTATGATCATCAGTCACATTCATACAACCTGGAGATATTGTTTCACTGTTCAGTAAAAGGAAAACCTGGAATTTTGCAATCTTTAAATTCAATACTGGCCCGCGCCCTCTGCTTGTGGATGAAGGAGGCGCCCTAACCCTCTGCTTGTAAATGAAGGAGGTTCTGGGCCATGACAATTTACCAGTTTGCTGTGACAGTGATGTCTTTTTCTTACTGTGATTTTCATGCTAGAAAGAGCTGTAAGGTCTTGATGAGTGATTTTTTGTTTTGCAGCTTCATCTCAGGCTCATAATACATTTAGAAGCAGTTGTTCCTCTAACTGTAGATCCAAGAATTTAGTCCTGAGATGAAGTTATATTTCCTGTTCTTTGTAGAATCTATAAAACACTGTGAAACACCTAATAGTCAGCTTGAGATTGGGGTTTATGCAGTGCTGAGACCTAGGGATATAAGTGGCGCGACTTAGAACTGTTTGTCAATTTCATTTGCAGAGTGGGAGGTCAGTTATGGTTGGTCTGTAACAGAGGGAGGCTTTTTGGCTTTTTGATGATCACCAAGGGTAAAATGTCTTAAAGCGCCACTTCCTAACATAGGGGAAAACTTTTGAAACATATTTGGATTTGCCTTTTAAAGCTGATGGGCAGACCAGTAGGGCTGAAGCTGGATAGGAAGGGGATAATGAGGTTTTGATTTTGACATGGGCGGACTGAAAAGTAGAAGGGCGAAAAAAAGTTTTATGAGGGTTTTCTAGATGACAGATTGACATATGGAATTCAGCTTCTAGAAAACTCAGCTATGGATATAGTCATCACTAACATGTAAAAAATACTGATGGCTAACAGTGGCTCCATTTGGGGAGGGCAGCTCCTCGTCAGGAGGTGTCCAGAATTCAGATTTTTGGCTTATGAAGACCGGTGCCTTATCCATTGGCGCAAAATTTACCCTTCTCTTGATGTTATTTCTGAAAAGTGACAGCATGGTTAACATCAATGATACTTCTACCTACCCCACTATCTTTCCTAACATTTTTTCTTCTCTTTGGCGCATTTGAACTAGCAGCCTTTTGACAATGCATATTTTTTCTTTTTGCAAAATGAAACTATCTATTTCTACTCTTATATCTGCCGGGAGTTCAGATTAAGCTGATGAACTCCTTCATTTCTCTACCTAAAACTAGATCGACTGTCAAGATTAAGCAGTTTGACATGATTTCATTCTCTAATCTACAACATGAAATTTAAAAATGATCAAATCAGGATTAAGCAGTCTGATTTGTCATGCATTTGCGGCATAAAAGACAAGCTGCACACAAATGTTATTCTGCAATAAAAGGAAACTAGACAAGCGGGCTAAGATGTACAATGTGTTTTTCATCCCTCGCTTCTCTTTTTGGTTCTGTTTTAGGCATGTGGAACCAGAATCTCTCCCTAATCTAAGCTCTGTGATAAGTCAATCTTACACAATGTTGACTATCTTGGCACTCACTAACTTATCAACAAATAAATTTAAACTTGCTCAGCTATGATTAGGCTAGATAGTTGAACAAGACATTGAAGTACTAGTAGCGGCATTTAAGCTTGCTCGCTTTCCGAAAGACTATTTTTTGGAACATGGGCCCTTACCACTGCTTTTTAGAAACTGCCCTCTTTTTCTACTTTTCACTGTTTTTTGTATTTTCTGTTTTTTCACTTTTTCTTCAAACAAACTACAAATGAAAAGGTGCTCACAGGCTAAGCTTATTTTCTATTGTTGTCTTTCTATCCTAATCTAATCTGTACACAATAGACATTTGTTTGGTGAACTCTGCTTTCCAATGCAACCAGTCAAGTAGATGCTCACATGGGTGATTCTGGTTTAGTTCTTTCATGATGCAGAAATAATGAAAAGGCCACTCCCATTTGGTTTGTTTCTGGACAATAGAGCTTAAGTTTTTTCTCATTCTTGGTAGCAACTTGTTTATGATAGAACCCACTACCCCTACAGATTTCTCAAGGAAAACAACAAATAGATCTTGGAATAATACCTGATCTAGAGGATTTGATATATAGGCTTCATTCAGGACTACTCTTTCTTCCACTTGGCTATATTTGGGACCCCCCTGGTAAAGCAACTCTTCCTCATGATCACTCGAATTGTCAGACTCATCATGTATTGCAGTGTAGTTTTCTTTCCAAGCTGATGTGTTCTGATTAAGTGGACTGAAAACTGTGTGAAGGTCATCAGGTTGATGAACAAGGATACACTTTGACAATAAATTATCTTGAAAGGACAGTGTGACAACTCCCATGTGTTTATTAACCTCTACTTCTTCATCTGCAATTTTTAACTCAATGGAACTTGGTGGCTGCAAATCTTGAGTTAAGGAAGATTCCATGTCCAAAATGATTTCTTCAACTATTTCAGGAAAAGGCTTCTCATTTACAACCTGCTCGAGGATTTCATCATCTTCCTCAAACTCATCATCAAAGCTGAAAAACTGTTGATTTCCAATCATGTGCATGTTATCTCTGAAGGGCTGAAGTGAAGTAGAGCAAAGAGTCCGAGACTCTTCACTTACTTCTAAACTCTCAAGGTTCTCCTCATGAGTGTCATATATGACCGGTAATGGCTGCTTACTTTTCTCAAATTTATGAAACTGAGCTTCCTCCCAAAAATCAAAAACTGAGTTTTCTGCAAAGTTAGCTTCTGTTTGGAAATCATCGTCATAATCAAAATATTGATAAAACCTTGGAAAATCATCATTATAATTAATCTCATCAACCATGCATATTGGACTATCAGATTTCTTTTCTTCAAATTGATTTACAAATTTACTTTTTGACTTATGATATGCAAGATAAACAAGAGAAAGATTAGAAAAGTTGTGGTTATGTGAAGATTCAGAGGCTGTCTGTATGTTTATAAGTTGATCTATTTCCTCTTCAGTTAAAAAGGGAGGCTTTTTCCTCTCTCCACAACAATCCTCTTTCTCTTGGGAAATCTGATTTAAAGGATGAATGTCTTTTTGGGCTTCACCTATGAGAGATGATGAATCATCACTCATGTCCTTAGAGAGATCCTGTGGGTTCTCTTTCATTTCTTGCTTGTTTTTATCTTCAACCAATTCTTTGTGATGTTGAGGATAGTTATCATGTAATTCATGAGTTTTTCCTGATAGATGTTCAGGGGGCCAATTTGCTTTTATGAACTCAAATGACTCCCAGCATAAAGGTAGAGATCCTACAGGTTTTGCTTTATCTTCTATCTTATATTTGAATTCCTCTTCAATTAACTCTGCTTGATTTAGGTGAGAGTTAACTTGAGCAGGGTTTTCCTGAATAATTGCTGAGAGATCTTTAGGATGCAAATTTTCTTTCAAAGTCTGGAATGATTTAAAGCATAAGGGTATAGATCCTAAAGGTTTTTATTCTTCTTCCATTTCAGAATCTGTGATTTCAAAATGGCTGATAGTGTCTTTAGAGCATTCCTCTAGGTTCTTTATTAGGCCTAAACATTTGACCTGACTTGAGTCAAAGGAATACAGGTTTTTGTAGGGTTGAGTTACTTCTAGTCTTAGGTTTTCCATGACTTCTTTAGGCATGAGGTTATGGGAGGCACCAGAATCTAACATGGCATTATGTAATATCTTGTCTCGTATGTTTAGGCTTACATAGGAAGGGGAAACAGATCCTTCTTGATATTGACCTTCTATTTTCGGGCCGGATAAGAGCTCAGGTTTGTTTTCAGTTAGATTTAAAGTATTTGCCTTGCTCCCTATGTCAAAAACTTTGAAAATTTGAGATCTATACCTATCTACAGTTATTAGCTCAGTAAGGGGTATGGTAATTTTTATTTCGGAAACTTCCCCTTCGAAACTAAAAGGAGTTTGTAGTTTGGGCAGATTTGTTTCAGCTTTTTCGGAGATGACCTTTTCTATGCTCTTAATTTGTTGATTCTGGTTTGAGACCTTGTTTGACACAGTCGCCTCGGGAGTCTTTGTGGAGGTACTAGGAGTATCCGAGCTAAGACTTGTTTGAATAGCTTTATCTTTGTTTTGGTCAATTTTCTTAGCCATAATTTTGTTGCTATCCATGGCTTTTTAAAGGATGGTGTCAGAGGTTTTAGCAGTGTCAGGGCTACTCTTCTTGGAGTGGTCTTGGTTTTTTCTGCTTCTAAGGTTATACTGCCTATGAGCTTCTATAATGGCATTCTGAAAATCTATGGCAGGATCTTCGAGATCTTCATAGTCGGTTTTGTCCTGACTTGGGGAGCATAACTCTTGCTCTTCTGCTGTGGGGTAAACCTTACTCTCGTTATCAGAACCTATGAGTTTCCAATGATTTTCATCAATGGGTGCAGTATCCTTATTCTCTTCATTAACATAATTCTCACTTAAGGATGGTCTGATCTACTGATCATTTCCTCTTGGTTTATTTTGAGACTGATCTTTTCTAAAGCCTTGTTTCTCGTTTTGAGGGTTTAGTTGGTTTTCCCTAGGAGGCACTTTTTCACTCATTTTTTCCCACATCTTTGTCATGGATTTGATCAGGCCATCTATTCTAGGATCTAGGGAAGGAGATGAAGTGGAGACCTTATCTCTATATGGGACTTTTCCTTCTAATCTAGTCCCGGCTCTTTTTTCTGCTAAGTTGGCTTCTGTTTTTATGGCTATTTGTTGCATTTCCTCTAGGGTAGGGGGATCCTTGTCTCTCAGATGATATGTCATGTCTGGATCAAAACCCTCGGGGAATTTTGCCAAGATTAAACCAAGTGGGGGTTTGAAATGAGGTGGGAGGGAGTTATATACATTGTTGAACCTAGTGCAGTAAGCATGGACACTTTCCCCATTTTCCCGTTTTAGGTTGTTATATTCTGACAGGATCTGAATGGGGTTTCTTCGGATTTCCCACCTATTTCTGAAGACTTGATATAGTTCTGGGATATTGTGGATGCTGTTTGGAGTTAAGCTTTTGAACCATGTTTTGGGTTCACCACCAAGACTTTGTGTGAATATTCTCATTCTGACGGTCTCATCTTGTACTTCCATGTATTCAAAAGCATCACTAATCCTACTTACATGTTGTTGAGCTGTGGTGGTGTCTTCTCCAGTAAAGTGTGGGATTTTGTCTTGATATTTATTTGGGAGAGGAGCCAAGGGCAGTGGCAACACCAAAGGTGCGTACCAGGCTGCCATGACTGGAGCTAATGGATAATATACAAGATGAGGACTAGTAGGCTGAGACGAAGTGGTTTGAACAGTGGTGGTTTGACTAGGTGTGGTGGATGAACTGGGACTAGTGATCTGGTTTTGAGCAGATGTAGGATGATAGGAGCCAAACTGATAGAGAAGATGGAAGTCAGGAGGAGTGGTAGGTGAATATTCTCTACTAGGACTCTGTGGTGGGTCTAGGGGTTCAAGATCGTCAAAGTTTATCTTACTATATGATTTGATTCTGGGAAGAGTTTGTGATGACTCTAATTCAAAAGGTAAATCAGTTGGAATAGTGAGATGTTTAGGTACAGATCTTGTCTTACGGATAGGTCTACCAGTAGCTAGATGATCAGTTTCGGAAGCTTGCCACAGAATCTTCTCTGGGTCATCTACTATGATAGGGGGATTTGGGTCCGGATGAGCTCTGGTATTGATTCTTCGTGAAGCCAGATTTTAGATATAGAGTTTAAAGGGAATGATATTGGTGAATGTTTTGGATGAGTGTTTTTCTCTAAAGTTCTACTAAGGTGAAGGGTGGTCAAAACAATAGAGATGAACTAGTGGAGTCGCCAGGTGGAACTGGGTTGTTGTTGTGAAGATAGCTATGGTCCACCACCAGTAACTAATCTGGAAATGTTTTTGGATTTTCTGAGTTTTATGTGCAGCCTATGGTTTGTTAAAGTATTCTAGACTTGTTTCAACACTTTGCTAGGGTGATGAGAACAAAAAGAGCTTACTCTAAATGGGTCTATGGACTGCTTGCTTGTTTATGGTATCTAAAGGACCAAAGAGTCTATAAGAGTTTGCTAGATTATCATGTACTCATTGTCCCACCATCTCCCGCTATTTTAGTGAGTGATGTGATAGGTCTATCAGATAGTAGCCTGGAGCTTGGTAAAATAGTAAGGCTTACTAGAAGTTAGTGGATTCGCCAGTGGATTTTCAGTTTGTTTTGAGATATACTTGTATAGTCCACCACCAGTAATGTCAAAAGCCAATCTAAGGGAGTGTTTTTGGGGTTTTTTGAGTTTTATGCGCCTACAAGGTTTGGAAGGGTTTTCTATAACTGACTCATCATTTTGCTAAGATGGTGAAGGAGCTATTTTCTACCCTTCAAACAATCTCTAAGTTTACTAAGCTTGATTGAGACTTCGGGAGTTACTAAGTTGTACTTAGATTGTCACTAACTCGGAAGGTCCTACTGTGAGTGTCACTATGTTAGTGAGCAGTGGGATAAGTCAATCAGATAGTATTCTTAAAGGTTTCTAAAGATGAGGGAAATTAAGCTTTTTAATCACTCAGAGTCCCACCGTGATCGCCATTATGTTAGAGTGGTGATGAGGTGGATAAATCGGATGGTATTCTAAAATTTAGTAAGGTAGTAAGGCCTACTGGAGGCTAGTGGAGTCGCCAGGTGGATTTTTAGTTGTTTTGAGGTATATGTGTATGGTCCACCACCAGTACTTGACAAAAACCAATCTAAGGGAGTTTTTTGTGGTTTTTTCTGAGTTTTATGTGCAGCCTAGGATGTAAGAGTGTTATAAACTTGATTCATCACTTTGCTAAGATGGTGAAACAGAGAGTTTACACTAAATGATTCTAGAGGCTGATGGTTTAAGTTAAAAGTTGAAGGACTAAGGAGCCTATAAAATTTTGCTAGACTGTCATGTACTCAATAAGTCCCACCGTGATCGCCATTATGTTAGTGTGGTGATGAGGTGGCAAAATCAGATGGTATTCTAAAATTTAGCAAGGTAGTAAGGCCTACTAGAGGCTAGTGGAGTCGCCAGGTGGATTTTTAGTTGTTTTGAGGTATATGTGTATGGTCCACCACCAATACTGACAAAAACCAATCTAAGGGAGTTTTTTGGGGTTTTTCTGAGTTTTATGTAGTCCTGAGGTTTGGAAAAGTGTCCTACAGCTGAGTCATCATTTTGCTAGGATGGTGAGACAACCAAATTCTACTCTTCTAAGTTTGACTGAGATTTTGAGAGTTCCTAAGGGATACCTAGGATGTTTTGACTCAAAGTCCCATCGTGATCGCAATTATGTTAGGGTCCCATGATTTGGCCGATTGGCTAGCCAAATGACGATGTAACATCAAACCAAGCTTTGGAGCCCAAGGACCTAGCCTTCCTGGACTCAGAGAGGGCTCTCTCTATTATATGCAAAAGATGTCGGTGTGTTTACTTGCGGTGTTTTGATATTAGGCTAGTTATGAAGTGTGTTTTTGGTTTTTTCTTAGTTTTTAAGTTTGTGAGGGATAAAACTGATCAAATACATAAAATGGATAACAAGATGTAGATAAATTGGGCTATGGGGTCAAACAGGTCAAGGAAGCTAAGAGGTGATGATGTAAAGCTGCTGTAGGGCCGAATTGATTCACGGTAGAAGGGATCTTCGGGAAAAATGGATTAAATGGACAACAATTTTGTGAAAGACAAGGGATTTCAAGTGTAACTAGTTGATAGCAGACATAAACATGTTATAGCAAGCCATTAACCATGCGAAATGCAACTATGAGTTAATTAAAACATTGAAATCAAACATTCCAGCCATACATAGAGGTATAAGACCCTCTAACTTCGGGAAATGACTATCAGACTTTGGGGAAAACACATAAGACAAAATAACAACTCATAAACTACGCTGGAACGCCTAAACATAGTCTCTAAGTCATTGGGAACTTTGGCAAACAAGCTTTCATAGTTTTAGGCAAAGGGCTAGATCGGGACTAGGCCTCCTTGGTTCAACAAGATGATCAGCAAATCAGTCAAAGATAAGGTTTTATGGACAGAACTATGGGCAGCTAATAGGTAGGTAGGGCAAACCATACATCCTACTCAACATACATAGAACTTATGAATAAAACCTAGCAATAATACCTTAAGTTACTAAAGAGCAGCTAAGAATTCTTTAGCATGACTAAGGAAGAAGAAAACATCAAGCTATGAAGATTCAGGGATTTTGAGGTGCCTCCATGGGCATATCTCAAAATCAATCTCTACTGATCTATAGCAGCAAGAAATATGTATTATGAATGAAAACTAGAAGACAAAAACATATCAAGAAACACTATACCATTCTACCATGTCAAGGAATCCATCAACAATCCTTCATCATTCCTCAAAAGCATCCAAGAGGCAGTCCCAAAATCATAACTCAAGTGTATTCTTCAAAGCTCATATGACCAATGTATTAATTCTTCTCTCAAGTTCAGCCTCTGATTTACAATGAAACCCATGGAATAAATAGGCTTGAGGGAGGAAAACCTCATGGAGCAACTAGCCATCCCATTGGCCAAGTCAAAATATCTAAACTTGTCCTTGAGGCTTTGCAAAGCCCAAGGCACAAAATATCCCATAAAATATCTAAAAAACTGCTAAAAACGTAAATTATATTGACTTTACATCATTTCCCAATGATAAAAATAGCTTAACGCACATTTGGGAAAAGCAGATTTTTGAAGTTCAAAAATTACAAAAATACTTCATATTTATGCCTGAAAAAGGTCCCCTGACTTGCTGGATGCAATAGGCAACCTTCCCGATGTCGAAATGAGGCTCATGAGGGCTTGCGGGAAAGCTCTCTGTGTCTACTTTCCGGCGCAACTAGAACCAACTCAATCTGAGGTCCAGAAGTCATCCAAAACTGTACCTGTGTGCAAAAACCCAGAAAATAGCAGACTGCTGATATGGCGGGCAGAATGTGCAAAATGAGGGCGTTTTTCGCCAATTTGAGGGGGCGAATGATCTCCAAATTCTCTAAAAATCGCTGGGGACCTGCTCATAGAATTATGGCATCCATTGGTATCATCCTTCTCCTTTGACAAATCTTCAAACTGAAATGGCGAATTTATGAGTTTTCGACCAAAAACCCAAAAAATGCCAAAAAACAAAAAGTTGTCGAAATGGGCCCAAACTTGGCACATATGACCCTCAGGGGTCCATAGCAACATGCTCCGAAGCTGAGGCCAAAATATCAAGGGCTGATATGCTTTTCTCCTCTTTTCGTGCCGGGCGTTTCTCTTTAGCCTCCTTTTTCATCACTGTTTTGAGTTTCTTCATGGCGCTGCTTTTCATCATTGTGTTCTCCTTCACCTTGTTGCCTTGCCTCACTATGCTCCCTTTCAAAATACTACCCTTTCTCTTTATATGCCACTCAACAATAAAATTTCACCAAAAACACATTCAGTTAAAGAAACACAGTCCAAGTGACCTCTTCTGTGTTTTGTAGTAGGGGTGCCCTGCTTCTGATGTTTTGAGGACACAACAGAACCTTGTACTTCAGCCAAAAGCAAAACCATAACCTTCTCATTTCAAAACACTGCTCCCCTCTGGAGTAAGCCATTCCATCAGTGGATTCAACCATATGAAAACAATTAATCACAATGTGTACCTATACAGTCAAAGGCTTCTGTTTATAGGATAAGGTGACAAATTTGTAATGCTTTTGATGTGATTACAAAGGCCTTGTAGCAGTCTAATACCAATAAACTCAACAATATGAACACAGTCAAAAAGATCTTCTTGTGTATTGTGTTTAAGAGTACTATGCTCTGTGATGTTTTGAGGACATAAGACACCCTTGTCCTTTTTTAGAAGAAGGTCAAACACAATCTTCTTAGCTTCAAAACCCTGCCTCCTTATTGGTATGCCTTTCAATCAAATATCTTCAACACTATTTCACAATCAAACAAGGTTTATATACAGTCAAAGGTGACTGTTTATAGGACAGGGCGATAGGGCTTTTAAAGTTTGATGTGTTAACAAAGGTTTTTGTAGCAGTCGAATAACAACAACACTCCTTTTCAAACAAAACACTGCTCTTGTAATCACTGCTTTCTCACAGATTTTTGACAAAACACCTTCAAAATGCAACAACAACTTCACACCCTAAAGTTTGTTTTATGGATAAAGAGGCAGCTTTGAATTTTCTTTTCACCATATAGAGATGACCTTTGACCGTGACAAAAACACCTTTTCAATGATCACTGTTCATGAAATTAGGTCATTGTTTTACTTTTCCAAATATTGTGTTTCTCTCTCTAAAATAGTGCCTCCATCCTTTCAATACTGTGTTGAGGGAAATTTGTATGGTTTTTTGTCATCCATCAAACACATTACTTTATTATTACAATGCTGGGCAAACAAAGCTATTGCATGCCTGGATCTTTTAAACAAAAACATAACCTTCCTTACCACTGTTTTTACCAATGCATACAGCTGACAGAGCTTAGGGTTTGTGCTAAAGTAGTTAGGATGTCCTTAATGATTTGAAAACCCTACTAAAACAGGAGTGTGATGTTTTGGCATTTTTAAGGGCAGTTTAGGCTCTTTGAAGCTAAAGAATCACTCCTCTAACCTCCCATAGGGACAAATTTCTTCAAAACATTCAACACATCACTTTGAATTGTAACAAGACCCTAAAAAATGGATGGCAGCCCTTGTTTAACTGTTTGAGCAGCTCTAGAAAGAGTTTTTTAAGGTTTTTAGGCAAAATTTTGACCATTTCTACAGGAGTGCAGCAGGCTGCTATAGGCACGTCGCGCAGTAGTGTATCCCTTTGTAAAATTTGTGCACAGGCGCGTCGCTCACTTTTCCAGGAGTGTCGCGCAAGTTTGAAGTCCATTTTGAAGGCCTTCCCGGTGTCAGAATTGGGCGCGAGATGGCTCGTTGGAAAGCTGTGGATGTCTACTTTCCAGAAAAACTTTAATTTTTTCATTTGGTGTCCATTTGATCCTTCAAAAATTGATTTTCCCAACACTGGTCAAAACTGGTGAATCCTGGTGCAGAAATGCATCGAGCTGTTTGTAGGCCACTTTTGAATGCCTTCCCGGTGTCGGAATTGGGCCCGAGATGGCTCGTTGGAAAGATAGAGAAGCATACTTTCCAAATATGCTTGATTTGTTTCATTTTGTGTCCATTTGGGTATTCAAAAACGGACTGTCCCATCACTGGTCAAAAAAGGTGTATGCTGGTGCAGAAAAACATAGCGTTGATTGCAGGCTACTTTTGGATGCCTTCCTTTTGTCGGACTTTGGCCCAAGATGGCTCATAGGAAAGCTATGGAAGTATATTTTTCATAGAAATTTGAATTTTTTTATTTGGAGTCAATTTTTTTGTTAAAAATCTCACTGTCCCATCACTGGTCAAAATGATGAATCCTGGTGCAGAAATTCTCCCGTGACATCTGAATTTTTCACGTTTCTCACAAACCATGATACCTGTGTAGAAACTGAAGAAGGTTTTTCTTCTTGAACCTATGAGGGACAAAAACCTCTCTCACTTTTGTAAATTTCATCTCTTTTTGGTCAGAAAATCATTTTGAATTAAACTGCCCGGGCACTCCTTAACCCTAATTTTGCTGTGGTAGAGGTATTATGATTCAACAGCCATGGAAATTTTACTATCCCTTTGTATTTGCTGAGCTGAGATATTTGAGCCTCTTTTTTACTATGGGTACACTCCTTCATTGGCATTCATGTAAACTCTTTCATCCTCTGTCTATCAAGAAGGGTGATTCTTCTAACACCTTTACTCTGCTCAAAATGTACCAGCAAGGTACCTTTGACCATTTAATAATGAACCTGCCTATATCTTGTTTTGAGCTCCTCTCCAGAAACTGAAAACATGTCAAAGTCTTTTATGTATGCTATGAACCACTATGTATCTTACTTTGCAGTGCCTTTTGCTGAGGAAAAAGCTAAACTGTCACCTTAAAAACCCCTTCTATACTTCTGGCGCTTTGTATGAAAAGAGGACATCCATAGAGGATACTTTATGTTGCAGGGGGTGTCTTTTGACATTTTGACAGAGGTCCTTTTCCATTTTTGCAATATAAAATAACACTTTTCTCTTAATTCTTTGGAGTTAATGATGCCCACTGTGAAACTAATCTTGACTAAAGGTGCAAAACTACAGTTGCATTCACCTCTGTTTATCATTCTCTGTCTAAAAAGGGTGCCTCTCCTCTGCTCAGAATATATCAACAAGGCATCTTGGTTCTCTGTTATAGGAGCAGACCTCTTTTGGAGAAACTAAACATAATTTTCCTTTTGTCCACTATAGGTACAGTTTGACAGACATTTTCATTTGAATAGGAAAACCAATACTTTTGAATCATAAACACTATCTTTTACCTGGTGTAAAGAATTTTTTCTTTCTTCCTTTGTATCCTTCCCATCGCACCTTTTCGACTAATCGGTCTTTCAACAATATCCAAGGCTTTGGCCATCTGCTCATACATGGAGGAGGCTCTTCATCGGGTAAAGTATCCGAAGGTTACTTGACAAATCTGTTTGACACAGACTTTTTTCCCCTGGATGTGATGGAAAGTAAACCACTTGAAAAACATCAATACTAGCATCTCTACTTGCAATCATCACCGTGTTTCAGAAGAAACCCTAGCCAAAGTGACACTGTCTCCCCTGCACTCGCTTCGAGGGTGATCTGAAAAATCATTATTTTCTTTAGTCAACTTATGACAAATTACTTGAAAAATAGTCTCTGTGACTATGGAGGTCAGTGCCTT
Organism: Pinus albicaulis; assembly: GCA_034641835.2. Lineage (NCBI taxonomy): Eukaryota > Viridiplantae > Streptophyta > Pinopsida > Pinales > Pinaceae > Pinus > Pinus albicaulis. The sequence goes on along the minus strand of CM076573.1, from coordinate 809,938,881 downwards.
TTGAGAAACCAAGAACTTTCTTTTCGCTCGTGTAATGGCATGTTTTGTCAGCACCTCTTCAATTTGATCTTGTGTCAAGCGGTGCTTATGATTGGAATGTTTACTAATGACATGCCTTTCTAAAGTTCAACAATTTATATGATTTGAAAGCTTGAAATGACCTCCTTTATCAGACCGACTCCTTTTTCCTTTGAGCTAGCATATTTCAAACTTTATTTCTATTATGATCATCGATCACATTCATACAACCTGGAGATATTGTTTCACCGTTCGGTAAAAAGGTAAACCTGGGACTTTTGCAATCTTTAAAGTCAATACTGGGCCCGCGCCTCTCGCTTGTGGATGAAGGAGGCGCCCTAACCCTCCGCTTGTAAATGAAGGAGGTTCAGGGCCATGATAATTTACTAGTTTGTCATGACAGTTGATGTCTTTTTCTTACTCGTGATTTTCATGTCGGAAAGAGTCGTAAGGTCTTGATGAGTGATTTTTTGTTTTGCGTAGCTTCATCTCGGGCTCATAATACATTTAGAAAGCGCTTGTTCCTCTAATCGTAGATCCAAGCATTTAGTCCCGAGATGAAGTTATATTTCCTGTTCTTTGCGAATCTATAAAACACTCGTGAAACACCCAATAGTCGACTTGATATTGGGGTTTATGCAGTCTTGAGACCTAGGGATATAAGTGGCGCGACTTAGAGTTGTTTGTCAATTTCATTTGCAGTAGTGGGAGGTCAGTTAGTGGTTGGTCTCAGAATCGATGGAGGATTTTTGGCTTTTTTGATGATCGCCAAGGTTAAAATGTCTTAAAGCGCCACTTCCTAACATATGGGAAAACTTTTGAAACAGATTTGGATTTTCCTTTTAAAGTCGATGGGCGCACAGTAGGGCTGAAGTCGGATAGGAAAGGGATAATGAGGTTTTGATTTTTTACATGGGCGGATTGAAAAGTAGAAGGGCGAAAAAAAAGTTTTATGAGGGTTTTCTAGATGACGGATTGACATATGGAATTCACTTCTAGAAAACTCAGACTATGGATATAGTCATCACTAACATGTAAAAAAATACTTATGGCTAACAAGGAAGTAGTTCATATCTTTTCATAGATTTGACAACAAAGAAATTGGTACACAATAATAGTGATTTTTAGAGGACTCAGATCATTATTAGGTGGCAGATTTGAAGATCTGTAGATGATGGCAGTGTTGTGGGCACTAGACTAGTAAAATAATTGACTGTGGTTGGGAAAATTGATGGTAGTACAAGTACAGTTGGACGGTTGTTAGGTGATTGTCAAAGAAGAGCCCTAAGTCTTGTACCTATGAAGGAAAACAAGATGGGTAGAAGGGTAGGCATATTTGGCCTAAGGACGTGTAGACTTTGAAGGACTAAAGTAGAAATCAAGTGGGATATCCAACTAGCCCTAGTTCATTGTATTGTTCAGGATTGAGTCAGTGAGAAGAAGGGAAACCTCCATAGCCCTAGACTTGTCATATTAGAGTAGGAGTATGGAAAAAGTGGGCAGACCAAAGAGAATTTCACAAACAGATTTGTGAAAAACTGATTGAAAACCCTAAGTTTTCCAAACCTTAAAGGGAAAAAGAGGTAGATAGAGGGAAAAGCTTTTTTAGCCGATTTCAGTAACCTAAAGGAGATGAGTTCATTGATAGAGGTAGATTGAGGAGTTGCATAACGAGAGGCAAGAGGACCCACCATATGTGTTCAGGATATGTGGACTGAAATGACTATGTGTGGCCACCATCAAAAATTGGGTCAAGCATTGTCTTGTTCAAGGTAGATTTTTTTTCCAAGGAATAAAACCAAGTCCTAGTTGTATTCCTTGTATCAGTGTGATTGTAAATGGCCATGATCCTTGGTATAAGAGCTCTAGCCTATTCTATTATAGTTTTTAATTTAACAAAGAATGGTTTGAAAAAATTAAAAATTTCATGTGCACTATTTGATTTCGTGATGTGTGTAGATTTTATTGTGCAAAGTAAATGTGTTGTGGCACTTGAGTTTATTTTCATCAAAGATTCTAAGACCAAACCAAGATTCTCATGTGTTGTGGAAATTCAACATATGCCTTGTTCACCTAAGAAATACCTGTAACTCATCTTAGGCTACTCATGTCCAATCTCATCTCATCCCACTTAACATGTTACCAAGACAAGTCTCATCACATCCAACTCTGGTCGTAAAACAACTAAGCAACACAAATTACATCTTGACATGCCATAGCACTTGGCATGTCCTAAATGTCTTAGCACTATATGGCATGTGTTATCATCCCCTACATTCCTTGGCATGCTTTTACACTCTCTAACATAGCCTAACACTTCCTGACATGCCTTGGTATTTTAGCATACCTTGGCACTACCTAGCATATAACCTTGTCACTCCCTCCTTAACACACCTAGAAATTATTTAAACTCCCTGTCACACACTCTTATTCATTCAATTCCATGCATTTTTATCTAGTTCTTCCTTGTGTTTCCCTAACATTCCTTAACACTCCCTAGCACACATTTTCACACCCTAAAACCTAACACATCTTGGCATGTTGCCCTAGCACTTTGGCATTCCTTGGCACTACCTAGCATACCCTATCACATTCTCCTTAGCACACCTAGAGCTCATTGACACTCCCAGTCACAAACTCTTATTCATTCATTTCCATGCACTTTTACCTAGTTCTCCCTTATGTTTCCATAACATTCCTTAACACTCCCTGGCACGTGTTGGTACACCCTATCACCTATGACATATTTTCATGTCGCCTTGGCCTCTAACATGCATTAACACTTCCTATAATACCTTTTTTCTCCCTCGTTAGCACACCCAGAACTCACTGGCACTTCTAATCACAAACTCTTATTTGTTCATTTCCATGCATTTTTACGTAGTGCTCCCTTGTGTTTCCCTGCACTCCTAGTTAACACTTCCTTGCACACATTGGAACATATTGGTTGCATGTTGCCCTAGCACTCTAGAATTCCTTAGCATTTCCAAGAATTCCTTATCACTCCTCCTTAGCACACTTGAAGCTTGTTTACACTCCCTACCACACACTCTTATTTATTCATTTACATGCATTATGAAATAATTCTCCCTTGTGTTTCTCTAACACTCCCTAACACTCCTTGGCACACATTAGCACACCCTAGAACTTGGCACATCTTTGAATGATTTCCTAGCACTCAATGATGCCTTGTCACTCCTCCTTAGCAAAATTGGAGCTTTTTTACACACCCTACAACACACTCTTATTCATTCATTTACATGAATTATGAAATAATTCTCCCTTGTGTTTCTCTAGCACTCCCTACCACTCCTTGGCACACATTGGCTCTCCCTGGAACTTGGCACATCTTGGCATGATTTCCTAACACTCAATCATGCCTTGGCACTTCCTAGCATACCTATTCACTCCCTCCTTAGCACACCTAGAACTTCCTAACACTCCCTATCACACACTCTTTTTCATTCCTTTCCATGCAATTGAAACTAGTCCTCCCTTCTATTTACCTTGCACTCCCTAACATGTGTTGGCACAACACCCTAGAACCTAGCACATCTTGGAATGCCTAACATGCCTTGGAAATCTCTAGCATGTGCTAACACTTCCTTTGATTCCCTACACACCTTGGCACTCCCTAGTGTTCATGCTCTCATAAATAGCCTTACTTTTTTTGTGACTTGGTAACCCAACCAATTCCTTGAAAAAATAGTGATTTGTCTATCCCAAAGTCCCCCTTTGTCTGAAACTTCCTTTTCGATCCCCTTATTGCAATAGTAGGCTTTCCTCTTTCAAGTCCTATTATGAAATTCTCCTAACAAAATTCGTCCATGGGCCACCTGGAATTCACTGACACTACCTGACAAACACTCTTATTCATCTGTTTCCATGCACTTTAAACTAGTTCTCGCTTCTGATGCCCTAGAACTCCCCAACACTTCTTGGCATGAACTGAAACTATTTGGCATGTTCTAGAAGACATTTTCATTCATTATCACACCCTGGCACTCAATTATCATGTCCTCATAACTGCCCTTATTTTTTTTTAGACTTGGGTACCCAACCAAGTCCTGCCTCGACTAAAAAAACTTGACCAATTTTCATTTACTACAACTAGAATACGCCTTGTTCACCTAATAATGGCTTATAAATCATCTTACAATACTCATATCCAATCTTAACTCATCCCACTTAAAAATTTACCATGTCAAGGCTCGCGTCCAACCGTGGCTATAAAACAACTAAGAAACATAGTTTACATCTTGGCATTCCATAACACCTAGAATGCCTAACAATCCCTTGGCACTATTTTTCACATGTTAGCATCCCCTGCATTCCTTGGCATTATTTGGAACTCCCTAACACACCTTACCATTCCTTGACATGCCTTGGAGCTCTAGCATGCCTTGGCATTTCCTAGCATATAACCTTCTCACTCCCTCCTTAGCACACTTGGAACTCACTAACGCTCCTTATCACACACTCTTATCTGTTAATTTCCATTCATTTTGAACTAGTTTTCCCTTGTGTTTCCATGGCAGTCCCTAAAACTCCCTAGCACACATTGGCACACCATGGCACTTGGCACATCTTGGCATGTTTCCCTAGCACTCTAACATTCCTTGGCACTACCTAACATACCTTGTCACTTTCTGTCCTTAGCACACTTGGAAGGCACTAACACTTCCCGTCATGATATCTTAATCATCCATTTTCATGCATTATTTTCACCTAGTGCTCCCTTGTGTGTCCCTAGGACTCCCTAACACGTCCTAGCATGTGTTGGAACACCTTGGCACTTGGTACATCCTTGCCGCATTCCACTCAATCACACTAGCATGGCTTAGATTTGACTAGCATACCATGACACTCCCTCCTTAGCACACCTGGAACTCGCTGAAACTCCCTGTTACACACTCTTATTCACTCATTTCCATGCATTTTGACATAGTTCTCCCTTGTTTTTCCCTGGCACTCGCTAACACTCAACACACATTGGCACTTGGCACATCTTTGTATGCTTCCTTAACACTCTAAAATGCCTTGGAACTATCTAGCATATCTTGTCACTCCCTACTTAGAAAACTTGGAACTCCATAACATGCCTTATAACTCCCTGGCACATATTGGCTCTTGGCACTTTGTGGCACTAGAAAATTCTTGGCATGCGTTTGGATGCCCTATAATGCCTTGGCATGGTTTAAGATAAAAATTATTTGAGATCAACTATCACAATTAAGAGATAAGTAATAGAGAATGATTTGGAACTTAAGACACGCTAGCACTTGGCCTTTTTCATGTATTGGCACTAGTGTTGGTATGCCTAGTGTGCCCCTCTTGAAAAAGTAAGGTCCTGAATTATTAACCCTCATATGTGTTAATTTATTTTGATTTTAACTTGGTGTTCCCTATTTTCGTATGGAACTCCTTGACACGTGTTTTCATACACTAATACCTCCCACATCTTGTCATGCCTTAACACATGGCATGTCTTGGCATGCACTGGCACTCTCCAGCACATGCTAGCACACCTTGGCACTTCTTGAAATGTCCTATCATTCCCTAACATGCCTTGTTACTCCCCCCTTGGCACGCCTGATACTCCCTGGAACTCCTCGACACAACCTCTTATTCATTCATTTCCATTCATTGTGACTTGATGATTTATGTTTGATCAGGTGCATGTCTAGAAAGAGTTCCTTTTAGAGAATAAAAAATGATGGCACCATTACTGACATAAGTAATTGCGAGATTCTACCTGAATGACATTAGGAAACTACTCAAGATATTTTTAAAATGACATTTTTAGGGTTTTTTTTATGGTGTGAGAATGATAAGAAGTGAGTGGTCAATATTGTGATTTTATTTCTCATTAAAGTTCTTATCGTTATGATGGTCTTGTCTTTATAAAATTACACCCTTGTCATGCTTACCCTCCAACTCCTAATCTTCTAAAAATAAAGGCCAACTTGCATAGTGAGGGAAGGCATGTTGGTCTATGGTGTGCTAAGTAATTGGGTGAGACTGTTTATGTAATATGAGAGGGAATGAACTATTTACTTTGTGTCCTATATGAATCACATGTTGTAGGTGTGTCATCGAGCCACAGGGACACTAGAAATAATTTGTAAGATATAGCCCAACATAATCAATGCAAGATTTGGGATAATCTTAATCTTTGTTTTGTTGATTATATTATGGCCAAAGTTACAAAGAAGATCATTCTTTTATGTGACATACTCTAGAATATTGACCAAGGGTTTTAGGGCCAAATTCTTGATAGTTCATTGGCGTACTTTTGTGGTAACTACAATGAGGATTTCTACCTACTTTCACAGTGATTATAGGCCCATATTTCGGCCTCCTTATGCATACCCTATCATTGGATATAAGTGGAATATCTCTCTTTCTTTGTGAATAATTTTGATTGGGTATCTCATTGTTGATTATTTTGGATTTATTGAAACATTCAAATTTACTATTGATGGACATAATCTCTCTCATAAGGAAATAATTTTGGGTTTTTCCCTTGTGGGTTTTTCTCTAGATGTGAGCCTAATATTGGTGTCTCCTGTCTCTTTCTTATTATCTATTATGATCTCTATTTACTGCTATTTTTGAAGAATGATTGGTTGAAGTTTTTCATGTATAGCTACTTGTTGATTAAAGGATAAAGAAGGAAATGTTTGTATCAGGAGAAGTAATTATCATCTGTGAAAAAATATTATAGCCATTGTAACATGAGAATTTCAACAATTCAAAACTAACACAAGTATTCCCCAACTACATGAATGGTGCAATCTTCAAGCTATCCATATCTAGGTTCATCCTCTTTTCACCCACTTTTTTTTGCCTTTAATACAAAGTTGAGCAAGGTCATCTTACAATTGGATCTCCCTTTTGCATCTATTGAGAATTCCACCTTGTTCTTTAGGAATGGATTGCTTCTAAAAATAATTACACCAGTACATTTAACATATGTGTGGCTAGAAGATACATTAAGAGGAGAAATCATAGGTAAAACTCAACCTTATTTCCAAACATAGGTTAAACATATATAAAAAATTAAATAGTATACACATGAAATTCTTACATTGTTGGATGGGTGTGGATTAACTCCATTTTATTTCCCCACCTCCATGGTAGTTTTTCATGTCTTCGTAATTGTTATTATATAAAAATTTATTTCATGTTAAAACAAAAGTAGAAAAATTATTAGCATTCTCTAGTATGTTCTTCATGCTTGTTTTAGTCAAAAGAAATGTAAAAGAGCATGTTCTTCGTAAGTCAGCCCTCCTGCCCCTGAAATTGGCCCAACTACATGTGGCACCCATTCGATTGTGGAGAAGGCTGTATATATAGTTCACTCTCATCCCAATTGGAGCTTACGATTATCACACACATGATCTAAAATAGAAGAGAAGGCTACTCACTAAACACAAGGTTACTCAAGCTTGGATACTAGAAATAGAAGACAAGGTTACTCGCTCTTGGATGATGGAAATAAAAGACAAGGTCACTCACTCTTCGAGGTTGGAAATAGAAGAAAAGGCTACTCACTCAAGGAAATTTAGAGGAATAAAAAATAGTACAAATTTGAGACATAAAGGTGCGAAGTCTGAAAGGTGAAAACTCTAAAGAAAAGTAAGAAGTCTGAATATAGAGAAAGACAATGAATTTTGAAGCAATATCTCTATGAAATATCTGAGGCATGAAATCGTGTGATGTATGTCTCTGAGGTCTGTAATAGTGCAAAGTATATTTCAGAGGCATGGCAAAACAATGCAATGTATATATGAAGCATAAAAACAATGCAATACTTATTTGTGGATAGTTTAATGAATCTCATCTTGGATTACCTATTCTATAGGTGCAATGCAAGAAGCATCATAAACTCAACATCAACAAAGTCATGATAACAAGATAGCATGTTTATATTTCCCCTAAAGCTTGGGAGAAAATAAATTACTACAACTACCCAATAATCGCTATATTCAAACTTGGCCAAAAGATGATTTATATAGGATGGACACACCAACATGCAAGAGACTCTTGTATTCCAAATATGCATAGTCATGTCATCACAATTGATAAGTAATTTTGTGTCAAGCCTTAAACCATCTCTTGCTAAAGCCTTCCAAGGAGAGCTCATTTAACATATGATTATTATGTCACTATTTCCCATTGTATTAAACCATTCCTTAAAATCATACAAAAATTCCTAATTTATATACATCCAACTGACACCCTCAACCATCCAACTCCTTCTTCTTTACAAGAGTGTTTCTCCTCAAAAACCCAAACACCATTCTCAACATCAATTCAACCTTCCTCTATCACCGGGGCAAGGATCTCCTTCAATAGTTTTCCCAAGGAGGGTGAGGCCAATGACACTTGAGATGAAATACAAGCAAGAAAAAAAATTGGCTAAAGTTGCAACTTATGAAACTTTTTAAAACCCCAAGAAAGTCATAACACATTGAATGTCTTCCTCTAATCTCTGGGATGAAAGGGAAACCATTACGAAGCCAGAGAACCTCAAGAAGAGTTTTGCAGTCCTTGAAAAACCACCTCGGGCCTTGGGATGGACGAAACTAGAAAACCTGAACAACGTACAATTGGAGCCGGGATTAGGGCCTCCGAATCACCGAATCACTGCCCTATCAAATTATTATAATTTTTTTTTCCAAAGACTTGGTATGCCCAGAAACCATGGCATGGTGACCTTTCGATTTTACTTTCAAAAATGAATGGATAAAATCGTTGGGAATAGCCCATATTTGTTGAAAGCCCCCTCCTATGATACATATTCCACCAACTCCTTCATATGGGCCCAATATTAAGAAACCAACATCTTATTTGAAAAACATATTTGATGAGTACTTTTGTGTCTTCAAAGGGTTTATCATGGCGACCATATATATACTTAAAAATATATATCATGTGGATAAAAAACCCATGGTTATCATACTTATTTTGTATTTTGACAAGGATATCAGACCCTGACATTGTCCACAACCCATTCACTCTTCATCAAAACTACACCTTTCTCTAGTCTTAAACTCCACATCCCTTTCTGCACTTGCATTTTTTCCATGGGCCTCTAAGGTTTGTCCATAGTTGAATTCCTCTCTCATGGTAGAGATGTTGTAATGTCTTCTTTATAAAAATAAAAAAAACATAAAATTAATAATTATAACTATAATTATAATTAATAATTAAACCAATCTAGATCCATATTAATTTTGGATCTACCAAGCACCAAGAGGAAGGGAAGAAATATCTTAAGGTGCAAAAATTTTTTAGAGTGAAAATATATTTGATCCCTCTAAACACTTGGTAAATCTGAAAGTTAATCTAGATATATATTGGTCATATACAATGAAAATAATAATAAAAATTGAGAAGATAAAATGGCTTGCACATTCAACATTATTTCTACCTTGCTTTTAAAAAATATTTAAATATTTATAATATTTAAATAAACTATAAAAAAATTAAAATATTTCTTATATTCAAATAATTTTTTTTTTACATTATGGAAAAAATTTTCAACCGGTAATTAAAATTCTTTTGAGTCATTTCCCACTCCACCATATTTTAAGAGGGTATTATGGCAAAAGTTTTTAACCCTTAATTAAAATTCTTTTGAGTCATTTCCCACTCCACCACATTTTAAGAGGGTATGACCAAACACTTAAATTTTAACACATTTGAATTTAATTTTCCCATTCCACTTAAATTTTAACTGGGAATGGCCAAGGATTGGCAGGCAAACCAGACAGGGATAACATTTTGTTAACAACACAGTAAATCATAGCTGGAGTAGGGAGCCAAAAACTCTATCATCGATATAGATAGTGGAGGACGGAGCCAAAAACTCTCTCATCGATACAGATAGTGCATTGGAAAGTTCGACTCAGGAAAATATTAAGCGATGAGACTTCGACGGGAAAAGATGATGGAGCGATTATTCAATTTCAAGGAAGCTTCCCTCCTCCTCCATATGTGGAGAATGTCTATGAGAAGGTAAGTCTTTAAGTAATTATTGTTTAATGTAGTTGCCATGGATGATTAGACTGAGTAGTTGTGATGTAATGTACTATGTAATTTATATTTTGGTGGGGTTAGATGAATAAGAGAGGCGATGTGATTAACGAAAGTATAAAAAAATTGGACACAGAGCTCTACATATACAAAGAGCAGCTTACCGGTCCTTCTCATAACACTATCAAAGCATAGGCTATGCATGTCCTCAAGAAGAAAAAATGTATGTATATATGCTCTGCATTTTGAACATTTGTGTGGGTTTTAGTCTGTTCTATATTACTATATTTTAATGACATAAAACAAAATTATGCAGAACATAATATTAGAATTTGGATACAAATTGTAGAATTGAGTGGTCCTTGAAGTGTTGTTTGATTGGGGGGGATTTCTAACTAGTGGGTTTGGGGGTTTGAATACTGCTGGAAAAAATACAAAACACTTAAGTTAAGGTGGATGGTCCAGGTTGTGTTGTGGCGAGGGTTGGGTTTTGAATCCAATTGGAAAAAGATGCATAGACTCATAAGCTAAGGTGGTTGTCCATGCTTCTGTTACCTTTTCATCATATTAGAAACAAAATCTGTAACACACCCCCTTATACACTTCGATATAAAGGCATGTGGTTACTATGTTGACTCAATTAATGAGGATGTTATTCATAGGGAGAATGCACTAAAAGTGTATATATGCTCCTAGAATTTTTGGAACATGGAAGAAATAGTTCATCACCCTCGCATATATGTTGTACACTAGAGAAAAAGGAATCACCCTACTATAGGGGTCTTGGAAAAAAAACTAACGGTCACACACACTAATAACCCAATAATTTTTTTTCATCAACATGGATTCATTGGGAAATTGGAAGGTATCATGGCATTGATGAGGCACAATGATTTTAGATCACACTCCATGCCAATGCCAGTCAACATAAGGAAGTTGGCATAACACCAAGTAGATTTGTGGGGCATTTTTTTAATAGGTTTCCATAAATCAAACTTGGGAATGTACACATTGGCCTCCCCTCGCTAACACACCTCCATTTTATGGAACCTCCAACAACATAACTCCTATCAAAAAATAATACAACAAGAATGTTGAAAATGCAGCAAGATGATGGAGCTTAGTGAAATGAAGTCGCCTTCACTAAGTGGGCCCGCAGGCAAATTCCCGCGCAAAGTCTATTTTTAGACTATGTCTATTTTTAGACATATGGAGCATGGTTCGAGGGATTCCAAAGATGAGATTCTTGGAGTGTGTGTCATGTTGGTAAAAATAGATGGGACTATATTTTTTGTGACCTATAGGTCGAAGAGGTCGAAGTCTATTTTTTAGACCGCCTCTCCTAAAAATAGGGAAGTCAAATATTATTTACCCTTAATAATATTTGGACTCTAAACGACAGCTTACTCTCTTGGAGCACTTCAGCTTCGAGCCTTGGAAGTGGCTCATGCATCCGACAGAGGAATTACGCTATTCCCAAGGGTTTGATGGCATCATGCATGGTTGACTTCGGTTAGGACTTCGGTGGCGAAGTTTGGTGGAGTTAATGAGACAAACTTAGTGGAGTTGTGTTCTATTTATTTTAGTTGAACTGGTTGAGATTAGTTTAACTAGCTAATCAATTAGTTATGAGTGGAGTGAATTAAATATTATTTAATTCATTAATTAGTAACTCATTATTCAACTCAAGAACACATCGAGCTCAATACAAATGCATGATCGGGTCAGTGGAGACCGAGTGAAAGAGGTAGATGAAAGGGTGGAGTTAGCTATCGCGTGGCGACATCGCTTGTGCATGAGATTTGCACCACACTTGGAGGAATTTCCCATGATGATTGCGTCTGTCAAGCCAAGGAGATTCGAACCTTGGATCTCTATATAGACGAGCCCGGATTGCGCAATAGAGGCAAGGCAATTGGTGGTGAGTTTTGAACCGAAAGAACTGTTCAAAACCGAGCTAGATTGTGTGTAACTTTATGAGAAAGTACCGAGTACTTGTGAGGAGTATTGTACCTGAGTTTGTTACATGATTTATCCATTATAATATACACAATAGTTGCGGGGTTTTCAGCTATAATATTTCCCCATACATACTGTGTTAATGTGTATGATGATTTGATGTGTTATCGCTTGATTTTATTTCCGCATGTTTGATGATCTAAATGGAAGAGATTATGTGTTGCATATAAATTCGAATTGTATGTGATCAGGATAGTCTCGGTAAATAATTAATCATTATTCAGCAAATTTCTACATGGTATCGTAGCTATTGAAGCAGTAGATTGATCATCACGGTGATTACAAACTTATTTTGGTAGACAGAGTCCGCATGCGGGGCCGGGTAGCCTCCGGATTCATATTTCTTCTGGAAAGTGAAAGGTCTAGTAAATGCCCCTTGCAGTCAATCTCCGTGCTAGAAATAATTTTTTTCTCACGGATCTAGAGCGGTTGAGCTTTGAGGTGGAATTCGAAATTTTGTAGCAGCTTTGTTTTCTTGGTGCCGTTGTTGAAAATGTCTTTCAACGGTTTGCGACTCGAATATGCTCTTGAAGGCGTTCGAATTATGTTGCATGGAAGGATCGCATGGAAGCGATGATTAGAAGATAATGGTCCGAAGGAGTTCATAGATACGGATGTCCAAAAGCCCACCGATCCCGCTCGAAGTCGAAGCATGGCAAAAGAAGATGGTGAAGTGTCGAAGGATCCCGTTGGAGGGCGTCAAGGATCATATTGTATCCGACTCTGCATGGAAAGGCTACTCCATATTTAATGTGGAAATATTTGACGGATCTATTCCGAGTAAGAGCAACCAAAGGAAGTCGGCGCTCAAAGATAAGCTCGGGAACATCAAGATGGAGAAGGGCGACAGTATCGCCAAATACCTCACGAAGTTCACTCGGTGCGAGAGATGAGCCGGGAAGTGTGGGGGGTGACTGTCGAAGACGAGGACATGGTCGACCCGGCTCTCCTTGGTCTTCTAAAGGCTTGGCACTCATATCAAGATAGTGTCAATGGTCGGGAGAAGTTGTCGGGATGGGAGCGCCTTTGGGCGGATCTCATGCGTGAGGAGATAAGGAGGACTACTCGAGATGGATCTTCATCAAAGGGAGCCGATGAAGAAAATTGTGCTTTGGTTGCCAAAGAAAATAAGGGGAAGGGTAAGAAATCTTCTCATTCCGGGTGCAAAGGGCAAGAAGCGAGGATATGGCGAAAGTGAAGTGTTTTCACCGCCATGATCACTGACATTATGCTACCAATTGTCCAAATAAGAAGAAGAACAAGCAAGCGGGAAGATCTCGCAGATGGAGAAGCTTTGGCTTCACGGGTTCGAGCTTGACTTTTCACCGATCGCATGCTTGGTTTCAAGTGTGATGGGATCGGTATGGTTCTTGGACAGCGGTGCGTCATTTCATATGATGGGAGATCGGGATTTGTTCTCGGATCCGGAGGACAAAGATTTGGGTGTGCACATCGAGATGGGCGATGATGGTAGATACAGTGCATGACCGGTATCGATACCATATCCTTTCGAGGGAGTCCGGTAAACCCTTTGTATTGAGGGATGTCATGCATGTACCTGGGATTGAATAAGAACTTGATCTCTGTGGCGATGTTGGAAGATAATGGGTATGATGTGGTCTTCAGCCGAAGGAAAAGCCTTCCCTGCGCAAAGAAGACTACCGGAGAGACCCGAAAGATAGGGGGTTCGAACCAAGAACCTTTATCGACTTTGGGTGTAGATGGTCGCGCAGCCTATGGCATGCAAGGCGGGAGAAGTGGTGAGCCGGGATGATGAGGGCGAATTGTGGCACGAGAGATTGGGCCACCTTCACCATGGAGCTTTGAAGACTCTGCAGTGAGATTTCTACCGGGGCTTCCTAAGGGCACTCTTGCGCAATCGATCGGTGCAAGGGGTGTACTTTAGGGAAGTATGTGAAAGCCACCTTTCACGAGAAGGATAGTCGCGCCACGACGATCCTTGAGAGAGTTCACACGTACGTGTGTGGTCCTTTCTCGCTTGCTTCGACGTAAAAGCACAAGTATTATGTGATCTTTGTTGATGATTTCTCTCGAAAGTGCTCGGATCTTCTTCATGCGTAAGAAGAGCGATACATTCGCGAAGTTCCGTGAGTTTAAAGCACCGGTCGAGAAGGAGTCTGGGGAAGAAGGTGATTGCTCTAAGGAGTGATAACGGTGGTGAATTCATCTCGGCTAAATTCAAGGAGTTCTCGAAAGCACAAAAGGGATTCGGAGAGAGCTCATCGCACCCCATAACCCACGGCAGAACGGGGTGGTCGAGCGGAAGAACGAACGATCGTGGGTGCCGCACGGGCGATGTTGCATGATCAAGGCCTACCCCTTCACTTGTGGGGCCGAGGCATGCAATACGAGCAGTGTATGTGCGGAACCGTTGTCCTCACAAGGTTCTTGGCATGAGTACACCGGAGGAGGCTTATTCGGCAAGAGGCCCGATATTTCCCATTTGCGGATCTTTGGTTCTCCCCTGTCTACATGCATGTGACGAAGGATGCAAGAAGGAAGCTCGGATCCAACTCGCCGAGGTTGGAATATTTTTGGGGTACACTAATACACCTCACAACTACCGGGTGTATTTGTCGATACAATCAAAAAGACCGTTGTACGACGGGATATAAAATTTCGTGAGGAGAAAGCCATGCGAAAGCGTTCGCTTGAGAGGGAGCTACACTTGCATGCGGATGAGGAGCCGTTAGTTCCTAAGGAGGAGCTTCCGGATGTGGATCAGCCATAAGAGGAGGTTCGGGAGGTGGAAGAAACCACCTGTGCAGCGCCAACCATCGAGGGCGCATGCGCACTACGAAGCCGAGCGACCGGCTCGGGATGCGAGAAGGTTGTAGGACCACCTACAAGACACATGCGCATGACGAGAGGCGGGCCACCGGATCAAGACACCTGGATACATGGCTCTTGTGAGTCAATGTGTTGTGATGGAGCCATCCTCTTTTGAGGAAGCTATGGAGGAACCCGCATGGGTTGATGCCATGATCGAAGAATATGATTCGATCGTCGAGAACAAGTGCATGGGAGATTGTCCCAAGACCGGTTGGGAAATCGTTGGTGGGTTCGCGATGGATCTACAAAGTGAAGCAGTGCAGATGACGGGGAGTGTGGAGAAGTAAAAGGCGAGATTTGTCACCCGTGGCTTTTCGCGGATCGAGGGGATTGACTATGAGGAGACCTTTGCACCCTGTCGCAAGGTACTCTTCCATACGGACGATCCTTGCTCTCTCAACGCAGATGGGGTGGCACATTCATCGGATGGATGTGAAGACTACGTTCCTCAACGGAGTCATTGAGGAGGAGGTGTACATAGAGCAGCCTCGAAGGTTTCGAGATCTTCAGCAGTGAGTCGCATGTGTGCCGACTCAAGAGAGCACTATATGGGGTGCAAAGCGAGCACCTCGTGCTTGGTACACTCGGATAGACGACTACTTCACCGGGCTTGGATTCTCCAAGAGTGAGGTGGATCCTAACTCGTACCCGATTGTGGTGGAGGGGAAGTTGTTGATCATCGTACTATATGTAGATGATCCGATTTTGACCCGCGATGAGCGGTTGATACTTTCATGCAAGGAGGATCTTGCACGAGAGTTTGAGATGAAGGACTTGGGCATCCTTCATTATTTCCTAGGATTGGAGATTTCGCAACGGAGGATCGTTTGTTTCTCGGGGCAAGTATGCCCGGGAGATTCTGGGAGAGGTTCAACATGCAAGGCCGCAAGCTCGTTGACACTCCTCTTCCCGGTGGTTGGAGGAAGGAGGATGCTACTTCGAGCGAGGTAGTGGATGCCACTGTCTATCGACAGCTGGTGGGGTCGCTATGTATCCGGTCAATACACGACCCGATATATGCTATGCGCTTAACTAGCTTTCGCAAGCTATGGTTAAGCCTACCAAGCTCTTTTGGAAGGCGAGAAAGCAAGTATTGCGATATATCGAGGCACATCGGGATATGGTCTATGGTACGTGACAGGGAGGATGGAGCGAATCTTTCCGGCTTCACCGATGCGGATTGGGCGAGGGAGTCCAACGGACCGGAAGAGCACTTCCGGGAGGAGTTTTCAGCATTGGGTCGACATGCAGCTTTCTCGGTACAAAGCAGAAGATGAGATCCGTGGCACTTAGTTCAGCAGAGGCCGAGTACATGGCGACTAGTTTGGGTCGCATGCGAGGCTATTTGGATGAGGAAGATCCTCGCGAGATTGTTCGAGTTGCATTTGGAGCCTACAAGTGATCTACCGTGATAACCAAAGTTGCATTAAACTCTCAAACTAATCCAAATATTTCATGATAGGTCCAAACACATCGACATCGTATCATCATATCGTAGATTGTGTTCGGCGGAGAATCATGATGCTTTCATATGTTCCCACGGAGGATCGGGATGCCGACATTCTCGACGAAGGCGCTCACCAGGGAGCAAGTTCGAATTCCACAGGAGGCAGGGATAGGGGGTTGCGAGATAATCCATATCTTGCTGAGAGGGAGTGTTGAAAATGCGAGCAAGATGATGGAGCTTAGTGAAATGAAGTCGCCTTCACTAAGTGGGCCCGCGAGCAAATTCCGCGCAAAGTCTATTTTTAGACTATGTCTATTTTTTAGACATATGGAGCATGGTTCGTGGATTCCGATATGAGATTCTTGGAGTATGTGTCATGTTGGTAAAAATATATGGGACTCTATTTTTGTGACCTATAGGTCGAAGAGGTCGAAGTCTATTTTTTAGATCGCCTCTCCTAAAAATAGGGAAGTCAAATATTATTTACCCTTAATAATATTTGGACTCTAAATGCTAGCTTTACTCTCTTGGAGCACTTCGGTTCGAGCCTTGGAAGTGGCTCATGCATCCGAAAGAGGAATTACACTATTCCCAAGGGTTTGATGGCATCATGCATGGTTGACTTCAGCTAGGGACTTCAAAGTGGGAAGAATTTTGGTGGAGTTAATGAGACAGACTAGTGGAGTTGTGTTCTATTTATTTTAGTTGAACTCGGTTGAGATTAGTTTAACTAGCTAATCAATTAGTTATGAGTGGAGTGAATTAAATATTATTTAATTCATTAATTAGTAACTCATTATTCAACTCAAGAACACATCGGTTCACTACGATGCATGATCGGGGTCCGATGGAGACCAGATGAAAGAGGTAGATGAAAGGGTGGAGTTAGCTATCGATGGCGACATCAGTTGTGCATGAGATTTGCACCACACTTGGAGGAATTGCCCACGATGATTGCGCTCGTCAAGCCAAGGAGATTCGAACCTTGGATCTCTATATAGACGAGGCTCGGATTGCGCAATAGAGGCAAGGCAATTGGTGGTGAGTTTTGAACCATAGAACTGTTCAAAATCGAGCTAGATTGTGTGTAACTTTATGAGAAAGTACCGAGTACTTGTGAGGAGTATTGTATCGAGTTTGTTACATGATTTCTCCATTATAATATACACAATAGCCGTGGGGTTTTCATCTATAAGCTTTCCCCATACATACTGTGTTAATGTGTATGATGATTTGATGTGTTATCGCTTGATTTTATTTCCGCATGTTTGATGATCCGAGTGGAAGAGATTATGTGTTGCATATGAATTCGAATTGTATGTGATCGGGATAGTCTCGGTGAATAATTAATTATTATTCAGCAAATTTCTACAAAGAAATGTTCCTTCTAGGGCTCATCATGGATGCCTTAAAAACAAGAGATAATGTCCATATATCATAAATCGAACTCCTATCGTAAATAACACAACAAGAAATGTTCCTTTTAGGGCTCATCATGGATGCCTTACAAACAAGAGATATTTTCCATGTATCATAAATCATCTTACTGCATTACGGTGAGTTATTTTGTGAGAATCATAACCTAGAATGAAAATCTCATGATCCAAAACTATAGGCCAGGCATTTAAAAAAGCTGGATTTTCATGACTAAGATAATTCAATACTCATGCATTGGCGCAACTATTCATCACTCGTTAGAGGAGATAATGAGTTTAGCATCCATAAATTATTGTTCTTATTGTAAACATCCTATTTGATACCGGATATTCCTTTGCAATAGTGAAAACATTAAATGGATTTCCGAAAAAGATTAAATGCATTGCTCGCTTGAGCTCTGTATTGAATGTTGCCACACCACACCCAAGGAATCAATTGAACTTCATTCTAGACTTTTGCATTTCAAATTTTTCTCAACGAAGGATGGAATAAACAACGACATGGCCTACTACCTTGTTTGAATCATATAAAACACATATATATTTGGGCATAGTGAAGTTATTATGCACATATTTTGCAAGTATGCATTGGCTCAAAATCCATAGAAGAGGGAGGTCAAATCCATTCTTACATAATTAAAAATCGGGTTTCATTCGGACATGTTTGTGGGAAATAATCTTATCAACATGTATGAAAAATGTGGTATTTTAACGGATGCATGGAAACTATTTGATGAAATTCCTAAAAGAGATGTGGTTTCTTGGAGTGTAATTCTTGTAGGTTATGCACAAAGTGAGCAAAGTGTAAGGAGGTTGTTCCTTTTTTTTTATATAAATGAAATTGGTAGTGCATGAAACCTAATAGATTAATTTTCACAAGCATATTTATGGTTTATTATAGCTTAGGATTTGATCGGGGAGACAAATAGGGTATGTTATCGAGGGAGGTATTAAATATTTTTTTACCACATGGATCATAATCAAGATAGATTCACATTCCTAAGTGTTCTCTCGGATGTTTTCTTGTGGTGAAAATGCCAAAAAAATCCAAGAAAGTTATGCTTAGGAGGGGTACGGTGAGGTTTCCTTGTAAATGTTTATTTAATCGCAAGATGGAGGGGGTGGAATTGGATTCGATCACCTTTGTTCCATTCTTGACACTTTCACCTCACAAGAGGAATTAGAGAATGGCAAGAGGGTTCATTCTCTTCTCATCAAGTTGGGATTTGAATAATATATTTTAGTAGGGAATGAAATTCTTTCCATGTATGGGAAATTTCTAGGTGTATAGTATGAACACTTAGTGTTTGAAAAATGGCTATAAGAAACTTTCTTTCATGGAATACAATGATTTCAAGGTATGCTCGGAGTGGATATTGTCACTAGCACTTATCATATTTCACCAAATGCATCTAGAAGATATGAGGCCAAATTAGTTCACGCTTGTTATTCCCAATGTGGGAAGTGTTAATAAGCCTTGGGAAAATTTTACCAAGTGAAATAGTATATATTATTTGACATGGAGTATCAATATTGTGCCAAGACATTTGAGATGTATTCAGGATAATGAAATAAATTTGGAGAAGTTGGAGAAGTAGATGTTGAGAATTTGGTTGGGCATAGTTTAATTCAATTCTCTTACTTGATAACTCGCTTTGTGTTATACTTCCTATGCTTTTGTTAATTATATCTTATCTTCTTTAGCTTATTATGTCTTTCATCAAGTCAATTATAAAAACACAAGAGACACAGAATTTTGGCTCTTCAAGCCAGGGTCAAAACTTCTCCCTCTTGGAGAGGAAAACTCGAAAGTAATTCTTCTTCTAGATCTTCAATTGACAAGTGCCATTACAATGACCTAGACTCTTGACCTTAGTATGGCTCCAAGACCTTGTCACCTTTGTCATTTCTCTCCTCGTCCTTCATACTTATGTCCTTTCTTCCCCACATCGTCTAACACTGTTACTTAGAGAATCTCGGTCTCTATATTCCTTAGCTCTTGACACGAGTCCTTATGGCCTCCACTAGTCTCCTATTCTTCGGTCCAAGAATGTTCTCCCTTCGGCCTCCTTCCAACACTCTCATTTTCTTAATGATATCCTTAGACCAAACTACTACACTCCCCGAAACATCCTTCGGCCTCTAATATGATTGCAGAGGTAATAGTACGGACTTAGTCCGGGATATGATAGACCCTTCAAGCACTATTTTGTTGTCCTCTTCTTTGTTGTGTGACCCTTAAAACTTCGTTGTATGGCCCTTCACACTTCGTTGTATGACCATTAACACTTCTTTTTATTTCCTTTACACTTACACATTGTGATCCTTATTGCAAAGGTGTCTCTCCTTATCTTCGAATACTCGTTTCGTATTGCGTGTCCTCCGTGAGGTAAGTAGATTCAAGACTGAAATATGTTAGCCCTTGTTCATCGAATCGTGCTTGATTTTTGCACCCAAACTAGACCTCAAGCTCACACCGCAATCTCGGAGTTGATCCGAACTTCCTTCCCTGCAATTTATACTAAAAATACATTTATTATCTTTACAAAATAAATTTTATTATCTTTATCTTTATATATTCATAATTACTAGTCATTATGAAGACCGAACCTAGTTACACTTTCCAACACTAGAATCCTTATATAACATGTGCAAAGGCATGGGAGTGTGTAGAAACTCAAAATATCTAGAATTGAAAATGAATTATGAGACACTACTTAGGACATTGGTTGGTGGAATTTTTAAGTGAGAGGCCATCTTCTCGTAATGAAAAGCCTAAGTATATAGAACTAGTGCCAAGGAAGTTTCAAAGTCCCTGGCTCTGATGTTAGAAGAACCGGATAAGGATTTAAATAAAATGAAGGCGCTTCCAGCTCCCACTGGATGATGTAAACAATGAACATGAGTAACCATAGAATTTAACACAACAACAAGAGGGAGAAAAAATTTCCCCTTAAAATTACTAGTCTACTAGCTCATTTGTACCATACAATTTGGTTTTCTTAATCGATTAAATTATTCCTAATGACAAGCAATGGATTTTAACACCAAGATAGGGGATGTCGCTTATATAATGGGGAATAATTAAATTATTGCTTTGAGTGTGTAGAGTTGTTGTATAGATAAAAATTTGGGTAAGTGAGGCCTAGGGATGATATACAAAATACCCATGGCTATCATTTTCTCATTTAGTTTGGGTTTACACTATATAGCTCTCAGACAAATCGGATTGAACAATTAATCTTAGTTGATTCAAGGAGTCACAAAAAAAATACCTCATCGTTCAGCTTCTAATGTTTTATGGGATATGACAAGGAATCAAGATGCTACTAGGTAGGGTGAATCACATCCAAAACTTTCACCATCATTATCTCGATTTCATGATGTCCTTCTAATTCTAGCTCTTATAGGTCCTAAAGAAAATGTTGCATCATCGGTGGGAAGAGCCTCAAAATTGGTTAATAGTAAACCCAATGGCATAGAAGTTGTCCATTTACTTTTCCCGAGGTTGGAGTAAGTAATGAGAGAAGGGACAAAAATATACTCAATAAAGTGAAAGATCGGGAAGCGAGCACGAGTGCATGTTAATAGACCGATTGGTAGGTGCACAAAATGACTACCGAGGTGTATTCGTATTATTGGTTTGACCACTTCTCGGAGTAAGATGACTTATGTGGATATATGAAAGATTTATAACTTTATTCCATTACATGGAATAGGGCACTACACATTGCTAACGATGATGTTACTTTGAGTGACAAATATCTTAAGTTAGCTAAGGTGGTTAGCCAAAGTGATCATTCACGGACGCATACGTGTGGAATCCTAGTATAGAGTTTTCCATTTGTGATTGCTCATGGTGTATATACGGAAATCTCCGTAGACATGTTATTAACGCTCGGTATGGTTTTTTCACAATTGTCAAGTGGCTAGACCATCAATGGCTATGCGGACATATGATCAATTTCTACATAGTTTGCTACAGGTGTCCACCAAATGGATCAATTATTCCCAACCATGATATATCACTATCCATTCATATGTAGTATGATGTTAAGAGACTATTGGGCCACCTAACCACGGAGGCACATACCCTCCACTTATATTATTTCTTGGGAAGTGTGTCTTCAAGAAAAGTAGAACTAAAAGTAAAGTGGGTACTGTAGAAGAAAATAATGATGTAGTATGTGGGAATAGAGTTTTCACCGATGGTGACAACGAAGTTATTAGTCACAAAATTACCTTAGACAAAAGGACCGATAAAAGCACAAAATGATAAGGATGAGATTTGTGAAGGTACGAACTCGTTAACCCTCAAATTTTCATAGGCTTTGAATAATCTATTTGTGCATGTTTTTGTTAGATATTTGAAGGTATTGATAGACACATTTGATATATTAATTTTTCACGATACCCAATAATTTTTCTATGCCATACTGAGTACTATTCTTGTCCCTCTACAATGAAAGCAGAGTTATGATGTTTGTGGTTGTTTTGTCCTTGGGGAATCATTATATTGTTGTTGGTATAAAGGTCAGGTGCAATCGGAAACAATTTTTCGTAGGAGTTGGAGATTAATAATCATTGAGATATGGTGAAGTGGATGCCCAGGTGGTTAGTGTGGGAGCATGGTTAGGCAAGCCACATGTTGTCTTTGATAACTTCTAGCTTAAATGATTTTATAAGCAAGAAAACAACCCAACGATTTTTTAGGTTACAAATGTCCACAAAATATTTCTACAAGTACAACATGAGAGTGTATGAGATGTATAAAAGATGGCCTTTCATGGGGATACCGTTCATCTAGAGGAAACTATTTGGTTAAAAAAATATTGTTTATTTTCAAATTTAGTAGTGAGGGATGCTTATGGGGATGAGTCTCGTAATGGTTTACCGAGGATTCCCAAGCTAGTATGGTTAGGTCGATATGCTTGAGTTGGAACTCAACATTATTTATTTAACCTCTAGAATGGGGACACTTTCTTCGGTCATCAACTCGAGTTCTATCCTCTAAGGTACAAGGGTAATAGTGGAAGCTTGGTTGCAAATTCAAATTGGGTTTCTAATTCAATTTTAGCACAAACATTTTTTCAATATGAATGTAATCATTATCACTTTCATTTCATTATTAGTTGTTGGGGCTATATCGGTGAAAGTGCTTTGTAATGATTGTTATGCCCGAAACAAAGGACATTTCACATGAGGAAATTGAAGGGATATTGCAATAGAGAGGAGAATTTTAGCATTAAATTTTGAAAGAAGGATAACTTGAAATTTTATTCAAATAAAAAACCCTAGAAGACAATGGTATTGGACAATAGCCTTTTGACAAAAAAATGTAGCTATCTACATATGAAATAATTTGATGTACAAGGATATAATATCCTAAGAACCATGTTGGAGATCTTAGGAGTGATTAACTTGATAGTTTCTTGATGAAATGTGGGATAAGAATTTAAAGAAAACTTCACCTGAGATTAGCAAAAAATAAAGTGGATGAATACAACTGGAAATTTGATGGAAAGGGAGTACATTTCAAGGTATTTTTGATGCCTTTGAAAAATGATCAGATTAGCGACATGACTAGTATAAATTGTGATAGAACCCTAGATGTTGGAAGAAATGAACACAATTGTATCTTTAAACATGAATGGCATGCCAAAATGGTTCACCGAGGATTACGAAGTCATCGGTTAGGTAGCTATTCTTGAGTTGGAATTGAACATTATTTATTTCACCTATAGAATTGGAACACTTTCTTGGGTCATTAATTCCGAGTTCTATCCTCTAAGGTACAAGGGCACTAGTGGAAGCTAGATTTCAAATTAAAATTGGGTTTCTAATTCAATTTTGGCACAAATTTTTTTCAATATGAATGTAATCTCATTTTATTCTTAGATGTTGGGGATATCTCGAGTCTTTGTAATGATTTTTTATTCTTGAAACAAAGGGTATTTCACATGAGGAAATTGAGGGGACATTGCAGCAGAGTGGATAATTTTAGCATTAAGTTTTTTAAAGAAGAATAACTTGAAATTTTTTTTCAAATAAAAAACCCCGAAAGATAATGGTATTGCACAAGTATCCCTTAGACAAAAAAAATGTAGCTATATACATATGAATTAATTTGATGTACAAGGATATAAATATCCTAAGAACCATGTTGGAGATCTTAGGAATGATTAACTTGATAGTTGCTTGATAAATTGTGGGATAGGAATTTAAAGAAAACTGCATGAGAGATCAACAAAAAACTCAAGTATATGAATATAACTAGAAATTTGATGGAAAGAGAGTACATCTCAAGGTTTACTGTTTTTTGATGCCTTTGAAAACGATCATTTAGCCAAATTAATAGTATAAATTGTGATAGAAACCTAGATGTTGTTGGAAGAAATGAACACAATTGTATCTTTGAACATGAATGGCATGCCAAAATGATTCGAGGATTCCCAAGCCAGTATGGTTAGGCATCTATTCTTGAGTTGGAGCTAAACATTATTTATTTCACCTCTAGAATGTGAAAAATTTCTTGGGTAATCAACTCTGAGTTCTATCCTCTATGGTACAAGGGTATTGGTTGAATCTTGGTTGTAACTTAAAATTGGGTTTCTAATTCAATTTTGGCACCAAAAATTTTTAGTATGAAAGTAATCATTATCACTTTCATTTAATTCTTCATTGTTGGGAAAATCTGTATCAATCAAAATTATTTGTAATGATTGCTATGCTCGAAACAAAGGGTATTTCACATGAGGAAATTGAAGGGATATTGCAACGAGAGGATAATTTTAGCATTAAGTTTTGAAAGAAGAGTAAGTCAAAATTTTATTCAAATAAAAAACCCTAAAATACAATGGTATTGCATAGTAAGCCTTAGACAAAAAAAATGTAGCTATCTACATATGAACTAATTTGATGTACTAGGATATAATATCCTAAGAACCATGTTTGAGATCTTAGGAATGATTAACTTGATAGTTTCTTGATGAACTATGGAATAGGCATTTAAATAAAAATGCACAGAGATCAACAAAATCTTAAGTGGATGAATACAACTAGAAATTTGATGGGAAGGGAGTACATCTCAAGATTCTATTTTTGATGCGTTTGAAAAATTATTAGTTAGCCAAATGACTAGTAGAAATTGTGATAGAACCCTAGATGTTGTTGGAAGAAATGAACACAATTGTATCTTTGAACATGAATGGCATGCCAAAATGATCATTGATGAGATGGAATATGGAAGGTCTCCCAAGGAAAAGAACCATGTTATCCTCTCCTAGATGATAGGTCCACCGAGCTAGAACAAAAAAAATCATGGATCATATATGATGTATCTTAAGGGTCCTCATGTTTATGATATGTCCAGATAATTGTGGAAAATTAATGCATAGAGCTATGCATGTCACACGATTTATTTATGACCCCAAAGTGCTAAAGCTTACATGTTCAATGTGCATACATGTAATAGTTGGTTGCATGGCTATGTCCACATAAGTAGAAAAGGAATATTTTAACCGGGTCAACTATTTACGTGTACATGCATGCTTCAAATTCAATATATTGTCGAGGTAGTCCTATATTTAAAAAAAATGAACATGTTGTTAGAGCATGCTTTGAGAAGTATGATGATGGCATAAAAACATATTTTTAAGAAAAATCAATATTGGGTACCAACAATAGAGTTCGGATACGCATTTTGATAGAAGAAGAATATTCTTCTCAATTCTACGATTGGATGCTTAGCATAAAATTGATCCTCAAAGCATCATATTAATGCAAAAGGATTCTTCTAAATTGAGTTGGTGAGACTCAAGTTCAAACTTGAAATTCTAGCTTTTCAGCAAGTAGCGGAATAAAAGGGACTTTGGTCAAATAGTGGGTAAGTGCGAGTCCTAATCGAGTGTAAAAGCTAGAGGTGAATATATACTGGAAAATTCCTCGAGGGAGGATGATTTGAAACCTTGATTAATTTGAATCATTGGGGACATGGAGATCTAAATTAAATGAATATTGGTTCTGTGAAAGTTTTGAAAATGATATGTTGAGAACGCTCCTCCTCGGTCACATGCTCCAAATAGCGTAAAAAATGGTATTTTTTGCTGCGAGAAGTTGGGAACTTGTGGAAAAAACTTGAGGTGCAAGCATCTACAATTTTACATTTTCAAAATCAAAATATGATCAGCATACAATAAGCTTCATAGTACTCATATCAATGAGTACATTTACATTTTCAAATGCATTACTCCTTGTGATAAATGTAGTAAATTAGTTCTTTAGAGCTCCCTTGGTTCAGGGACAAATGATAGAAAGCTCGTTGCTTTGAATCCATCGACCATTTCCTTGTCTTTTTTTTGGATCTTTCCTTTCATTCCAAAAATTTAGCCATGTAAGCCTTGTTGTATACTTTGGATTCGGTGAATAGGATAAATAATGCAAATGGGTATGTTATATGTCCCATCTATTGATAATTATCCCCTTAATCGGTGTCATAAAAGAGAGGCATTAGGGGAATTTTGAGGTCTAAAATGGGCCTCCCTAAGGAAATTATAAAATAATAGTGGAAATAATAAAATAATGTTAGATTACATCATTAGATTTTAGAGGGAAAAAAATAAATAAATAATAATAAAATAATAAAATTATTTTTTCAACTTGTATTTTCAACTTATCTCCCTAAGTTTTTACTCAAATTGCAACCCGAAACACTCGTTGGATGCATAATATAATTCCTCATCCAAGGAATACCCATGTTTCATACTTTTGATGGACCCTACTATACGAAAAATGAGAAATACATGAAAAATGTGATTTCAATCACGTTTTTTCATGTATTTATCATTTTTTCATGTAGGAAAGTCCATCGAAAGTATGAAATATGGGTACTCCTTGGATGAGAAATTAAATTTTGCATCCAACGAGTACTCCCACTCGAAATTTGAGTAAAAAAATTAGGGGAGATAAGTTGAAAATATGAGTTGAAAAAAGTAGTTTTATTATTTTATTATTTTTTTATTCCTTGTACTTTTTTACTCTAAAAATGGTTAATCATCCCCCCATGGTTGACATCATCATCTTGAATCCTATTGGTTCTTATAAAGTTTATTTTGGTTGTACATTTTTCTTAGGAGGCCCATTTTAGACCTCAAAATTCCCCTAATGGGTCCCACTCTTCAAGAATGCTGTTGAATTCTTTTGAACATACAATCAATATGCTCATAAATGTCTCCCAACATAGGGATATCCATATCAAAAATTTTGTATCATATCAACTATGACTTCAATATGGAAAGAAACAACTCAATCTAACCCCAACAAGCCTTAAAGAGAATGATAGTTCCGATGTGCATTTTTATTTCGAGTGTTGGGAGATCTCCGTGTTTGCCACTTGGGACAAAGCTGCCATAAAAGACAAAGCAACCCAGTCTTTTGCAAAAAGTGAATCAAGACATGGTGTGATGTAAATCTATTTTCTCCAATATTAGGAAGTTGGAGCTTGGGAAATTGTCTACACATTGTTTATGCATGTTTGTCCTTCTTAAGAAGAAAATATATTTCTTTTTCTTCATCACAATGTTTTTTTCGTTTGTGAAACTTCAACAATAATATCTTTGAAAGAAAGATTCAAAGTTCAAACTATGAACTACACATGGTGTCCCAAACATATGGTCATGCCTTCTCAATGATTGCATCAATTTCTTTGCATGACCTTGCATTGTTCTGTGATAATTTGCATGATGATTGAAGCATAGTCATTGCATTGTATATGTATCTATATTTAAAGGTACAACCAAAAATATGCCCTATACAAATTCGGGAAAATCTCCCCTAAAATAATTGTTGAAAAAATTAAAAAAAATACCTCAACCAACTTGATTTAATAGGTCTTTATGACATAAAATTTGTATAAGCACATTTTTAATTTTGTCTACTTATTTTTTAAATTTTTGTAGCATTTTGGAAAAATTCACATGTTTTTTCATTTTGTGACTACAAGCTCGGTTGTATGGGGAAATTTTTTAGGTACACATTTTTTTGTACAACATTAGTATCCATATTCATATATTGTAGCCATGATTTTAAATCTCAATTACTTTTGTAAGTCTCGACCGTGCATTCAATGCTCTTTTCCTCATTTGAAGCATTTATTGCTCTCAAGAAGTATAGGGCTCGAAGGAGACATAATATCAAATTTATTGAGGTTGGTTTTTTTGTATTAGTCATCGACAAATTCTCCTTCTATAGAATGGTGGTGCATACTTTTTTCAAATTTGGTCTCTTGTAACCCATGGGTGCTTCATTCACCACTCTAAACATGACTTGCCAATATAGAGACATAATACTCTATAAATGGAATACCACATGCATGTATGGCGGGGAAAATCCACTATCTATTTCTTTCCTCTTGCTACAATCAAACATTATTTCCAAGAGTTTGGTGTTCAATCTCTTCTAGGCTTCCTCAGCTGGGTGAGGGAACTTTTTTGCTCCTTTTTTAACCTATAGGAACATGCTTTACGCCCTTTCTTAAACCTACGAGAACATGCTTGCTACCCTCCTTTCTTCCATGGCTAACTGTGAATCGCCATTCTCCTTTTGAAATTGTGCCTTAATCTTTTGTGTGATAGATTACAAAACTCAACCCCATTGTTAGGAATCCAAAGCAAAAGGTCTTTCCCACTTGAGTATGAATCCAAAATTTTCTTTGCACTTATTCAATTCCATAAGTAGTTTCCACCTTTTTTTTCTCCCTTTTTTCTCTATCTTTCTATGACACACTTCCACGAGAGGGGGAATTAATGGAAAATTTATGTTATTTTTTTCACCATCTCCTATCCCTACACCACTTCTTCCACCATGATTTCTATAATCATACCCTTCCCAAGATGATGAATGAGATTCCATCAAAAGAATATAGGAGGATAAGAAATAGAAGAAAAAGTAAGAGTTTTGGGTGTTGTTGAGTCGGGAAAAAAACTTTGTTTTGCATTCCTCCCTTCAAATCTGCTTGCCAAAGTTATTTTTTCAGTCTTGATTTCTACAAAACTTGTCCACCCTAAGCTGCTCTCATTTCTCTTGTCCAAATCTTCTCTCCAAAGTATGAAATGAAAAATGATATGAATTGGGGTTTCAAGAAATTTTGTAGTGAGCCGAGGGAAAATTTTTTGATAAATAGGGAGCCAAGCCCTCCTCAAATACCGATTGCTATGGGGAGGCCATGTGGACCCTCTTTACTGTTCCCTCCAAAATCATAAAGATATTTTACAAATTTATTTTTATTTTATCACGGAAATGTTACTTATGCTAATCAATGCTCTATCCTACAAATTCTTATGTGAATCAATAAATCGCATCGCTTGGTATGGGGTGGCCATGTGGACCCTCTCTACCTATTCCCTCCAAAATTAGAAAGATATTTTACAACTTTATTTTTTTATTTTGCAAGAAATGTTACTTATGTTGATCGGTGCTCTATCCTACAAATTCTTATGTGAATCAATAAATCTGCATTTCTAATACAAACTATAAACACCTTTGCTAGCCTAGGATGGTGATTCCAAGGGTGGAAAACTATCTAGGATTCATTGTGTATTTTTAACATTTCATTGTCATAAAAAATAATTATTATATTTTTCGCTTAATATGCCTTGAAAGTATAATCTATCTAGTAGAACTAGTAATTGTATTATTTATGCTATGATAATCCAACTCACAGGATGGATGTTGGAGCCTGGAAATAAATCTAATATTCTCTACGAAAATATTTCCAACAAAGTAAAGAGATTCCCAAAATTATGTTCTTGAAAATATCTCATGTGGTTGACTATCTCCAAACTAGGTGACATCTTGATCTTAAATTTTATGCTTTTTTTTGAAGTCGGGAATTTATGGGACTCGCTTTGCTCTTGTGTTTACGAGTGTTCTACTCTTGTATCCTTAATCTTTACTACTTAGAGGAGAACTCTTGGAGAGCTACCTTCTTGAATAAGATTAGTTGTCATTATTGAATCTTTCTCAAATTTTTTGAACACCGTAAGTGACATTTTTTTCATTAATTACCATTATCATTTGGTCGCACCTTTGGAATTCATTCTCCACTTTGTGATTTATTACAACCGATAAATGTTGCACGGTGACTAGTGTAGATTACCCATTATGTAAAATCTCTATAACACAATTATGCACAAGGTTGACCTTGCCTAGAGTTGTTTAAATTAGCACCATATCATGAGTATTGGTTCATATAAATACTATCGAAAGATGTGTGAAATGGTATAATTCCTTTATGAATAAAGGTATAAGATAATTTGAGAGCACCCACATGGTGTGAGAATAAAGCTATCGATTGATAATTTCCATTAATATTCTTTTTTTCCCCTAAGGAAAACCTATGGGAAAACCCAAGGTATGCTTTTACCAAATCATGGATGGCATCCCTAGTAAAATTGTTGGTGTAGACTAGTGAACCTCACCAGGGGGATTTGTACTTGGACACTTGTTGGCATGGAATTCGCAAAATGCCAAGAAACCTTGGTATCGAACGATTGATCTAACCCCTTGGGCTAATTTCCATGGTACTTGATGACAAGTTAGAGCATATCCTTAAAATGGTTACCTTCATGATGTTATGGACCAAATTTCCTTTCTCCTTGCAAACTCGGCTTCATAAATGTATGAGAGAGAGAGCACTAGTGAGATGCACCCTACTCAAGCTCTAGGGATGATTAGTAAATTATCTTTTCCATTTTGATATCCTAAGTGAGTTGCTAGGGTATGAGCATCGACAAACCTCCATGAAACTAAAATACACATAGTCAAATCCATTTGACATGCATTTCACTCGACAAATTTTCCATGATCAACTAGTTTTCCATGCCTCTTATCCCACATCAAAAAAAATGTTTCATTCTTTGAATGAATTCATATAAGACTTATTGTCAAATTGCTTCTTGATTTTGATTTGAATATCCGTGGGTTTTTCAAAATCCTTCCTCCTTTGCTCATCCAATTCAACCGGTTTTTTTATCCTTGCCTCCTCTACATCTTGATTTTGAGCTCGAAACGTTGCGGGCAATTTGTATAGAAGAATCTTCAAATTGATGGGTAGGGTCATCTTCATTTCGTAGACTAGCTCAAAAGGAATTTTACTTGTAGTTCTTTTCTCAGGTGGTGTGATATTTCCAAAGGGAAAAATTAAGTATTTTGTCCCAACATTCCTTATTGTCTCCGAGGGTTTTCTTTACAATCCCAGATCAGTTTCTTGTTGCTACATTTGGCTAAGATATTCCTTTGGGGATAATAATTTTATGAGTGGGATATTTTTTCCATAATTCAAAACCAATCCTCACCAATTTAATGTATATGAATGATTTGGAATTGTTTGTAGTGATTTTAGTAGAAACTCCAAGTCTTGTGATGATCTTTTCTTTTTGTGAATCCAATTATCATTTTGTTGGTTGCCTTCTTTGTAGGGGATTCTTCAACCCACTCGGGGAAATAATCGAGTGATAGTGATGGTCCATTTACTCTCACTACTTGAATTCTCATGAATTTATCAATAAATTCCATCCCCACTTCTTCGGGAAAGGTGCTTCAATCGAGCATAGGATACAACGCCAAGGTTTCCACCTTTTTGTTTTCTTGTAAATTTTTGACAAGACTAGCGCAATCTCACAAATGTATGCATATCAGAAAATTTAGTAGGTGAATAGTAACATGCTCTCAAAATTTGTGCAGTCATATTTGCTAAATAATATCCACCATAGAACCGACATCGTGAATTTCCATCTTTTTTTTTACTTCCGGAGGATACATGCATCAAAGGGTTAGACCATCTAGATTCTTCCATCCTAATCCTATATGCATTAAGCAATATTTTTCTGCATCTAACCTCAATGATCCGTCAGTCACTAGGAAGTAGCTAGGGCATGATAGATTCCGCAAAAAGAGAAAATATAAAAGAATATTTAGGACTTATCAAGACTCGTTGCTGAAGACATTTCCTCTCCTTAATTTCTTGAAAAAGCTTCTGTTTTGGTTTCTTTATTCTATTTGACCTCTTAATCTTTCTTCAACATGGCTGAAATGGGTTTGGTAATTTCAGAAATTTTGTCCTCTTGATGAAGTTGATTTTATCAAAGAATGATTGAATTTCCATCTTATTGGGTGAAAAGGTTAGATGTTGAATACCTTCCACCCTTATTGAATAACTCCTCACACCATCTTTAGATGCGAAAGTATAGCCCAAGAGTTTTACTTCATTCATACCAAAAACTAATTTCTTTGGATTACGTGAGATCACAAATTATCTACACTTCCATAACCATGACTTGAGATGTCGGACATGTGCATTCCTATATTTAGAGAAAATTGTCGAGGGTTTCTTGATAAATGACAATAATCTTGTTTGACCTGATGTCCTTCAATGCATTATCCATACCTCTTTCAAATTGAGGACCAATGTTCAACAATGCGAATGTCATCCTCAAGTGCATGAAGGTTTTCCATGGTGTAGTGAAATCAATCCTATGTTGAATTTTTCCTATTCTACCAGAACCTAATTATATCCTCAAAATGAATCCAAGGTAGACATGACAGATTCACCATCACTTTTTGCATAAAATGGTCCCCTGTTTCACAATTGGTAGTTGTGTTTGACAAGACAATTGTTTCAATTTTCTAAATTCAATACACACACGCTTTTCGATTTCATCATTCTTTTTCTAGCCCCAAACTACTACCCATGATGAATACCTTAGGGAATAATGATCTTATCCTCTAACTTCCTCTATAGTTCACTTTATATAATTGGAGCTAGCTTTTGATTTGTAGGCCTATTTTTTTATTTGAAAGGCTTAGCTCTCTCCTTCAATGTAATAGCGTGTCGAGTGAATTCTTCACACCCCTTTGCTAGTTGGAGTACTTGTGACGGGACATAGTTATCATTGAGAGGTAGCGAGTGCTTTCATTGTATTCATGAAATTACATCTTTGGATACTTATGCATGGTGTGGATTTGGAAGTGTTTGAATGCCCCTTAGATATTTTGTTGGTGTAATAGATATTAGTCAAATTTTGTGCTTACTTTACAAAGTTTTATAATTTATTAAAAAGTTGTAGAATTTATAATTTATAAAGTTTCAAGGTCCAATTTTTTAAAGTCTAATTCTTTAAAGAGTGCTAGCTCAATGGAAGAGCACTGCTTTATAAGCGAGGAGGTTGGTGGTTCGATTCCATCGTTCCCACGATATTTATATGGAATGGAAATGATCAATTTTTGTTGCCGGAGAGGCTCTTTTGACCATCACCAATGAGATTATGGTGACATTTTTTCGACCCTCACTAAAATATGAAATGGTGACGGTCAATGAACGCCACCATATATACACATAAATAGTGTCTTTCATGAAAGGTCCATCACAATAAATCATTGTTGTTCATATGAAATGGTGACGGTCACTATCTCGTTTTTTATAATAATTATTTGTGATGGACCTTGAATGTCACAACAACACTATACTTTTTGGCGACACCACCTTTGGTGACGTTTAATTTTTTGGTGATGGTGGCTAAAGTTTGTCACCATTTCTCATATGAAATGGTGACGGTCACTATCCATCATTATAGATCATTATTGGTGACGGACCTTGAATGTCACCACAACACCTAAACTTTACTGCGACGACACCTTTGGTGATGTTCAATTTTGGTGACGAGATGCTCTTTTTACCGTCACCAATGAGCTTATGGTGACCAATTTTGACCATCACCAATGACCCTTTTTGTTATAGTGCTAGTAACTCAACCCCAATTGTTACGAGGGCTTCCAAAGAGTTTGTCCAACCAAGGCTTTCTAGGACTAGTAAATCAACCCACCTAGGGTTTCCGAGCATTTTTCCAACCAAGGCCTTGAGAACTAGTGACGCAACCCATAGTTGTTTGCCAGGCTTCGAGTGTTTGTCCAACTAAGGTTTCCAGGAACTAATAACTCAACCCACAACTAAAGGAATCATGAGTTTTACACCAATTTTTGGTCATCTAACCATGTATAATTATATGGATCGAAATACACCATGTAAGACCAATTTTTACCATAGTAAAATTTATTTCACTAAGAAATAATTTAATAAACCATAGTTTATTAAGTTATTTTCCGATCCAAAATAGAAAAATAGTTTATTAAGTTATTTCGATCCAAAATAGAAAACCCCATGAGGAATAATTAAATAAATCCTTATTTATTTGATTTTACTCTAGGAATAATTAATTAAATCTCCGTTTAATTATACTCTTGGTCATATTTAACCCAATTAATGAGAAATAATTAGATAATCATTATTTATCTTATTATTCTCTAGGAATAATTAATTAAATCATTATTTAATTAATATTCATTTTTAAATTTGACTAAATCATTTAGGAATAATAAAATAAATCATTATTTGTTTAATTATTCCTTGACCCCATCCTTGAAATAATAAATAAATATATATTTTTTTTATTGTTTCTAAATAAATGGATTTAACTAATTTGAATTCCTTTTCCCTCCAACAAATATAATTAAATATTCCAAGTGGTTAGATCTAGATTTTGGTTAATAATATTTTATTATGCACCATTATCAAGGATAACTCAATATTTTGTTATAAATAGGAGGTTTTCCCATTCATTCCCAATCTTTGATCATTTTATTTTGAGCGGACTTTGATCCTCTTATCATTGTCTCACTTTTATTTTCTTTTTGCTTATTGAGCTCCCTTTGAGTTCTACACGTCTTGGGTATTCTACAACCATTGAGAGAGAAACTACGAAGTGTAAGCGTTTAGGACTGACCAAGAACCCATCCCATTGAAGGGGACTCTCTATGTTCCCTTCCCAAGTGTTACATAATACAAAAAGTCTTTATAATTATTGTCTTGTCCATTAGATATTTTGAAGAAAAATCTTATTTCATTTTGTTGTTTAGCTACTTTATTTGCATAGATCCGGGTTTATTTTTCATTTGTTTTGACCGTCTATTGCGGATCTAAGAATTTGAACAGACCATATTTGTTGTTCGGGTTGTTTTTTCATGTGCGGCCTAAAGTGATCTCTTTTCGTACACTTGCATTAAAATTTTATACTAACAATGAGAACCAACTAAAAAAAATAAATGGAAATAAACCCACAACACCATGGCTATCCAAGAAATGGAAAGGTTAGGCAAATCCACATGCATACACCATGCATGCCAAAACTAGTGAGGAAAACATACATGTAACTCGGTGCACTGCAATCAAATCCCGTTGTAGTTGTTGATCCTAATGATCGATTGCACTTTCCCTGATCTTATTTTTTCCTTCTTGATCCAAACCACCAAGTATCCACACTCTCCAAGAGTTCTCCAAGAAAAAATCTAAGTATCCAAGAGTATGAGTGAGAGAGAAAAAAGAGAGAGAGAGAGAGAGAATAATGAGAGCTCCAAAATTCAACTGAAAAAACTCTTACCCATTGATCCTTAAAAGCCTTTTTATTAATGGGGCCTCTATTTTCTTCATTTTCCATTATTTTCCTTAATTTTCCTTCTCGCATGCAAAGCTGTGACCTTTCATCTTCCTTTTCTCCTATTTTCATTTATTTTCATAAATAAAATGCTAATTAATGCCTCATGTATTTCCAAAGCCTTTTCCAATTTTTCGTAGCCATAATAACCAAAATAAACACATGCTAGGATGTTTTCCCCAACATTCAACTTGGAATACTTGTTCTATAAACCACGGTCTTATATATTTTGACATGGATTTTTACCAAGGGTTGTTACATTATAGACATGAATTTAAATTATTTGTTAAAGGAAATTAGGAATTTGTTAGATCGAGTTTGATGATATTATTGTGGATGAGTTACAAAGAAATTTACCTCATCTTATAAGTATCAACCATCATATTGATTTAATTCGGTGATCTACTTTTCCAAATAAAGATGCTTATAGATTAACACGACAATAAAATGAAGTAAAAAGACAGAGTTCATGAATTATTGGGAAATTATATGATTAAAGAAAGCTTGATTCCATGTGTCGTGCTGAGCGATATTAAGTCCAAAAAACGAGATGAAGGTTGGAGTATGTGTACTGACTCAAGGGAAATTAATAAAATTACCATCGGTATCAATTTCCACTCTTAGGAATGCGATGATTTGATTGACTTTCTCTAACTAAAGATTTTTTTTCTTTCAAAAAATTGATTTAAAAGTGGATATCATCAAATTTGTATGAAACAGAGGAGATGAGTAGAAAATTTCATTTAAAATGGGTTGTATGAATGGCTCGTGATACCCTCTCGGTTTGACAAATGCACCCAAAAATTTCATGAGATTAATGAACATATTTTTTAAATAATTTTATAGGAAAATTTGTCATTGTTTATTTGGATGATATTTTAGTGTAAAACAAAACCATGGAAGAGCATGTACAACACCTAGGATTAGTTTCAGGCACTATTGTAACTCTTGGAGATAGTTCCTAGCTATGGGGGAACCAATTCTCGAGACATCTTCGGATTGATAATATTTTTTTTTAAATTAGTGGCTAGAGGAATTTCCCATGAGAGCAATAATGAATCTTCTAACTAAAAAAAACTAGCCCTCGAAACCGAAATGGCGGAAAACATTGAGGATTGTAGGGTCTATGAGCTAATAAGTGGCTTAGGAAGAAAATAAAGAAAGACAAGGTTTAAACTTAGGAATTTAAGAATCTAAATTCAAACCTATGTAGAAAGAATTATGACGGATGAGATAATGTGAGTGCGTTTATGGAACATGGAGTGCGCTTTAAAGGTATCAAATTTACATTGCATGAGTATTAATAAGTAAATTCATGAAACATTAAAATGAGAAAACCTAATGTTATCATACACCATTCTAAAATAGGCAAAAACATAAATGAAGTCTCGCATACAAGAGAAAAAAAACAACTAAAATCATCTCAATGTCGAAATCAAATTGGTTACTATTATTGAGATTTTGAGATACTCCACCGTTACATGGCCTCATGCATTTTTTTGACTACGAACCCTATCAAGTCTAACTCTCGGACTTTTATTTTCTCCCCTACTCTAAGCCGACCCAGGAAATTGGTTTTATAACTAACTCATAGACAATTACGTAACAATATCTTTTCACTAATAAGTTATCTTTCTTTTAAATACATGAGAGCTTGTTTTTGGAATGCTTTTTATAAATTTAATATTATATGTAACAAAATATATATATATATATATATATATATATATATATAATATTAATTAATATCTCTCATACGTCAAAAAATATAAGAAATATCTCCATTTAACATGATCTCATACATTACAATATGAAAATATCTCCAAGTTTTAAGCCATTTAGAATGTGATTTGGAGTGTAACAAAGTATATGTGAGTCCCATCAAACTACACAGTCACATAGTAAGTTTGTACTCAACTAGGACACTTGTAGGCCTAGATAATGGTTATTTAAACCCACTTTCTTCCCCGAGGCCACCCACAGCGTTTATGAAATGGATAGGAGCGATTACAACCATTGATCTATTCAATGGGCGATTTGAGACAACTTCTTTTTGAGGGCACTACCTTTACATAAATTACATGCAATTTGTGTGTTGTTGGGAATTCATGGATCTTGGAGATGAATGCTCTAGGCCGTAGATATATGCTCAAAGTGACTTCCATTTACCTATCACATAAAATCTGCCATGTCTTCTTACTCATAGAACTTTTTTTTCGAAAGAAAAAATATCACGGTTTTATATAATGTACAGGTAACAAAACTTTTTAGATCGACCAATAGTATTTTCAACTTGATTACATTACATTCATTTTGCATCGAAACACAAAAAAATCAAAAAAAGTATCAACTTTCGCAACAAGTTGGGCTTCCTCGAAATCTTTTCAGTTTGAAAAGAGAAATTACGACCTCTACGATAACATCGAGATGAACTAATAATAGATCAAATTTGATTAAATTCCACAAAATTATCAAAACTTTGTTTCATTATGTTTCAAAAAAAGAAGGAGTTATTGTTGTCTATTGTTGTCTCTCACTGAATGTGAATAGTGTCACTGACTCCTCTACCTTCACTGCAACCGCATGTCGGTAATGCATTTCACCATAGTTGCCTTCCAACCCTTCTTCGATAACCTATTAGCTACAACATTCTTACATACCGAAAACATGATGAAAGGAGATCACAACAAAATATTTACGTAGTATTTCAAATCTCTCCAACTAGTGTGCTATCGAACCCAATCTAATGGACACTTTATTATTCGGATGATCTATTAACACTTTGGAGTCCCCTATTATGAGGATCTTTTTCCATGTACAATTGGTTGGCAAACCAAAGGAGCCCCCGCAGGGCGAGAACTTATCGCTTCATGTTTGTACTTGTACCTCTATTCCAATAAATTTTATAATGGCATTCGGAGAAATCGGTAGCCAAGCCCCACGACCCACAAACCGAGTGTTGCGATGCTCCCATCAAAGAAACCAACGGGATAGCGATCTCATGAAGGAAAAACCGACTTAATAAATCCGATGGAGGGCCTTTGTTTGATCTTTAAATGTTCTAATGAGTAGATGATTTGGAAGGCAATTTTCTTTGGATTATCGAGATACCATCAAAAATAGTTACTGTTCCCTTGTATACCAAATATACCGGTGAAAGAAAATAGGCAAATCTGGACGATGACCCTCTTTCGAGCCACCTCTTCAAACATTCCTCCGATCAACTCGATACTTTACGACATGTTAATTTTTAAAATATCACAAACACAAGATAGTGTATTAAAAGCATAGGGGCAAGTGT
Organism: Pinus albicaulis; assembly: GCA_034641835.2. Classification (NCBI taxonomy): domain Eukaryota; kingdom Viridiplantae; phylum Streptophyta; class Pinopsida; order Pinales; family Pinaceae; genus Pinus; species Pinus albicaulis. The sequence continues at coordinate 809,900,220 of CM076573.1, read as the reverse complement.
AAAATAAATGGACATTGTCCTCCGCCGCTATCCCACGAGAGTAGGCAAATGTCGGGGCACTCGCTCACCCTCTCTTTTGAAGATTTTTCCGAGTTAAGTTTCTATCCTTCCAAACCAACCATAAGAAAATTATCATTTTGATCACGAGCTTTAGATTTCCAGAAACACTTTGAACCAGCCATCCGATTCTAATGCCACTCTTGTTTTTAATTAGATCCAAATAAATTTCCTTGACTATCGGAATGTCATTATTCTTCTTTCCTTTCCAAGTTATCCGGTCCCCACCACGTCATCTCGCAAAGACCCAATGTCTTGAGTTTTTCCGTGTACAACTTCCACTTCCCTCCCACTTTTGCTCGCAACCCCCATCTCGGAACATTCCTTCCAACTCGGGATCTCCCCCAATCCACTCTCTTATGCTTTGTTGAATGAAAAAATACCCCTTACTATTTAAAATTAGTACAAGATCCTCGATGCGAAGTGAAAATCAGCCATTCTCATCATCATCTCCGTTTCCAATAAGGATTTGTGATCCCATTTCCAAAGAGCCAATTTATCTTCGTTCCTTGACCACCGGCCACGCACCTACCAAAACCTTTCCGGATGTTAGATTTTGAGTTGATTATAGAGCCAACCCGAAATGACCGACTTCTTCCCTGAGATACACTTCCCGGATATTTGTGTTTTAAAATTTCTTTGCCATTTTGCCTTTTCCAATTAGACCTCGCCACAAAGTCTTAATAATGAGTGATTTCCCCAATAATTCCCACATATCTAAGATACCCCTATCCTCCTTTGTCTTTAGGGGAGGATTAATGTCTCCCATTTAGCAAGGTGAATGGCTTTCTTCTCTCTCCCCTCGCCCCCAAATAAAATTTTCCATTATCTTCCTAATATTATTCGGGAAATTTTTCTTTGGGAGTACAAATAGATGAGCCTAGTATGTATTCATCCGTTGAAGTACCGCCTTAACAGAAATCAATCCTCCTCTAGTCGCGCCATCTACCTCTCCAATTATTTAATTTCTTTTTGAAATTTCTTGGTCAACCAAGACCAATCCTCCATCGTGTAATTTGTAGATTTCAATCTAAATCCAAGGTAAGTTAGCCCTTGATCCCGAGTGGAGCCGTTTTGAAATTGAACAGATCCGCTATTTCTGAATCGAGTCTCCTCCCCACCATAGTAATAGATGCGAGTTTGTCATTGTTGGCCAACATTCCGGTGGCTTCACCAAAAAAGATTCAATATTTCATACAATACCATCCAACATTTTTTTATCGACGTATCGAAAATGAGTATGTCATCCACAAACAGTTAGTGGGTAGTCTTCAAAAGAGGGCTCACCTCTATGCGCATCGAACAAACCACTCTCGCTGCTCTATTGATTTTTATACTAAGAGCGTCCATAACAATCACGAAGAGTAGCGGCAACGAGGCACACCGCCTTAATCCTCTGCGGTTTAAAAAAACTTCGACACCGATCCGTTAATAAGCACCTGCCATATATGTATTTGTCATGCATGCCATTATCCATGCTACCGCCTCCCCTACCTGAGTCCTATTTTGAACAGACAAAGCCTCAAGAAAACCCCGACCAACATGGTCATACGCTTTCTTGAGATCAATTTTCATGATTCGCCGCCTTCATTTTTTTTAGAATGAATTGTATGGATTGTTTCTTGTGTGGCAGCTACAACTTCATGGATATTACGGGTTTTTTAGGAATCCATATTGTTCCCGGGAGATAAAGTTTGACATAATACCTTTTAAAAAAACCCAGGAATTATTTTGGACACAAGCTTGTAAATAGTGTTGCATAAAGATATGTGCAGGAAATCATCAAAGGTAAGAACACCTTTCCTCTTTGGGATGAGAACAAGGAGGGTTGAGTTAATAGCTCTGTTTATCTTGCACGTGATTCTAACTTCTACTCGGATCCTTCAAATCAACAATAAAGTCTTCAATAAAATGCAAGAAAAATTCGAGACCAACCATCGTGTCTCGGACTTTTTATCTGTTGCGAAATGTTAAGAACTCATTTTTACTACTCATCGGCCATAACCTCCACGAATAAATTAAGATTTTTCCCTGAGGTTGAGAACATAACGAGGAAAACATTGATTAGATCACGGTGCTCCTTAGTAACGAGGAACCCTTCTCGCGTATAAAGTGTGCGAAATATTCCATCGCACCTCGACTTGATTTCCTTTGTGGAGTGTACAAGTCTATCACCAAGATTAATTTCCCGCATCGAATTGTCCTTTCTCTTCTACCACGTGAACTTATGGAAAAACTTAGTATTCCTATCTCCCTCTACCAACCAAGTAGCTCTACTTTTAAGTCTCCATGTTGCTTCCTCATTCTTCGAGAAATATTCTAAGTTCACCTTCTATCAACTTTAGTTGTTCCCAATAATCATCATTCGCATGCCTCTTGCTATCTTCAAATGAATTCTATTCCTTTCGTGATAGTATGAATCGGATCTTGTCTTTTTTCCCTTTTTAAGTTTGCTCCTTTCCCTAACTTCCCGACCATAGTCTTCGAGTTCCTTAAGTACTCGGCCGGATGGGACACCACCGACGAGCCCTCCTCCATCTTAAGCTTCGTAGATATTTCTTAATCATGATGTTGAAATCCGGATACGATAACCATCTTTTGTTGAACTTGAAAGTATAGCCCGAGAGCTTCACCTCAAAATCCCAATATAATGAAATAGGCCTATGATCGTGAAAGTGTTATCTCCCTCCGCAATCGCTTGGGCTTCCTTCAAGCATAATCTTAGCCTAGAACTTATTACAAAATGATCTAATCTCTTCCCATAAAATGCTTACCTTTCCTTCGCAGTTCATCCATGTAGGGCAATCCTCTTTTAATGGAATGTCAACCGGAGACCGCTCCTCCAAAATTCCTTTAATAATTGCGCCGACGGATCAAACTCGCCAGGTCTCCCCACAAACTTCACCGGATGGAAGTCGTGCAATTGAAATCTCTCGCAAGAATGTTGTTATTTAGACTAAGAAAGCGAAATCCTCCATACGATGCCAAAACGAATTCTTGTCGACGATAAGGAGCATAAATATTAAGAATATTTATCACGCTCTCGCCGAAACCTCTCGCACAACCCGAGAGTAACATTCCGCCAAATAATCCATAGGGTTTAAATTTAGTGAACTCCGGGTCCCAAATAGCCGCACCGCCACCCGACATCCCGTGACACATCATTTTCCGCCATGTTCCACTGCGGAAACATGGAACGAGCACATCGATAGACTTCAGTCGCTTCAACCAAAGTTTCTTGAAACAAAAATATAGTTGGCTTAATAGTCAAAAGAAATTTTTAAACGACAGCGATTTATCCTTGCCCCTCCACCCACGAATATTCGGTGGAAACAATTCTCATAATGGAGACTCGACGGGGACAGGTGCTCAAGTACCCTTCCAATGGCCAATGACACGGAACATCTCTGAAGTTACCCTTCGATAAATTTTCATGATCATCATTCACGGTCACCACCTTCTTCTTTCTCTTCGTTAAGCCTCTCGCCTACGATTCGTCACATTCGATTGCGAGGAAGAAGCCGAGTGATCGTGTAGGGGGACGAAGGTCCCAAACAAACTCGCGGAGGCACCAAGCCCACCTCCCGACCGGCAAGAAGGAATTCAATTTCGCTCCCTATAGAATTTCCGGGAGAAGTGTCCTCCACTCTCGTTCTCAGGGTCAATAGCAGACTTACAAGAACTAAGCGACTCACGAGAATCGGCCACCTTGTCCTTCGGCTTGGGTGAAAGGACGGACGAGGGATAATCATTCCCGAGTTCAAGTGAGGGATTAATAGTTGACTCCTATGACACTCAAGGCTCTCTGTTGCAAGGGCATTCGGACCCCAAATCGCACAATGGGAGATAAATTCTTCATCCCGGGGCGACATTATATATCAAAGGGGAAAATCCTCTAAAGTTATACCGAGACCCCAACAAAATCAAGCGGCTTCTTAAAATCAAAACTCCGTGAGGCGGAAGTCTCCCGCACCTCCCTAGCCGCTATCCCAAACCTGGACTCCATGTTATGAACCGGAATAGCATTCTCAATTGATATTTTATTCGCAGCTATATCATAAACAATGGATTCAGGGAGACAATATCTTACCCGGATAGGGACATGATCTCCTTCTCCACTAGCACGAGCGCTTCGGTGGATCTCCAACTGTACCCCGGTGGTCCGATTGAACTTCTATGCTTGGGCCAACTTGTAATCATACCTCCAAGATTGACAATTCCGCATCGGATGTCCCGTTTCGCGAGCACAAGTGGCAGTGAAACGAGACTTTCCAATAATCAATCTTCTCGCTTATACATCGAGCCTTCCCATCGAAGATCGATGTCGCCGACAAACCACCCGGTGAACGGAATTTCAATGAGAACCCATGCAACTCTTTTTATCGAATACTTACGCATTTCGGGTCTACAAATCTACAACTTCCCACAGCTCTCCTATCGCTTTTAGGACCCTATAGTTCCATAATTGTAATGGAAGCCCAACTCGCTCGCGCCCAAACCATATGGTTAACGGAGCGTTGTTTTTCGGGTGGAAGCTCACATCCCACTTGTGGAGCGCCGTGAAAAACATCTTCCCAGAACTCCACATCCTATTAAGCACAATACCAACGTCCTCCTCTTCCTGAAGTTGGAAACAAAAACCAACCTTCCTCCAATCTGCTCGAACACGCAGCGAATATCCTAACAAATCGACCCACTTCTCAACTAACCACTCCATCATGTTTGTTTTACTCCTGTCTCTCAAATTTCCACCGACCCTATCATCGCACTGCACGGAAAGTTCTACCACTCACTCCCATAACGGATCGAGCCAAAGCTCGGTAACTTTCGCGCTCCTCCGAAGCCTTGATAACCTTCCCACCTGTCTCCTAGTTTATTTGGGAGAGCACTCGCCATAATAGAACCCCTCGGGATTGCACGAGTAATTTGCTTCCTCACCCTTTGTCTGGCAGATTGAGCGCGTGTACCCGAAATCGAACGACTAGTCTTGTCATTAATTTCCTCCTCACCACCTTTAACACATGCACAAAGTCTAGATCTTTGAGATCCACGTCGATCTCGGTGATGAACCTCTCAATGTCACCCATGACAATATACTCGCTATTCCTTGCCACGTCGCCTACTATTCACACCGGATTAAAATATGTGGTAATCTTTTTACATGGGATTAGGGCCTTTGATAGATATCAATATCTTCACGCGCATAGGACAAAATACAACTCCTAACCACTCTAATTAATGGGCGATACTCTAACCCACTATCTGCTAGGAATACACCACCTTTTCGCCTAATATGAACACTGACCACCAGCGGTCCAAATAGACTATACCGTTCCTCCACCACTTTCCCTCACGGTACCAATAACCACTACCACATTCCTATCCGCCCTCTCTAAGAGCTGTACTAACTGCCCTGAAACACCCAGTGCTTTCGGCGGCGAGAACAACTATGAAAGTGGAAAAACAATGAGGAAATAAATGCTACATTACGACAATGAATCACCCTAACCCAGATAACATCACCCCGTCTTGACCAGATAAAAGAGCCGGAAAAATTCAAAAAATAACCGGCCGCCGAGCCCCATCCGTTCCGGTCACCGCACAAAGTCGAGTATGCTAGAACTCCCATAGTCATGGAAAACAGTAATTACGCTCCTCAATACAGAGAAAAACAGTAGGACAGTGATTTCCAAATATTATCTCTGATAGCAGAGCGCTATACAGCTCCTATTTGTCACCAACAGCCTCTAAGCATTCGCCCCCTCCTCTGCATGATCAAAATGGGACAGCCTTCGATTCCTATTTGTATATTGAAAAGGTCTCCGCCCCCAAATACCTTCCACTGTCGAAGAGAAACAAGAACTCACACCCTCAACCCAGAGAAACCCCAATAAAGGGTAGATTCCTGTATTCTATCTTTGACAGCAACGAGTAAGACAAAGGCCTATTTGCCACCATCTCCTGCAACAACGAACCTTCATAGTTTCACACGGGCGCTGTAAGTTCAAAATGGGACAGCCACCGACTTCCTTAGTGCACTTTTGAATGTTCTCAGTCCCCGAGTTTTCTGAAATCCCATACCTGCCGCCTTCGAGGACTCTGCTTCAACACCAAACTTCTTCGGCTCGACCCAAAATCCTTATGACTCTCGAAACTCCGATTACCACTCCAAACATAATGAATACCTTATCAGCTCCGATTACCACTCTTACTCATAGAACTTGCATAAGCCATGTCGACTACAACCAGACTTCTACAAAGTCAAATTTCTACGCAAAAAATTCATTTTAATAGACGTTAAATCACAACTTCTTTAATGTCATCTAAAAATGAAAAAGGGATTTCAGTTTTTGCAACTTTGTTGTGATTCATATCATTCATTAGCCATGGAATTGTCATAAATCGATTGCGCAAAAATTTTCTTATTATAATTTCGTTTATACCTTGATTTCACAACTTGCAGGGTGTTTTTTACCAAAATTGGCGTTGAAGGAACTAGTGAAATATCTAAAATTATTCTCAATTATTGGAAACCACTCAATTTAAAGTCAATTTGGGTCCTTTTTGAAAAAAACCCAGATCACAGGTTTTTTAAATTTTGTTCTGTTTGTGCACAATAGGCAAGGGAAATTCACTTCCTGGGGCCATCTGCGAAAATGAGTTTGCATAATGTTTGATTTCTTCAATTCATTGGCTTTTAGCAGCCAATGATTTGGAACGCAAATCCCCATCTAGAATGACTCATATCTATTTTCATGATGTTGACATGAGAATCATTCACTAGATCATGCACCGGATGTTGCTTTTGTAATGTCTGAAGATGCAACAAATTGAGTTTCCGCACACAATTCTCAGTGTTATGAACACGAATACCATCTACAATATACATATCCCTGGGAGACAAATATCTGTCCAAGGATGACATTGGAGGAACATTCAAAGCCATTGGATTTTCATCATGTTTGTACATGCAGTATAAAAGTGTAGGGAGTAATGCCAATGCTAACCAACATACTACACAACACAAAACATTATGGCAAATTCCATCACAGTATATGCGAAACACCCGAATAAAATACAAAATTGCAGTGTGTCATAGTCGAAAGCAACGAAAGCTCTACTCAATATGCACACATTCATTGCTTGTTTTCACGATAATGCACTTTGCAACCGCAGGGGCATGACCAAACTCATGAGATCCTACAGAGAGTAGAGTTATAATGGACATATACCCAATGTCTCTAAAGGGAACACTTATACCAAGACTCACCCTTGGAGTAGCATATAATGACTCTGATTTTCACATCATCAAATTTCTTTCTTCATTTGAAGCTACATGCCAACTTGATTCCCCTAAAAGAATCATGATAGTTCCAACCATTGTAGAAATGCCGAATCCAATGTCAATTGTAGAAAATTTGAGTACCTTCTTCCCAAGGAGTGAAATATCTAAATTAAGAATGTTGTCTTGAAATCACAATACCCTTTCAATATTTTTTTTCCTTGTGATTTGAAAAGAAGGGCTTGAGTTTCCAAATAGTGTGAGCTTTACCAAATTTTAATGGAGTGTTGGAAATGAAGGCACGTAATTTTTTTTTCTTATACCTCCTTTGTATGAGAAAATTTATAGTGTTTCTTGACATCCTTGACATATAAGATATTGAATATTTTTATAAATGATATATACATGGAGTTTTAATTGTGCCCAAAAAATTGTTCACAATTGGATTTACGAGTCATCATATCCCTCGCGCTCATGTTCTTTAGATTTAATTATCAAGGTGCCATCAAGTTTTGAAATTTTAATCTTGTGTTGAAATTTTCTTTTAATATCTTTGACATTTTAGATGAACGGACCGAGCTACAACATTTTGGATAGGGACAAAAATTTGCATCGCAAAGTGCTAAGAACCGCATACCGAAAGTGGCCTTGGTTGGGCATGGAGTCAAAATATGAAAACTCTAAAGTATTAAATCTCCCCAAAACCTGCTCCAATTTAAACTACTTCCTTTTATTCTTAAAAGCTGAAAATACCGAACTGGAAATACAACAACTAAAAAATAAAATGCTACATTGGATTGAGCTTGAGCTTATTTATGTATGTGTCCTACCTATAACATGGGTGAATTCACTCAAGCGAAATAAACCTTCCGCTTGTACCAATCTAGCATTTGAGTGTTGGATCTATTGCCACTATACCCTTGTAATTCGAGAAATTGAAACGAGCAAAGCACCACATAAAATTTTCAAATGATGGATTTTGCACATACTGTTGTGTAAATCAAAAATCCCCATTATTTTAAGCCATAGTTACTTTAGAAAATAACGGGGACCCTTTTAATTTTTAGAGTTTAAGAAAATAAACCCTTAGAGTATTTCTTTTGATAGGAATAGGGGTCAAAATGGGATGAAAACTTTAAAAAATTGGCTTTCCAAATACTTAAGTGGAGATAAATACGCATTTCACAAATCGCAAAATCATTTACAAAATGTATATAATTCAAAAAAAATGAGTTGAAACATCTTTGCGATCCAATGAATATAAACCGAAACACTTTTATATGAGGAAAAAATCCATATTTATAAGTAAATTTGATAAAGAATACCAGTGGGACCGACTTCTACCACGTCGACCATATCGCATTTAGCAAATCACAATTTCTCCCCAATAGTCTTATTTTCTCCCACTCATATTTATTGATGTGATAAAGCATATCGCATCGCGTTATTTCAAAATCTTAACCATTATATTTTGTTACCGCTCACTAATACGTACAATGCGATAAAGCATATCGCATCACACATCACACATTGCATATCACACGCTTGTCAAACAAACACATTTTCCATACTATTAGCTCTATCGATATTGCGATTGCGATTTCATGATCGACATAAAAGCTAAGCTCATCAAGTATTAATAAATATATTACACACGCATCCACAATGTATTGTGATAGATCCGGTTTTAATTGAGAAATTAGTATATAGGCAAGATAACCCATATCAATTATCAATGTCATAAATTAACGGTTTTCTCGCCCATACCGCCATACTCATTTTCCCTACAATGAGCATTCAATTCATATCACATTAGCATGTGAAGTCTCATCCATTTGAAATGTTTCTATTTACTATAGCATTTGTCCGTATTGTAAAACTAAAAGTTTCCTTCTTCCCACTTATTCTTTCTTACTTATTTACAAGCAAGTTTGAGTAAGAGAAGTTCTCCATAAATGTTTAAGGCTTTGAAGAAAGAAAGAAGAATATGGCTCACGTTAACCGTGCGCCTACTACCTGCGAGAGAACATAGACATTGCCCTTGTTTATAGATACAACTTGCATGCTCGAAAGTGGATCCTCTCTATGGGAATCTATGTATAAGTTGTTTGAAGACGATAAACCTCGCAAAATACGAGAGAAAGGAAATAGTGATGCCCCAAATTATTTCCGAAGCTACAATTGGAGATGTGGCTATTTCGTTTCTTCACCGAATTGCAACAAGGCCCAAGATATTACCATATAATGATATGGTAAGGTGGATTATCAAAAATCTTAACATCGGGGATAGGAATTTCCTTTCTAATAGAGGAACAATAATTGGTTCCTTCAAAGTGGGAAAACTTGAAGAAAATGTACCATATTCCGGACCTCTGATAAAAATTATGATAAGGAATTCCTTGAAAAGTTCGCTAAGGAAAATGAACTCAAATCGATGCCAATAAAGCGATGGAGGAGCAATCCTAAAAAACACAAGAATGATGAAAAGGGTATGTATTCTATTGAATTTCTTGCAAGTCCTGGTACTGCTATATCTCTGCTATGAGGTCTAGATTTTTTGGTTAACTGGACACGCCTAGATTTTTCGGTAGAATGGGTACCCCATATGGAAGAAACAACAAATTATTATGTTATAGACTAGGGCAATATTACGTCAAATAATATTGCCACCCAAATTTTAGAATATAGAAAGAATTGTTCTATCTCTTCTAAAATATTTCCTCCATTTTATATGAGTGGCTATATTATGGATAGTTGTATGTTTTACATAAGATTTTCCGTAGCCATGTGGAAATTGACCACCAAGATCCTATTCCAATTCATGTATTTCATAGTATTATGTGGGAATCCAAATATGAAAGTCATTTTTACAAAATATATATATGAAGTTATACTACCCTTTTTGAAGTTGTTTTCAATGAGAAAGCCCCTAGACTTTTGAAAGATGCCCAAGCCAACTTTTTTTCTATAGGAAAGTGGTTTTGTGAGGATTCATTCACCTATGTACGAGTATTTAGGAGCCTAGCTCATCCACATGTCTTACCCCACGTATTTTCCTAATGATTTACATGAGAAAATTGATGCAAGTGATGTTATTTTAATAGGTGACGGATCCAATTCACATACTCCTTTTCCGTTAACTTTTGAATTATTCAACAAAAATGTGCATAATTGTTTAATTGACTTTGCGACTTTCATCAAACATTATGCCATATTCCGTTTGTTTGAAATTGAATATATCTCCTCGAAGTCGCAATACATATTGTACAATTAGATAAAACTAAAGTTAAATTATTAGGAGAGATGAATTAGATCCTTATCGAATTAGCATCTAATCCAAAATTCCATCAAGTAATTGATATCTTAGTTGTTGATATACCAGATTTTTATGGTCTGATCTTAAGTAGAGATTGGTCGAAAAGCTTCATGGTTATTTTGCTATTGATTTGGTCTCATATGTGGCTTCCCCATAATGGTAAGCCAAATTAAATCAAGGTAGACTATGAAAAACATTTAAAACATTCAATACGAACTCGAAGAAGAAAATGAACCCATGGCCTTTATTAATAACATTCTCGACAATTACTCGTTGAATCTTTTAGGGAATTTCAATGCTCTAAGAGTTTCCATTTCTTACCAATTCAATTAATTATAAGATTGACAATTTTTTCTCGATCGATTCTTCCAGGGTATGTAAATACTATAGATGAAACCTTGTATTGATACTTTATTTTGGACTTTATATTTTGATGGGTCAAAATCAGGTTGAAGGAGTAGGAGCTCGGTTGTATATTGATCAATCCGTAAGGCGAAAAGACTATGCTCACATGTAGACTTGAATTTAAATGCAAAAAAATAGCACTAAAGAATACGAGGCATTGGTTCAAGGCTTAACCAAAGCAATTGATCTTGGTGTTAAATATCTTAAGGTATTCAAAGATTCCGAAATAATTTTTTAAGTAGGTAAGAAATACCATACCTTGAATTTCAGCCATCTTAAACATTATCAATCATTAGTACAATCTCTTACCTCTCATTTTTTTCGACATTCAATATCTCATCTATTCCAAGAATTCATAATGCAAGTGCAGACCTCCTAGCAAATGTAGCATCCAAGCTTATTCCTTCACAAGATCGCTAGCCGAGATAGATTTTCCATAGAATTGATTTTTCGCCCATCTATTCTCGATAATATTACTAATTGGAGAGTGTTCAATGATGATGATGGTGTTATTAATTGTATTACATCGAAGGATCATATGATGATCAATTAATTGATGAACATGAACATCAAAGCCAATTACAACAAAAAAATGAAGAAAATGCTATACTTAAGTACGTGGTCAAACTCAAAGATCTTTATGATCTTAAAGATAGATTCAAAAAGAATACTAATTATAAAATCTAAATTTCAACTTTGAGGTTTGAATCGGTAAATCTTCCAACAAATCTAAATCCTCGAACATCAACCTAGGACTTGATCTTTCCTTTGATGAAAGATTAGCATTTATTCATTTGTTGAAAAAACACAAGAATGTCTTCGCATGGAAATATGAAGACCTAAAAACTTATGATACTTCAATCATTCAAAATATTATCCCAATGATATCCACCGAAAAACCTATACAACAAAAGATAAAGGAAAATTCACCGACCCTTGAAATTCAAATCAAAAGTGAGCTTAACAAACTCCTTAAAGCCAATATTATTTTTCTCGTTAGGCATTCTAAGTGGGTATCAAATTTAGTTCCAGTTAGGAAAACGAATGTCGATATTCGTATTTGTATTGATTTTAGCAACTTAAACAAATCTTTCTTGAAAGATAATTTCAGTTACCACCAATGGAACAAATTTTGCAATCGATTGCTGGTTTTGAATTAATGTCTTTTGTTGATGGATTTTCGTGTTACAATCAAGTTTTGGTTCGTCCACGAAGATATATTAAAAAACAACATTCGTAACAAAATGGGTCACATATGCCTATCAAAAATGCCATTCGTATTAATCAATGCGGGAGAAACCTTTCAAAGAGCAACGTATATTTATTTTAGAGGGTTAATCAACAAAACCATGGTTGTTTATCTATATGATATAACTATTTACTCCAAGAAAAAGAGGGACCACTATCATGATCTTAAACAAATGCTTGAACGATGTTTGAAGTATGGAATTTCCTTAAAATCCCAAAAAAGTCTTATTTCTCTTTAAGTGAAGGAAAACTCTTAGGATTTGTCATTTCAAAACAAGGAATTTGTATTGATCTCGAAAAAAAATTAAGACAATTCCTAAACTCTCACATCCCCATAACAAAAAACTCATGCTATCCTTTTTAGGACAGGATAAATTTTCTTAAAAGATTTGTTCCAAATTATTCTCAAATTATTTTACCTTTGCAAGTGGTGATTAAGAATAATTCACTTTTTAAATGGGTACATGATAATCATAGAGAAGCTTTTGATTTGATTAAAGAAGCTATCATTAATTCACCTTCTTTGACTACCACAAATTTTTCCAAACATTTTATTTTATATACTTTTTGCATCAAAAAAATCATATGCCCTCGCTATATTAACACAGATTGATGATCAAACTATCGAAGCACCTATTTCATTCTTTAGTTCAAACCTCCAAGGTGTTGAACTAAATTATTCTCAAGTAGAAAAACAAGAATTTGTTGTCTATAAATATTTAAAGAATTTTAGACATTTTCTCCTTAAAACACACACTAAGGTAATAGTTCCATTCTCTGTTGTAAGGAAACAACTTATACAAAATGAACTAGGAGAAAAGAGAGCAAATTGGGTAACTTCTCTGCACGAATATGACATTGAAATGAGACTAACCAAAATCATTAGAGGACAAGGTCTCTGTATCTGCTATCCAGGAGCATCCAATTTATCGAATGATGAAGAGTTAGGTAATACTATACAAAATGATGGGGTAAGCTTAAATGATTCAAAATCACAATATATTTATTTACTCTTTTACTTAAAAAAATGGATATGCTCCGATACGAACTCTATCATAAAAGAAAGAGAGCTTTAATACCGAAATCTAATCAATACCAACTCATAGACAATGTCTTGTTTATAAAAAACTATGAATTTTTACTACTAAGATGCCTTGAGAAATGTGAAGCTCGCAGCGTTTTGGCAGAACTTCCGATGAGCGTATGTGGACACTTCGGTGGAGATACTACTTCACACAAAATCTTTCACGCGAGGTTATTACTGGCCCACTATGTTCAAGGATGCTCATACATATGTGAGAAAATGCAAAACATGTCAAAGCTGGGCCGTCGGAAGACAAAGAAAAACCAATCTTGCCATTGCAACCATTCAATATTGAACAACCTTTCAAGCAATGGGGATTAGATATCATAGGTGAATTTGTTCCTAACTTGTCCAAGCAAGCATAAATACATTCTCACCGCAAAAAATTATTTTACTAAGTGGGTGGAGCAATTCCACTAGAGGTAGCTAACTGCGAAGCCATAATTGAATTTATTGATCAATTCATTATTACCGGCTTTGGCTTACCCAATGCACTTATGTTTGATAATGCATCTTATTTTTCGGGAAATAGTATGACGGACTTCCGCTCTTAAAAGAGGTTTTAAACTTAGATACTTCGCATAACTACTATCCCTAAGGGAATAGTTTAGCGGAAATCAACAAACAAAAATCTCATAAGAATCATAAAAAGAACAATTGATCAAAATCATAAAAATTGACATAAATCTTTAACATTTGCACTATGGGCAAATAGGATTACTCAAAAAAGCCTTTGTAGGAATTTCTCCATTCCATCTAGTTTATGGGAAAGAAGTTGTAATTCCTTCAAACTTAGTTCTTCCCTCACTAGCCCTAGTTCAATTTATTGATGAAGTACCTTCTTCTTCCCTACAATTAAAGAATGTCACGAGATCCTTAAAATGGAAGAAGAAAGGGAAAGATCCAAAATAACTCATGCTTATAATCGAGAAATAGTGAAAAATTATTTTGATGCAAATTTTGTTAACTTCCATGTTGGAGATCTCATACTCAAATGGGACAAAGCACGGGAGGAAAAAGGTAAGCACACAAAGTTCCAAAGAATGTGGCTTGGACCATTCAAATTCTTTAACAAATTGTCCCATCAACCTTTATGTTACAAGACCTTCAAGGGAGAAAAGACCTGCTCTCGTTATTGGGCTAATCCTCGAAAATTTTCTTTTCTTAGAAGAATATTGTCTTCTAAATGTATTACTATCCTTTTCTTTTATTTATTTTTAGAAAATAATGTTTGATTACATACTTTTGGTTTTTCACAAGCACTCTACGAATTATTTTTATGTTTTTATTTTTGAAGAATAGAAATTTTTGAGGAAATAATTACCAACCTAGAAAATTAAATGAATACTACTAGAACTCGAAATATTTTTCCATCGAAATTGTAAATTTTGTAAGCTCAAAAATTTGTGAAGTATTTTTACTCTATTATCAATCGGAAAAAAAGGTTCATCTTTACAAAGAAAATACTTTTTGTAACTCAAGATTCTTTAACTCTAAACTCGTCATCCAAAACTCTTAACGAGTCAATGATTCTCGCCATCCATTGAAAAATACATTTTTTTAGAGTGTAATTCAAAAAATATAAAAACTTTAAAGATGAGAAGTCTCATCACGAGCTTGCTTACTCCATGATAATAATTTAATGATTAGCCGACATTACCACAAAGCGCATACCAAATCGAGTAATGGCTCATGATTATTAAAATCATAAGACAAGGGGTCTCATCACGAGCTACAACTTGTTCGGTCCGAAATCATAACCAAGTGAATGGCATTGTCATTTTATGGTCATCGAAAGCAAAGACAATGAATTTTTAAGAGAAAGAAGAAAAAATGATTAACTAAGGAGTTAACTCAAAGAAATTGTAAATAAATGGATGGAACATTGAGTCATTTATGGTTAAAAAGTAACCTCGCTTGAGCTATTAATATTTACTAGACGGTAATGGCTCTACCTATGACACAAAAAAGAAAAATTAAAAAGCCAAGTTATATGAAGAACACTTACTTTACATTTTAAACCATATAATGATTGATATAGAGCGAAAAGGATATTTTTGTTGCTATGAAATGTTTATGAAAGATTAACGATATAGATGAGTTTTTATATTCGAGTAATTTTATTCATTTAAATATTTTGAAAATAATTCTTATTTCCTTAAATTATTTTTACTTATTTGAAGATACTAAATAAATTGTTTTTTAGAGATAGCCGGTTCTTCTAATGAATCACCAATTGTTGTGTGATCAAATCAACCCCATTATTTAAGCCATAGTTACTTTTAGAAAATAATGGGGAACCTTATAATTTTTAGAGTTTAAGAAAATAAACCCTTAGAGTATAATGCACTTATGAAACCCCTCATACTTAAAACCCTTAGAGTATTTCTTTTCGATAGGAATAGGGGTCAAAGGGGGATGAAAACTTTAAAAATTGGCTTTCCAAATACTTACGCAAAGATAAATCACATTTCGCAAATCGTAAAATCATTTGCAAAAAGTATATAACTCGAAAATAATGATTTGAAACATCTTTTTTGATCCAATGAATATAAGCGAAACACTTTTTATACGAGGAAAAAAGCCATATTTATAAGTAAATTCTATAAATAATACCCATGGGACCGACACGCCACGCTCGACCCTATTGCATTTAGCAAATCACAATTTCTCCCCGATAGTCTTATTTTCTCACGCTCATATTCGTCGATGCGGTAAAGCATATCGCATCGCATTATCGCAAAAGCTTAACCATTATATTTTGTTACTGCTCATAATCGTCGATGCGATAAAGAATATCACATCACACATCGCACATTGCATATCGCATGTTTGTCGAACAAACACATTTTGCATACTATTAGCTTCGTCGATATTGCGATTGCGATGTCGCGATCGATAGAAAAGCTAAGCTCATCAATATTTGATGAAGAGATTACACACGAGCTACGATGTAATGTGGTAGATCTAGTTTTAATTGAGAAATGATTATATAGGCACTATCAATTATCAATGTCATAAATTAATGGTTTTCTTGCCCATATCGCCATACTTATTTTCTTGCACGAGCATTCAATTCATATCCCATTAGCATGTGAAGTCTCATTGATTTGAAATGTTTCTATTTACTATGGTATCTGTGCGTATTGTAAAACTAAAAGGTTCCTTCTTCCCACTTATTCTTTCTTACTTATTCATCGGAAAGTTTGAGTAAGAAAAATTTCTCCTGAAATGTCTAAGGCTTTAAAGAAAGCAAAGAAGCATATGGATCCTATTAACCACCTGCGCCATTACTCCTCCGAGAGAACATAGATGTTTCCTTTGTTTACGTATACGACTTTCCAGGCACCTATTCCGATCCTCTCAATGCGAATCTATGTATAAGTTGTTTGAAGACGAGAAACCTCACAAAATCTAGAGAAAGGCAACAGCGGATGCCCAAAATTTCTTCGAAGATACAATTGGAGATGTAGCTATTTTGTTTCTTCACCGAATTTCAACAAGGCCCAATATATTACCATATAACGATATGGTAAGGTGGATTATCAAAAATCTTAACATCGGGGATAGGAATTTCCTTACCGATGGAGGAACAATGATTGGTTCCTTCAAAGCGAGCAAAGACTCGAAGAAAATCTAATATATTCTAGACCCTAATAAGATTTATGATAAGGAATTACTTGTCAAAGTTTTCTAAGGAAAATGAGCTCAAATAGAAGCCAATAAAGCGAGTGGAGGAGCAATCCTAACAAACACGAGAATGATGAAAAGGGTATGTATTCTACCGAATCTCTTGCAATTCCTTATTGCTATATCTCTGTTACGATGTCTATAATTTTTGGTCAGTCGGACACAACTAGATTTTCAGAGAATGGGTTGTCTCCTTATGGAAATAGCAACAAATGCTTATGTTATGATCCTGGGCAATATTCATCAAATAATATTTCCACCCAAATTTTAAAATATAGAAAGAACCATTCTATCTCTTTAAAATTATTTCCTCCATTTTATATGAGTGGCTATATTATGGTTGATGCATGTTTTACATCGTATTTTTCCAACCATGGGCTAGAAATGGACTACCCAAGATCTTGTTCTCATTCATTTATTTCATAGTATTCTATGGGAATCCAAATATGCAATTCATATTTACAAAATATGTCATGGGAGTTATACTACCACTTTTTTGAAGTTGTTTTTCAATGAGAAAGCCCCCATACTCGAAAGAGGCCTCAAGCCAACTTTTCTTCTATAAAAAAGTGGTTTGGCGAGAGTCATTCACCCTATGTGGCGAGTATTTGGGAGCCTAGATCATCCATATGTCTTACCTACGTATTTCTCGATAAACTTATGCGAGAAAAATTGCTATACCAAACTATTCAAAATGAGTGAAACTGGATTTTTTGAAAAGAAGTAGAAAAGGGCATTATGGCCTTCTTTCCAATTAATTATGGTTTAGATGGTGCGGACAACTATAAGCATGCTATAGTGAAATTAGCCAGTGGGTGTTTAAATTATTTACAATTCCAAACGAGCAATATGATCCCTTGAAAGTAGCCAATCATTTCACTACACGGTGAAAATCCCAGACCCTTTCGTGCATGAAAATGACGATTTTGATGACTTATTTGAGTTTTTCAGAAACTATGTGCGGATTAGCTATGTTGGCTAATTTTTTTCCTTTCACCCACCATAACCACTAAAGTGTTGGGAAATACGAGAGGGGCTGGAAAAAAATTCGACTCAAGATTTTTGGATGTTTGTCGAAACCACGACTAAGGAAGAAAGTGAATCAACTATTAATGACATCGAAAGTCCTCAATACAAACAGTTTGGGAGAAATCGGGTTTGAAGTTCAAACAATAGATCCGGATTTCAAGATCTCAAAGATGTTTGGAAATATTTTTACCCTCAAATTCAGAGAAGAACAAACAACTATGATTGTCGACCGCCGGACTCTACGAAACTCCTCCTTCTACAACTCAAGACTTGTTTGTATTGAGCCCTACAGCGCGAGTGTAAGGACGGAAGATGGAATACATAGTGGCACAGCTTTCGAAATTGTTCTAAATATTAAAGAAATTCTCTCTTGGACATTTTTATAGTATCTAGTCACATGAGACGAGTTGTTAGCGAGTGAATAAGCAGGGAGAAGAACAGAGCATTCTCAAAAATCTCACTCAATAAGATATCTCAATGGATATTGCATGAAAGACAACGAGTCATATCCTTCATGGGATATAACTCGATTGTGCGATTTACAGGATCTTATGCATATACAACTATTGACAAGGCATCGAAAGGTTTCATCAACTAATGAAACAAAAAGATGAAAATATCCTTCACCTTGAAATAGAGTTACAAGCATAAAAGAAAAGTGTTAGTCGGCAATTATAGGTACAAATCACACGGCTTCAAGAGAACTTGCACCAATCGAAAATTCAACATCAAAGTGAAATTAACTCTAAAGATACTCAAATTCATCAATTACAACTCTCCATTGAGAAAATGAAATATATTCCAAAGATTGATGAGTTTAGGAAAGAAGCTTTAGAATTAAACACCCTATTGGCACAACAACATGTTATATTTTGTCGAGGAAATTGACAAGCATCCTTGAATTATGTGAGCAAAGCGATTCACTAGTGAATCACAATGCTCATATAAGGATTAGTTTCGATGAAATAGATGAGAAGGTATCCCAATTACGTTGCTTGGCATGATTTACTGCTAATGGACGAAAGGCCAACTCGCCCAAAATAGAAGAATCAAAGAAAGAGATATTGTTCATAGATTTGGATATACAATTAAAGAATGCGAGAAAGAGAAATTTACGAGGAATGAAAGACATTGCTACAAAAATTGTGGAAATTATCGAGAAGAACCTTATCGCAACAAATATCATAGACATATGTCCTCTTGGTGCATTAATTTTGGTAAAAGATTTGATAAAACAATGGCACAAAGAGTCAAAAGTAAAGAGAGACATATTGTGAATATTGAAAAGGCGGGATTGGGAAAGATACGGGAGATATCTAGTGAAACCTCACGAGCAATGGATCATGCTTTGTTGTCTTACAAATACGTCCTCATACATGCTACCTCCATTATACGAGTGTTGTTTTTATCGGACACATATGCATTAGGCCAAGCCGAGCCTCTGAGGTTAAGAAAATGCTTAATATTCTTCAAATCAAGGAGAAAATGGAAGAAGGGACAACAAGGCAATCCTACAACAAATCACCCCTTTAATTTCTATTTTTGTTTTAATTTTACTTACTTTAAGGGAGAGATTTTTTGAAACCTCCTCGCTTTTATTGTAATGACTATTTTTAAGAGTTATTAGTTTTATATTTAAACCCCTTCATGCCTTTTTAGGAAGGGTCCCTTAAATTTTGAAAAGAACTTTTACTTGATGTTGCACTTATGTAATCTTAAAGTTTTCTCGAATAGAAAAGAGCTAGACCGAGAGTTATTTCTCAAATGAGCTAAGTAAATATATATATGAGTACGCTTATCTTATATGTTTAATTTGAGTTTCAAATGAGAAATAGTTCATTGATATTATGATGTGTTGTCTGCTATATTTGTTTTTAGAACACAATTTGACATCAATTCACTTTTTGAATGTGTCATGTTGTTATCATTTATGTATATATGCAATACATTCATTTTATAAAAGTTGCGATATAAGATTCATTAAATTGATTTAATTAACTTCTTAATTAAATCAATTATCTTTAATTTTTTTTCATATCTCTAAGTTAATGTATGATATTTATTTTTTATCCTTTGAAAAATTATTTTTGTAGATCGCACAATGCAAAGGTTTCATCCGGGATAGATAGAGATAGATCTAGATGTATAGATAAGATAGATAGATTTACTATTTATTGCAAGATTTATTATTTTCCCATCTATCAAAATCTACTTAGAGATAAAATCATCCATTCGGTCCAAATATATTAAATTGGGAAAGCGGTGCCATAAATCTAGTCGAGCCACCATTCCAAACGGAAAGGGACGATTTTTAAGTCCTACGAGTCGGGTGTGTTTTCGGATGTTGTTTCACAGAGTTTTTTGGGGGCCTCCAACATTTTTTTGGTGCTAGAAGGAGGGCCATCCAACTATGAATAGAACCAAATATTAAATTAAAAAGCAAAGACCATCATCGAAGTCATTCTTCCCTCCGAATCCACAACTTCTAGTCCCTGTTTCAAAATCTCCTACTCATAAATCGAAGTTGTTTATTCTCCTCCTCAATCTCCTGGATTCGGTTTCATAAATAAATACCTTTAGAATATACTCAGTCACCTAAAGTATGGACATTGATAAAGCAATGGGAAGAAATTTCGAATTTTAGCATAAAATCCTATACTTTACAGCCTCAAAAGGGAGTGTCACTTCAATTTTTGAAGGTGTTGTACCTGAAAACAATTCCTTGGCTATGAAAAGGAATCCGTGCTTAAGACATTCATATAATTATGTCACGAAATATTATTGATCCTTGTTTAATCACCTCAGATTTTTAATCATTAAACCTTCAAAATCAAATGTTATAAATGTCCCACAATGCTATTATGTCACAGATATAGAATGAAATGATCGGAAGAAGAATGAAAGGAAAAAAGCCCAAATGATATCTTGTTGTATAGAATCTATCATCTCAAACTTCAGAAGAATTATAAGAAAAGAACGAGTTAAAATGAAGTAGCGCCTATTATAGGGTTTTAACTCTTATTTACACGTAAAGAGACCCGTCGCTTCAATACTTCATTTTATTCAAAAGACAGGAAATACATATGTAAACTAGAAAACACATCAATATCAACAAATGCTAGAAGCTTGCTTTTCATTCATTAATCACTCGAAATCTCGATACAAAGATCACTCTATGGAGTCCAAAAACCGGAACCTCCCCTCTCTCTTATCTCCGCTTTTATATCACTATCTAATCTAACTAAGTTTCATTATGATCGATTTTAAAAGCTGATTCTTTGGAAATTTTGGAATTAATTAAAATTACAAAATTCTTGTTTTAATATTATATATATATAATATATAATATAAAATCAAAAATAGGATTGGAAAGTTAAAAAGAATGAATGGTGTATTTTGGGTCCCACTCATTACACCTTTTGACAAAAATCACCCATGGTTTTGAAAACCAAAAGCTGGCATAGGGAAGCACTTATCGCGGTTCTTAAGAAAAGATTGAGTGATCTTGGTAATGCATCACCGTAGTAGATTTTGTAAATAATGGTTTAAATCAAACCATTTTGTGAGCGCTATCTATCTCTCATAATTTCTATTTAGTTTGTGATCTGCCAAGACCATTGGATCCTGAGCCGGATGATCCAAGTCGTTGATTCAACTTCAATATTATATGTGTTTGCTTCCCTACGCAATTGTGAGCCACAAAACAAATCCGGAACCATTTTCCGAGCCATCTCCTCTTAAATTTGCGCTTCTTCTAAGGTATTTATGTGAAGAGAGTCTTCACCATCCATAACGAATTGAAATGCCTTTGCAAGAAATTAAACATTGTTTCTCCTTTTTAAAATGCAACGTCTTTGCATGCTGTTATCCATCTTGCTTTTTTTAGTATTAATGAATCTTCATAAAATTTCCATGATTGAATGTTTCCTTTCTTCGCTCAACATGAAGGTAAACCTATTCTTGTCAATTTATCAAATGATATATCAAACTTGTTCACTGTCTCTTTGATTCGGTAGTCTCTCTCATTGTCCATGAGGGAAATGTGCTAGTCGAACCGAGGTAGTGAAAATCGCATGGCCATGGGCTGGAAATGACGTGTAAAAAGCCGTTGACAAGGTTTGTCATGGATTACAAGCTCGTCTTCACTTTTTCTTCATAGCGTCATTGCGGAGGCTCCTAGAGTACGGCGGAAAACTTTGTCTAGTCCCAACAAAAAGAATCTCGCCGTTGATCGTTGTGTACCCGCGATCGAAACATGTCATGTCGCGTGAGGGCACTGATTCAATAACTCACGAGCTCTTTGCGCTCGCATTTTTATCATTCGGTTATAATATTCAATACTTGCTACTTCGCGCTGAGACTTTCTCGACATTTAAACATGAAAGCACGAGATGATCCACAACATGCGGCTCCCACCTCTCGCAGGTCAATTAGGGTAGCAGTACATACATCAAAGTATACACTCGAGAGTGGAAAACCAACATGCTAGGCAATGCATTTGGGTAGGCACGACAAATTTACGGCCATAAGTAATGCCCAATTAACACCCACAGAAAACTCGCTACATTTGAATAGACATCACGTCGTTTTGCCCAAAACTTCATGCACTTAATTGTAGTTCAAAAATTCTGAATATCGATTCAAATCACGAATAATCGCTCCAAATATACGCACTTGCAATGTAATTAAGTCATCTAATAGGGGTGAGATCATTGAGAAACATATGTTGAGCTTGCAATTATTTTTTATTTGAACATGTTCCAATTCTTTTTTAAATCTTATTAAATTTTTCCTCGGTAACCTTGAATTGCCGAGACCCTCTTTGACTTTTAGTCGAGTCGGAATTGGGCTACAACGAAGGCATTGGTGTATTAAATCGATATAAGAGTGAAAAAACTTGAGTTATCCCTTGCTGAATTTCCTCTTCATTCTCACGAAGGAGAAATCCTATTTTTGAAACACAATCATCAACTAGTGATATTCAATACGCTTTCTACCTCTCAAACAACATCAATCATTTTTCCCTCTCTTACATATTCTCAAGCAAATTCTTCATTGATCAATATCCCTTCTTCTTCTCTAGGTCTACAAGCTGCTATTTCAAGTAATATTAGTTCCATACTAGTTTCTTCTTCACCTTCAAGTATTATTGGAAATACTTCTTCTACTTCAAATCCTCCCTTTAGGACCACCCAATCCTCCCCTCCATACAATGGCTAACATACCTTGGCAAAAATCCTCGGAGTTGTTCAACTACTAGGACCTCTTCATCTTTACCTAAGCATCATGAAAGATGGTTTCCTAAGTATAATCCGGATGATGGATTACACGCATAAGAGCATCTCCATAATTTCATGTCGCCATAAATCTAAATGAAGTTTCGGAAGGAAGATTGTGTAGTTAGATTATTTCATTATACTTTTCAAGGATCGGCTAGATCATGGTATTTCTCACTACCATTAGCACGAGTTACTAGTTGGTATATTTTTTGAAGAACAATTCCTTACTAAATTTGGATATGACCATACCATCGTAACCTTTCAATGATCTTTCCAATTTTGGAAAGAAAATACAAGGGAAAAGATCAAAGATTTCAATTCTAGATTTAATAAAGTTTCTCAACAAAATCCCAACCACATCTAAGCCTAGAGTAGATGTGAAAATAGAATGGTATATATCTTCCTTCTTCTATTAATATTGTTATTTTTGTAAATAGAGCCAATAAGGCTCACACTGGTAGAGAATATGAAATAATATCGTTATGTTAAAAAAATAATACTTTCTTTAGAGCTGAAAACTACTCGAAAGAAGATAGGAAAACTAAGAAAGTTTCCTTTAAAAATGAGCGAAAAAAAATCATCTAAATATCCCTACGATCTTGAAGGATTACAAAGGTCCTCAAAACCATCTCAAATGATATGGTTGAGATAAAGAAACAAGCAAAGTGAATCTTCTTCAAAGAAAAAAATTTAGATATTTTAAGAAAATCTAAGTTTCTCAACCCCCAAAGGTAATCTCAAATTTTGAATCATATCAAGACAAGGATCATGACGAAACAATATCATATTCTAAAGAATCTCAAGAAGAAGAACAAGTAGAAGTTCATGGACTATGGGACTCTATCCTCCCAACCTGCGATGATGAAAATGAACATGAGGCACTTATGGTAAATACAAGAAGTCAAAAAATACTATCAATCTTCCTCGGTCACTAAAAAGAAAAAAAGCTCATCCTCTATTTTTAAGGATAAAGTAGTCGATAAAAATAATTCTTCTTCTCAAACTAATCCAAATTCTTCTACTCTTCCATCTACCTCTAAAACATTAGTGGTTTAAATACAATGAATACAATATAGTGGAATATATGAAGAAAAATTAAAGCAAATATCTCTCTCCATGTGCGAGAAAATTAAAACAACAACAATTTTTTTCTTAAAGAATTGAATGTAGTTCTTGCTATACCCTTGTCTTCTCCTGTCACTTCGAAAGCTAAAGGAAGCGGGACAAGCCTCCCTAACGATTCACATGAGAAAATTGATGCAAGTGATGTTATTTTGATAGGTACGGATCCAATTCACATACTCCTTTTCACGTTAACTTTTGAATTATTCAACAAAAATGTGCATAATTGTTTAATTGACTGGAGCCTCATCAAATATCATGCCATATTCTGTTTGTTTGAAATTAAATATATCTCTCGGAATTCAGGTAGTACATATCGTACAATTAGATATAACTAAAGTTAAATTATTAGGAGAGATGAATTTAGTCTTATCAGATTAGCATCCAATCCAAAATTTCATCAAGTAATTGATATCTTAGTTGTTGATATACCCGGTTTTTATGGTTTGATCTTAAGTAGAGATTGGTTAGGAAAGCTTCATGGCTATTTTACACAGGATCGGTCTCATATGTGGCTTCATAATAGTAAGACAAATCAAATCGGGGGTGAGGCCGTGAAAAACATTTAAAACATTCGATGGCACGCGAACTTGAAGAAGAAAATGAACCCATGGCCTTTACTAATAACATTCTCAACAATTACTCTGTTGAATCCTTTTTAGGGAATTTCAATGCTCTAAAGTTTCCATTTCTTACCAATTCATTTAATTCTAAGATTGAAATTTTTTCTCGGACTCATTCTTCCAAATGTGTAAATACTATAGATAAAGCCTTGTATTGATACTTTATTTTTGGACTTTATATTTTCGATGGGTCAAAATCCGGTGGAGTAGGAGCTAGTTGTATATTAATCAATCCATAAGGCGAAAAGACTATGCTCACATGTAGACTTGAATTTGAATGCAAAAATAATACTTACGGAATACGAGGTACTTGTTCAAGGCTTAACCAAAGCGATTGATCTTGGTGTTAATTATCTTAAGGTATTCAAAGATTCGAAATAATTTTTTAAGTAGGTAAGAAATACCATACCTTGTATTTCCGGCCATCTTAAAAATTATCAATCATTAGTACAATCTATTACCTCTCATTTTTTAGCATTCAATATCTCATCTATTCAAGAATTCGGAATGCAAGTGCGGACCTTCTAGCAAATGTAGCATCTAAGCTTATTCCTTCGGAAGAGCTGTGGCCAGATAGATTTTCCATAGAATTAATTTTCTGCCCATCTATTACGATAATATTACCAGATGATGATGATGGTGTTATTAATTTTTTTACATCGAAGGATCATCGCGATGATCAATTAATTGATGAAGATGAACATGAAGCCAATTACAACAAAAATATGAAGAAAAATGCTATACTTAAGTCCGTGGTAAAACTCGAATCTTTATGATCTTAAAGATGGATTGAAAAAGACTACTAATTATAAACTCCAAAGTTCAACTTTGAGGTTTGAGCGCTAAATCTTGGAACAAATATAAATCCTCGGAACATCAACCTATGACTTGATCTTTCCTCACGATGAAAGATTAGCATTTATTCATTTATTGAAAAAACACAAGAATGTCTTTGCATGGAAATATGAATATCTAAAAACTTATGATACTTCAATCATTCAACGTACTATCCCAATGATATCCATCGAAAAAACCTATACAACAAAAGTTAAGGAAAATTCACCTTGACCTTGAAAGTCAAATCCAAAGTGAGCTTAACAAACTCCTTAAAGCCAATATTATTTTTCCGTTAGGGCATTCTAAGTGGGTATCAAATTTAGTTTTAGGTTAGGAAAACGAATGTAGGGATATTCATATTTGTATTGATTTTAGATCTTGCTTGAAAGATAATTTCCCCTTACCATAGATGGAACAAATTTTGCAATCGCTTGTTGGTTACTGAATTAATGTCTTTTACTGATGGATTTTAGGGTTACAATCAAGTTTTGGTTCATCCTGAAGATAGATTAAAAACTACATTCATAACAAAATGGGGCACACTATGCCTATCAAAAAATTCCATTTGGATTATTCAAAGAAGGAGAAACCTTTCAAAGAGCAATGTATATTGCTTTTCAGAGGGTTAATCCACAAAACAATGGTTTAAGTTTATCTATATGATATAACTATTTATCTCCAAGAAAAAAGAGGGACCACTATCATGATCTTAAACAAATCCTTGAACATTGTTTGAAATATGGAACTTCCTTAAATACAAAAAAGTCTTATTTCTCTTTAAGTGAAGAAAAACTCTTAGGATTTATCGTTTCAAAACAAGAGCATTTTTATTGGTCCTAAAAAGAAATTAAGACAATTCCTAAACTCTCACATCCCCATAACAAAAAAATCATGCGGTTCTTTTTTAGGACGAGACAAATTTTATTAAAAGATTTGTTCCAAATTATTCTCAAATTATTTTTACCTTTGCAAGTGGTGATGAAGAATAATTCACTTTTTAAATGGGGACATGATAATCATAGAGAAGCATTTGATTTGATTAAAAAATCTATCATTAATGCACCTTCTTTGACTACGAGATTTTTCTCAAACATTTTATTTTATATACTTTTGCATCAAAAAAATCGTATACTGCGCGTATTAACACGGATTGATGATCAAACTATCGAAGCACCTATTTCATTATTTAGTTCAAACCTCCAAGGTGTTGAACTAAATTATTCTTAAGTAGAACAACAAGCATTTGTTGTCTATAAATATTTAAATAATTTTAGACCTTTTCTCCTTAAAACACAAACTAAGGTAATAGTTCCATTCCGGTTGTAAGGCAACAACTTATACGAGGAAATAACTAGGAGAAAAGAGGGAAAATTAGGTAACTTCTTGCACGAATATGAAATTGAAATAAGACCGACCAAAATCATTAGAGGACAAGGTCTACGCAAGCGCTATTCGGAGCATCCAATTTATCGATTGATGAAGAGTCGGAGTAATACTATAGAAAATGATGAGGTAAGATTAAATGATTCGAGAATCACAGTGATATTGATTTAATATTTTACTTAAAAAAATGGATATTCTCCTATAGAACTCTATCATAGAAGAAAGAGGCTTTAATCACGAAATCTAATCAATACTCAACTCATAGACAATGTCTTGTTTAGAAAAAAACTATGACTCTGTACTACTAAGATGCCTTCGATAAATCGCAAGTTCGGGAGGGTTTTGCGGGAACTTCGATGGACCTGTATGTGGACATTTCGGTGGAGATACTCACGCACATAAGATCCTTCATGCGGGTTATTGCGGCCCACTATGTTCAAAGAGGCTCATACATATGTGAGAAAAATGAAAAATATGTCAAGCTGCTACTAGAAGACAAAGAAAACACGGTCTTGCCATTGCAACCGATCAATATTGAACAACCTTTCAAGCAATGATTAGATATCATGGGTGAAATTGTTCCTAACTGCTGACGCGCATAAATACATTCTCACCGCAATGCAGTTATTTACTAAGTGGGTGGAGGAAATTCCACTAAAGGTAGCTAACTCGAAGCCATAATTGAATCTATTGATCAATTAATTGTTACAAGTTTGTCTTATCCAATACACTTATGTTCGATAATGCATCTTATTTTTTCAAGAAATAGTATGACGGACTTCACTCTTAAAATAGGTTTTAAACTTAGATAATCTACTAACTACTATCGAGGGAATATTTTAGCGAGAATCAACAAACAAAAATCTCATAAGAATCATCAAAAGAATGATTGATCAAAATTATAAAAATTGACATAAATCTTTAACATTTGCACTATGGGCGGATAGGATTACTCAAAAAGCCTCACAGTAGGTTTTTCTCCATTCCATCTAGTTTATGGGAAAGAAGTTGTAATTCCCTTCAAACTTACTTCTTCCTCACTAGCCCTAGTTCAATTTATTGATGAAGTACCTTCTTCTTCCCTACAATTAAGAATGTCACGGATCCTTAAAATGGAAGAAGAAAGGGAAAAAATCCAAAATAACTCATGCTTATAATAATCCGAAAATAGTGATTCTTTTGATGCAAATTTTGTTAACTTCCAAGTTGGAGATCTCATACTCAAATGGGACAAAGCACATGAGGGAAAAAGGTAATCATACCAAATTTGAAAGAATGTGGCTTGGATCATTTCAAATCCTTTAACAAATTGGCCCATCAACCTTTTATGTTACAAGACCTTCAAGGGGAGAAAGAACCTACTCACCCGTTAATGAGCTAATCCTGAAAAATTTCTTTCCTTGGAAGAAGATTATCTTCTAAATGTATTATATCATTTTTTCTTTTATTTATTTTAGAAAATAATGTTTGATTACATACTTAGGTTTGTTCACAACACCTCACGAATTATTTTTATGTTTTTATTTTTGAAGAATAGAAATTTTTGAGGAAATAATTACCAACCTAGAAAATTGAATGAATACTATAGAACTCTAAAATCTTTTTTTCCATTGAAATTGTAAATTTTGTAAACTCAAAATTTTTTGAAGTAATTTTACTCTATTATCAATCGAGAAAAAAGGTTCATATTTACAAAGAAAATACTTTTTGTAACTAAGCATATTAACTCTAAACTATCATCGAAAAACTCTTAACGAGTCAATGATTATCCCCATCCATTGAAAATACATTTTTTTAGAGTGTAATTCAAAAAAATATAAAAATTTAAAAAGGACAAGAAGTCTCATCACGAGCTTGCTTGCCATGATAATATTTTAATGATTAACAAACATTACCACACTGCATACCAAATCGAGGTAATGGCTCATGATTATTAAAATCATAAGACAAGGGTCTCATCACAAGCTGCACTTGTTCGAGTCTAAATCATAACCGGTGAATGGCATTGTCATTTTATGGTCATCAAGCCAAGACAATGAATTTCTAAGAGAAAGAAGAAAAATGATTAACTAAGGAGTTAACTCAAAGAAATTGTAAATAAATGGATGGAACAACACTAGGTCATTTATGGTTAAAAGGTAACTTTGCTTGAGCTATTAATATTTACTAGCGACGATGGCTCTACCTATGACACAAAAATAAAATTAAAAAACCAAGTTATAGGAAGAACACTTACTTTACCTTTTTAAACCATATAATGATTGATATAGAGCAAAGGATATTTTTATTTATGAAAGGTTTATGAAAGATTAACGATATAGATGAGTCTTTTATATTCAAGGGTAATTTTATTCATTTAAATATTTTGAAAACAATTCTTATTTCCTTAAATTATTTTTTACTTATTTGAAGATAATAAATAAATTGTTTTTTAGAGATAGCTGGTTCTTCCGGTGAATCACTCAATTGTTGTGTAAATTAACAACCCCCATTATTTTAAGCCATAGTTACTTTAGAAAATAATGGGGACCCTTTTAATTTTTTAGAGTTTAAGAAAATAAACCCTTAGAGTATTTCTTTTGATAGGAAGAGGGGTCGAAAAGGGGATGAAAACTTTAAAAATTGGCTTTCCAAATACTTAAGTGGAGATAAATCACATTTCACAAATCGAAAAAATCATTTGCAAAACGTATATAATTCGAAAATAATGATTTGAAACATCTTTGTGATCCAATTAATATAACCGAAACACTTTTTATATGAGGAAAAAGCCATATTTATAAGTAAATTCGATAAAGAATACCCATGGGACCGACTTTATACGCTATGTCGACCTATCACATTTAACAAATCCCAATTTCTCCCACGATAGTCTTATTTTCTCCCACTCATATTCGTCTATGCAATAAATCACATCGCATCGCATTATCGCAAAATTTTAACCATTCTATTTTGTTACGCTCATAATTGTTGATGTGATAAAGCATATCGCATCGCACATCGCACATCGCATATCGCACGTTTGTCAAACAAACACATTTTGCATACTATCGACCGTCGATATTGTGATTGCAATGTCGCGATCGACAAAAAAGCTAAGCTCATCGGTATTTAATGAAGAGATTACACACGAGCCACGATGTAATGCGGTAGATCTAGTTTTACTTGAGGAAATGATTATATAGGCACGATAACCCATATCGATTTATCAATCTCATAAATTAATGTTTTTCTCACCCATACGACCATAATCATTTTTCTTGCAACGAGCATTCAATTCATATCCCATTAGCATGCGAAGTCTCATCAATTTGAAATTTTCCTATTTACTACATGGTATGCGTGCGTATTGTAAAACTAAAAGGTTCCTTCTTCCCACTTATTCTTTCACTTATTTCATCGGAAATTTTGAGTAAGAAAATTTCTCCGAAATGTCTAAGGCTTTGAAGAAAGCAAAGAAGCATATGGCTCCTATTAACCCTACGCCTACTACCTCCGAGAGAACATAGATGTTGCCCTTGTTTACATATACGACTTGCGGACTTGAAATTTGATCCTCTCTATGAGAATCTATGTATAAGTTGTTTGAGAGAAAGAAACCTCACAAAATCTAGAGAAAACAGCAATGCGGTAAATCGAGGTACTGAAGCTACAATTGGAGATGTAGCTATTTATGTTCTTCTACGAATTGCAACAAGGCCCAAGATATTACCATATAATGATATGTAAGGTGGATTATCGAAAAATCTTAACATCGGGAATAGGAATTTCCTTACCGGTAGAGGAACGATGATTGGTTCCTTCAAAGCAGAGAACACAAGAAAATCTAATATATTTCTGAGCCCTAATAAGATTTATGATAAGGAATTACTTGCAAAGTTTGCTAAGGAAAATGAGATTAAATAGAAGCCAATAAATCAATGGAGGAGAAATCCTAACAAACACAAGAATGATGAAAAGGGTATGTATTCTATTGAATCTCTTGCAATTCTTATTGCTATATCTACTGATTACGATGTCTATAATTTTTTGGTTGATCGGACACAACTAGATTTTTAGTAGAATGGGTTCCCCTTATGGAAGCGACAACAAATGCTTATGTTATGGGTACAGGGAAACATTCTTTCAAATAATATTTCCACCCAAATTTTAAAATATAGAAAGAACCATTCTATCTCTTTAAAATTATTTCTCTCATTTTATATGAGTGGCTATATTATGGATGTTGTATGTTTTACATCGGATTTTCTAGCCATGGGGTCTGGAAATGGACTACCCAAGATCTTGTTCTCATTCATTTATTTCATAGTATTCTATGAGAATCAAAATATGAAATTAATATTTACAAAAAATATGTCATGGAGTTATACTACCACTTTTTGAAGTTGTTTTCAATAGAAAGCCCCCAAACTTTCGAAAGAGGCCCAAGCCGACTTTTCTTCTATAAAAAAGTGGTTTGGTGAGGAGTCATTCACCTATGTAAAGTATTTGGGAGCCTATATCATCCACATGCTCTTACCGTGCATGTTCTTGATAAACTTATCGCGAGAGGGCATTGCTGATTTCGAAATGGGTAAAGACCAGCGTGTGCGAGAAGCCAAGGCATTATGGCCTTCCTTTCCAGCTAGCATGGTGTGTATGGATCCCGGACAAATACAAGCATGCTATAGTTGAAATTGGCCAAATTGAGTGTTTGAAATTATTTACAATTCCAAACAGGCAATATGATCCCACGAAAGTAGCCAATAATTTCACTACACAAGTGAAAATCGGACCCTTTGTGCATGAAGATGATGATTTTGACGACTTATTTGAGTTTTTCAAAAACTATGTTTGCCGATTAAAAATTTGGCAATTTTTTTCCATCACCCACCACAACTACTAAAGTTTCGAAATACGAGAAATAAGAGGCGGAAAAAATTCCACCCTAAGATTTGGATGTCGTCAAACCATGACTAAAGGAAAGAAAGTGAATCAACTATTAAGGATCTTGAAGTCCTTAATACACGGCATTGGGAGAAATCAATTGAAGTTCAAACAATAGATTTGGATTTTTCCAACAATCTCAAAGATGTTTGGAAATATTTTTTACCTCAAACTCCAAGAAGAACAAACAACTATGATTATTGACCAACATCGGACTCTATAAACTCCTCCTTACGCAACTCAAGACTCGTTTGTTGTTGGGGCCCTACGTACAAAGTAGTAAGTATAGAGAGAATGGAATACATAGCGACCTTCCCAACCTGCGAATTTATTCTAAATATTCAAGAAATTCCTCCCTTGGACATTTTTTATAGTCCTAGGCATAAGCGGTTATTAGCAGAGGAATAAGAAAAGGAGAAGAACGGAGGCATTCTCGGGCTCTCACTCGAGAAGATATGTAAATGGACATTCTTTGGAAATACACGTACGAGTTCCTTCACGGGATCTAGCTCGGTTATCGCAGCTTGTAGGAGCCTATGCATACGAAACTATTGATAAGGCATCGAAAAGATTCATCAATTGATGAAACAAAAGATGAAAATATGCTTCAACTTGAAACAAAGTTACAAGAAGAAAAGCAAAGTGTTAGTCGGCGGCTACGGTAAAAATCGTGTATAGCTTCAAGAAGGCCGCACCAGTCGAAAATTTAGCATCAAAGTGAAATTAATTCTAAAGATACTCAAACCCGTCAAATTACAACTCTTCATTGAGAAAAATGAATATTCCAAAGATTGATGAGTTTAGGAAAGAAGCTTTAGAACTAAAAACCCTATTGGCACAACAACAGTTATATTTTGTCATAAATTAACAAGCATCCTTGAATTATGTGAGCAAAGTGATTCACTTGTGAATCACATTGCTAATATGAGATTAGTTTCGATATATAGATGAGAAGGTATCCCAATTCATTACTTGGGAGGATTATTTTTGATGGTCGAAAGGCCAACTTTGCCCAAAATAGAAGAATCAAAGAAAAGATATTGTTCATAGATTGGAATATACAATTAAAGAATGCGAAAGGAAATTTAGAGCCAAATACATTGCCACAAACATTGTGGAAACATGTAAGAGCAAAACCTTATCGCAACAAATCTCATAGACGGAGATGTCCTCCGATGCATTACCTTTGGTGAAAAAGATTTGATAAAACAATGGCGAGGAAGTGTTAAAAAGTAAAAGAGGACATATTATGAAGATTGAAAAGATGGATTGGGAAAGATATTGGAGATATCTAGTGAAGCCTCACGACTAATGGCTCATGCTTCGTTGTCTTACGGATACATCCTCATAAATGCTACCTCCATTATACGATGTTGTTTTTAGCTTTGGACACCTATGCATTAGGTCGGGACAACCTCCAGATGTTAATCCTATGCTTAATATTCTTCAACTCAAGGAGAAAATGGAAGAAGGGATAACGGGGACGCAGTCCTCCAACAAATCACCCTTTAATTTCTATTTATGTTTTAACTTTACTTAATTTAAGGAGAGTTGTTTGAAAACTCCTCGGTTTTATCGCAATGACTATTTGAGAATTATTAGTTTTATATGTAAACCTCTTCATGTCTTTTAAGAAGAGGTCACGAAATTTATGAAAATAGACTTTACTAATGTTGCACTTTTGTACTCTTAAAGTTTTCGAATGGAAAAAGGTTGGAGTGAGAGTTATTTCTCAAATGAGTTGAAGTAAATATATATATGGTACTTTTATCTTATATGTTTAATTTGAGTTTCAAATGAGAAATAGTTCATTTATATTATGATGTGTTTTCTTATATATTTGTTTGAACAGAATCAAATCAATTCACTTTTGAACGTGTTATACTACTATCATTTATGTATATATGCAATACATGCATTTTGTAAAAGTTGCAATGTAAGCTTAATTAAATTGATTTAATTAACTTCTTAATTAAATCAATTATCTTAAATGTTTTTCTTATCTCTAAGTGAATGTATGATCTTTATTATTTTCATCCTTTCGAAAAGATTATTTTGTAGATCACCCGAGAAAAGGTTTCATCCCAGGGATAGATAGAGATAGATCTAGATATATAGATATATAGAGACAGATTTATCTTTTTATTGGAAAGCTTTCTTATTTTCCCATCTATCAAATCTTCCGCTTGGAGATAAAACAATCCATTCACTCTTGCTGGCGGTGAAAATGTTAACGCACCTGCTCAGCCCACCACTATTTCCAAATTTTTCTAATGTCATAGTTCATATGTCGAACTTTGAGTCCTTTTCAAATAAAGGTTAAAAAAGAGTCTCAAAATCAAAGTACTTTTAAGTGCATAGTTATTGATGCTCTTAGGTTAATAAAAAAGTTAAAATCTACATGCTTTAACTTAAGCCAGTGTCGAGGCAATTTGTCGTTTGGGTAATAAAGTTGCAACCACCTTGTCGTGGATAATAGCTTTACCTTTGTTTTAATCGCATTGTTAACATAGTGATGTAATAGAAGGCAAAATCGTTTCTCCTAAAATTGAAGGTCATATTACTTCCACACAAAGTGAAAAGAGACGAGCTATTTCTCCACGAACCTCGTTCATAGTGGTAATTACCAGTGCCAAAAGGTACGACTATTTCGCTTATATTTGGTTTATTGCAATTTAGAGCAAAGACGATTATTTCTCAAGCACATAGGAGAAACGAAAGAATATTTTTAACATCGAGGACCATTCATGTTTCGCGATCATCGAAGATCCTCCTGTCTGTAAACATGATTACTCCTTTAAGTAAGATTAATTAGCTGCCTGACCTAGGATGATTATTATTAGTAAGTGGTTACATTATCTCATACGGCTAACCCATAGCTACCCCACTTAAGTGAAGCACAGATCATAGTACGCAGTGTATCAGTCATTTAATTATATTTTGTGGAGTGTTAAGCATATTGGGACGACTTGATGCTTTTGCACTACTAGGTATTTCAAAGCATGTCATTAATCCATACCATGATTACGAGCACGAAATCGGAGGAGAGAGCTCAGTGTCCACCAAAGCAAAGTTCTCTATGAAGGCCACGGAGAGTAAACAAAATTCTATTTCTCCGAGTAAGCGCTTTTTAGTTTTTCAAAAGCGGAGAAACCGAGGCTTCGTGTGGGGTTTTGCAGTCAAGAATTGAACAACTATGTTTGTGAGCATCCTCTGGGCCTATTGGAAGAAATGGGAAAAAGTGGAAATTTTGCCAGCTTCCGAGCCAAAAAACACTAGATTCGTAAAGCAGATGGTAGGCCGGAAACTACGTTAAATTTCACGTCGTCTGAGCGGGTATAAATTTATACAAACGTTTTTCCGAGAATATGGCTCGAGCGGAGGCTTTTCCTGAGAGCTTCGATGTGAAAATGCCGTGTCGGGCACCATTTACATCTCCGCAAGGCCATCATATGTCGTGCTATACGCAAAGACCCTACAATTGGTGAACATTGGTTCAAAAACAAAATGCTGCCACGTATAAGTCTCTACCTTAAGCTCGAACATGTTTATGTTAAGTGGAATCCAACTAAACACATTTCGCTTTAGGGTTGAAGTGGCGACATGTGATCACCACATTGTTGAAAACACATCACATGCGAGGGCAGTCGTTTTCTCTCGTCCACCATTACCGCAAGGATTTCTTGCTCACATTTTAGGAGAAAAACCATTGAACTTGCCCTATTTTCTATATAAATATTTTCTCAAAATGTCCCTAAAGTTGTTGAAAATCCCAAATTACTCTTTACACAATTTATATCATAAGGGTCTGATTAAAATTATAATTGTCTATCATCTTAGAAAGAAGAAGACAACTTGGGATAATTTTCTGAAAGAGGAAGGGTTTGGTAGCATAAATTCCAGGAGAAGGGTAGGGAGGCCCAAGAAAAGAGACACCCATGAAAAAACTAGTGCAGCCCCTACCTCAGACATTCCACAACCTAACTCTATACATTCATCATTTTTCTGCCAAGTTAACCCTCCCTCCATCTCAGTCAAAAGGCCAACTAGAAGATTGATTAGGGAGGCTGCAAACCCTATGCCTATGCCACCAGTGCCACCAGTTAATAAATTTCGTGTTAGCATTTCACCTAGGGAACCTCAACCCTAAGGTCTTTCATGGAGGAATAAAAGAAGAAACTAAAATAGAAAAATGTTATGACTCCTAAAAAGTCTATGTCAAAAGACAAGGAGCAAATAGCTTCCTCTTCAAGAAGCTCTTCATGGCAGAAGAACCAGTGGAAGTCAACCCTAGACTTCTAGCATCTAAACCTGCTTTTTCACCAGTGGAAGTCAACCCTGGTGTGAAAATATCAAGCCATGTTCCTAAAATATCTCATCAAGCACAACCAAGCAGTGGTACTTCTTTCACAGAGTCCACTCTCTCACGAGTTTTGATATCTCTTAAGAAGGGAAAACATAAAATTTCAGGGCATGTCATAGAAGAAGAGCCCACTTTGGCTCAGTTATTTTCTTCCATTGACTCTTCGATCAAGAAGAGAAATAAAATTGTGATACACTCCTACACCTCTTATGAAGACAGTAGTGACCTTAAATATACAGAATTCGAGTATGAGGAAGAAGAATCTAGTAGATTATTGCAAGAAGGTAAGAGGTATAAGTTCATCCTAAATCCCTATATCAAGAGACCTCATACCAAGCCCAAAAAAAAAACTCAGGCTTAACAACAAGTTAATTTCCAATCCTACATTAAGAGATGAAATTATCAATATTGAGGAGATCCCAGAAGATAAAATCAAGAAGAAGAAAAAGACTCAGTCAAAGAGTCAAGCATAGAGAAAGAGGTCAAATAAGAGGGTGACTAAGGTCGAGGCCATTAGGATTTTTGCCTCTATTATGGAACTTTGATGAATGAAGGAACAGGGCTGCCTTAGAGAAACTTTTCATTTTTTGGGTTAATTTTTCATGGTTCTGGATATAGCTACTTTTTCTGCGAAGGTAGCAATTATTTATGAATACGAGCATATGATGAAAAGGGGCTACTTTTTGGTTTTCTATCATGATGGTGAAATCAAAGCAAGTGAAGTGGATGATTTTTCAGTTGCAATGGATGCTGCCAGGTGTCATGTATCAAGTCTCCTCCGAAATTTCAGGGTTTTGTTTTGCACGTTTAAAGGAGAATAGCCACATGTCCCTCATACTGCTTTTTACACTTTTTGTGAAGATTGGTTGTACCAGAATAGAAGAGTGGTCTTCCAACGGACTACCACCTCATACAAACACTTCGAATTGTTAGCCTTCATGATGTTTATTTTATTTATGACACAACACTTTGTATTTAAATTTAGGGATAAGCTTCATCTCTTGCACGAGATTGTAATAACTTTTTGGAACAGATTTACTTCTTTTGTGGAGATGACAGTATCATGTTTTTGTATATATATGCTAAACTAATATGAATTAAAGGTTCATGGTTTTAGAATCTTGACTCATATGATCAGTGCTTTTTGGTGAATTAAATTGAAAGAAACTTCTGAGGACTTATTATCAATCTGGTGTGTGTATTGTTAATTTTACTTGTGTTTCCCATATCTTATTATCTTCAGTTGCAGTTTACAATCCCTCGTGTTGTTATGTGTTTTTATCGGTCTCTTAACATGTTCATGTGTTTTATCGATTTTTGTTAGTCTCACACAGTGAGATTTCTTGGTAAAATATATATAATAACAGTGGAAAGAGCATCGCTCATGATATTTATCTTTCATAATATTTTAGTGAAAATATTGTAAGACTAAAAATAGCTTTATCTTGATGAAATATTGTTAAACTGCTACTTGTGTTAATTTCTACCAAATGCAGTAGATTTTTTCTTTGCAAACCTATTGTTTCTTCTCTCATTTTACATTTTCTTCTCCTCATAGGCTACAAACTCACTCTTTGCTACCACATCAAGCTCCAATACCCTCATTAGTAGAACTGTGGATTTGATTGAAATCTCTTTTCAGGGAATGAGAGTTTAAACCACCTACCAATCTCATAAAACAAATCATCAAATTGCCTTAAATTTTAGGATGTGTCTGGTCAGGCACTTGATATAGTCCATGTGTTGATTCCAGCGCCAACATATTTTGGTGTGTCTGTCGGGAGACGAAGGCCTTGAAACGAAGTATTCTCCCGATGTCTCTTGTTTTGAATTGCTTAATGTCAATTCTTGATGGTGAATAAGACTTGATGACTTGAAGAAGACTGAAAATTGGTTCACCTGGCGACTCCATAGAGAGGAAAAGGGGTTTCAAGACCTCCAACTACAAGGAGAAATCAGAGATCACCTGTTGTGACCCTAGTTGCAGACCCAGAGAAGATCATTAAAGATGAAAAAGGAAAATAGAGATCAGTTGAGGCCACATCTCAGTCAATGAAGAAGGTACACAAAAATTACATTCGAAAACAAAAGGTACCCTCATCCACTTTAGAATCAAAAGAAGTTTCAGTTTCAAAATATATTGCTGAAAAATATAAAGTTGAAACTACTTCCTTAGAAAATAAAGTAAATGTTGTTAACCTAGGCTCATCTGAAAGTTTTTCTCATTCCTCAGTTGGTAAATTTGAAATTAGTAAATCTGAAGTAAGTACTATTTGAATCAAAGAGGAAAAAACAGAGTCATTAAGTGTCAATAAGGAAACAGAAGAGTTTGTGTTGACTGAAGGGGAGTTAGAACAAGTGTTGGCAATTGCACCTTTTTCTTGATAGGGATGTTTTGACTTAAGAAGACATTAAGACCATTTTAAATTTCCTCCAAACTCATCCTCAGTACCAATCTTTTATCACTCCTCAGCAAGAATATTTTCCTTTGTCTAGAAATCCAGCTGTTGGTTCATCCTCTTCTCATCCACTAGAAGAGAGTGTTCCTATTTCCAAAGTAGCTACATTAACCAGTCATCCATCAACTATACATCAGCAAAATATGGCTCAACCTGCCCTTACAAAGATGCAGAAGATAGTGGCTGCAAGATATGCACCACTTTATCTTCCTCAACCTTTTCATCCACTCCCTCAAGGAGATTACTTGAAATATCTTCCAAAATACACCAGGGAGGGAGAAGGAGTTTCTGCTGAGGAACATTTAGTGGCTTTCTATAGTTATGTTGATAATCAGAACATTGAACATGAAGATGTCTGGTCAAGTCTCTTTGTTCAGAGCTTGGATGGTGAAGCTCGTAAATGGTTTAGAAGTCTCCCACCAAACTCAATTATAGGAATTGATGAATTGGAGGAAATATTTGTAAAGCAATGGGGTGATAGGAAAGACTATGTGTACTATCTTACAGAATTTGGAACTCTGAAGAAGAAACCAGATGAGTCATTGGCTGATTTTACCAAGAGGTTTAATAAGATTTATCAAAAAATTCCTGAAGAAATTAAACCTCCTGAGACTACAGCTATGATAACTTTTGCAAATGCTCTAGATTCCGAGTTTGCTCTATGGTTAAGGGTTGAGAAAGCACAGACATTGATGGATAAGAAAGAGGTTGAAATTGGAGTGCAGTCTAATCTCATGGCTTCTGCAAATTGAAAATGGAGGAAGAAAAGGCATCAAAAGACAAAAAGAAGATGAAAGAAGAAAAACCTTCTTCTTCTAAGTCTCTTACAGCAAAAGAAAAGATTGATCAAATGTCCAATTTGATCAAGGAATTTGCCTCTAAGATGACAAAATTAGAGCTAGAAAACAAACCAGCTACTAGAACCAATCAAAATGAGGCCAATAGAAATCAGGCTCCCTTTAAGAGGCCTTTTCAACCTCAAAAAATCCTACAACGCCCAAGGAGGAATGTTGATGATAAAAATGTTCAGCCTCCTTTGAATAATTTTGCTGAAAAAGAGCAGCAAGAACATGAGGAAGAAAATGAAGAAATAAACCTGCTCAAAGAAACCTCACAGTCAACTTGTTTGACTTTGCAAGAATATGAAGACTAGTCAAGGATTTATTTGTTTTTAGACGATGAGAATTTCCAAATTTATGCAGAAAATGATAAAAAACAACAAGAATCTCAAAACAAAAATTATCCTTTGAGGTCTAATGTTCTTGTTCAGCAACCTCAACAAAAATCAGATTCAGATAAACAAGATGCCAAACAGAAGGCCAAATTCAATGAGGTTCCTCCACTTCAAAAAATTTCCCCAATTGTCAAAATTACTGCAGAAAATAAGGAATTAGTTCCAATTTATTTCAGTTTCAAATCTAAACTGAATAAAATCAAAATTACAGTCCCACTTCTGGAATTGTTGAAAAATCCAGCATATAAAGAGTCTTTTAAAAGTCTACTATAGCCACCTCTTGCTCCTGATTCAGTCAACCTTGAGGATGAGCATCCCACTATTTACCTAGGATGTCATGTTCAAGACCAAAATGATGACAATTCACCACCTTTATACCTCTCACTCAATATACATGACAAATTGATGCATAATTGTATGTTAGATTCTGGGGCTTCTCACAATCTAATGCCAAAGAAAGTGATGGATGGATTGGGATTAAAGACCACCAAGCAATACCATGACCTCTACACCTTTGATTCCAAAAAATTCAAGTGTCTAGGAGTAATTAAGGACTTGGTTGTTTCTCTTACCCA
Organism: Pinus albicaulis; assembly: GCA_034641835.2. Taxonomy (NCBI): domain Eukaryota; kingdom Viridiplantae; phylum Streptophyta; class Pinopsida; order Pinales; family Pinaceae; genus Pinus; species Pinus albicaulis. The sequence goes on along the minus strand of CM076573.1, from coordinate 809,859,308 downwards.
ACTACCTATGAAAATCCTAGTAATGTACATTGTAGTTGTGGACATTCCTTCTAGATTTGGGATGTTACTTTCTAGGTCTTGGTCTAAAAAATTGGGAGGTACCCTTCAGATGGACATGTCATATGCCACAATCCCATTGTTTGGAGGAGAATTCAAAAGGTTTTATAGGGAAACCCAAATGGCCTACATCATTAGTTATCAGCATAATCCTTCAAACCATCTGATATATGCTGAAGAAAAGGAATTGGGGTCATCAATACTACACCTTGCTGCTGATGGTAACAATTTCCAACCTGAAATCAGTGAAAAACAACACTTTCAAGGTACAAATGAGCAACATTTAGAGGGAGGACAAATCTGGAAATTGTACTTTGATGGAGCCTCATCAAGAGAACGATCGGGAGCCGGTGTAGTCCTCTTTTCTCCCACTCAGCAAAGGGTAACTATTAGATTATAAATCTTCCGGCAAATCACATGAGAAATTTAGGACCTACGCGTTTCGAACTACCAACTGTAGTTCATCATCAGGATAACTATATCATATAAACTGCAATTTGCTACCACTAACAACACTGCTAAATATGAGGTGCTTATGTTGGGTATGAAGGCAACAAAATATTTGGGAGTGGAGCAGCTAATTGCTTTTGGTGATTCAGAGTTGGTGATAAGGTAGGTGAGAAAAAACTACCAAGTAAAAAAATCCAAATTAAAAAATTATAGGAATGAAGTTTGGGACTTGATTGAGCATTATTTTTTAGCATTTAATATAAATTTTATCACTAGAGAGGAAAATTAAAATGGTTGATTCACTAGCTATTGCTACTAGTCATTTCAAAGTTCCTCTAGATGTCAAGGCATCCTATTATGTTCAAATAAAAAACAGACCTTCAATTCCTGATAACATCAAACACTGGCAAGTATTTGAGGATGACAAGGAAATTCAGAAATTTTTAGAGTGTGTTGAAGAGTTTGCAGACATACAAATTAATGATGAGTAGGATATTGTTGAAAAACAAAATAGCAAGCCTTTTAAGAAAACCATGGCTGGGAAGAACATTATAGACCTAAAAACTAACTATATTCCTAAAGGCCTAGTTCCTTTAGAAATATTGTTTGAAAATAATGATGTTTTTCTCAAGCCTGAAAGTAAATTTTATGGGGAGAGTACAATATAATGTAACATTGGCACAAAATATCAGCCAAAATTAGTCAAATTTGTTGTACATTGGGTTCAACACTCCCCGTGTGTTTTGTGACATGGACTAACCGCCTATTGTGGTTCCTAACTTAGGCGATTGTAGCAGAGACTAACGCCTACGGGTTTTGGTCTAACGGAAATTGTGATCCCAACAAGTGGTATCAGAGCGACAAGTCTCGAGTTCGAAACTCACCTGGCCAGCGTTGGGGGGGAGATTGTTGGACATTGGATTCAATGCTCCCCGTGTGTTTCGCAACATGGACTAACCGCCTATCGTGAATCCTAACTCTGGCGATTGTAGCGGAGACTAACGCCTGCGGGTTTTGGTCTAACGTCAACAGTGATCCCAACAAAAGTGTCCAAATTCCTTTCTCTTGAAACTAGAACAAAATATATCAAGTTGTTGAAACAATTTGCTGATATTTTTGCATGGTCTTATAGCAAGCTGAAAACTTATGATAGAGGCATAATGGAGCACAAGATTCCTTTGAAAATAGATGCAAAGCCTGTAGCAAAAAAAATCATACATATCAATCCCATGTTGCTCCCAATCATTAAGAAATAAATCAAAAAATTATGGGAAGCAAAAATAATTTTTCCTTTGAGATTTTCTAACTGGGTAGCTAATATAGTCCCGGTTCGGAAAAAGAATGGAGAGATAAGAATTTGTGTCGATTTTCGCAACCTGAACCGATGTTCATTGAAAGACAACTATCCATTTCCCAAGATGGATTATATTTTGCAGAAAGTTGTAGGATCAAAAATATTGTCAATGATTGATGGATTTTCAGGCTATAATCATATTTCAGTTGACATGCAAGACAAAGAAAAGACAACATTTACCACACCCTCGAGTACATTCATGTACAAAAAAATTCCATTTGTTATGATGAATGCAGGTGCAACATTTCAGCAAGCAATGGATATTTCCTTTACGAGATAAATCCATTCCCTTTGCAGGAGAAAAAGACAGATTTGTAGTCATTTATTTGGATGACATCACAGTCTATTCAAAATCTGATGAAGACCACTTGAAACATTTGAAATGAGTTTTTGACAAATGCAAAAAGTTTTCTTTGTCCTTGAACCCAAAAAAGATATCCTTTGCTATCTAAGAAGTGAAATTATTGGGACATATTGTAACAGAGAGTGGCATCTTTATTGATTCGGGAAGAGTATAAGCTATTCAGAAGATTGGTTTTCCAAGGAATAAAAAATAAATGTAGTCATTTTTAGGGAAAATCAATTTTCTGAGGCGCTTTGTTCCTAACTTTGCAGAGTTGATCAAACACATAAATGTCTTGTTGAAAAAAGATGTAAAATTTAAATGGCGAGATGAAGCAAAGAATTATTTTTCAGTAATCAAGTCTGCCTTGACTGAAGCTCCAGTTTTGATTAGTCCTGATTTTGAAAAATATTTTCTGATTTTTTCATATGCTTCAGAAGAAAAAATTGCAGTTGTCTTGTTACAGAAGAACAAAGAAGGTTTAGAGTAGCCTATTTCATTTTTTAGTCGTGCTTTAAGGGATGTTGAATTAAAGTACAGCCTGACTGAAAAACAAGCATATGCACTAGTTAAGGCTTTGAAGTCTTTTTGAGTTTATGTGTTGCATTCAAAAATTGTTGCTTTTGTGCCCAATATCACTGTTAAAGATTCGTTGTTGCAGCTAGATACAGATGGCAGAAGAGGACGATGGCTGACCAAAATTCTGGAATTTGATATTGAGATTAGACCAACTAAATTGATAAAAGGTCAAGGCTTGGCTCGCTTGATGGTTGAATCTAACTACAAGGCTTTAAATCTAAATGTAGAGGCAGCTGAAGGAGAATATGGAGAAGGTATTTCTAATTATCCTGAAATATTTTGTTTATAATGGTACAAGGATATAGTATATTTTTTGTTAAATTTCAATTGTCCCCCTGAAATGGAGAAGTCAAAAAGGAGAGCTTTCAAATTGAGAGTTGTGATGGCATTTTGGAATACCATCTTTACTGAAAGAACCTTGTCGGAGTCTTATTAAGATGTGTAGATGAAGTTGAATCCCAAGAGATTATGACAGAGATACATACAAGTGTGAGTGGAGGGAATTTGTATTGGAAAGTCACTACAAACAAAATCTTAAGGGCTAGCTATTATTGACCAACTCTTTTCTCATATGTTTTTGCCAAAGTCAGGAGATGCGTCAAATGTCAGAAATTTGCTGGTAAATAGAAATTGCTACCATTACCTCTTATTCCTATTTTAGCATATGCTCCTTTCCAACAATGGGGATTATACTTCATCGACGAAATCCATCCACCTTCATCAGGACAACATAGATGGATTCTCACAGCTACAAACTATTTTACTAAATGGATTGAAGTTGTACCAACTAGGAATGCTACTAATACGGTAATTATCAATTTTTTGTTGGAAAATATTATGTCCAGATTTGGTTGTCCGCGGAAATTAGTAACTGATAATGTAATGGCCTTTAAGTCTACTAAGATGCACAGCTTCTGTCAGCAATATGGTATTGAATTGACTCATTCCATGCCTTATAACCCTCAAGGTAATGGACTAGTCGAGTCATCCAATAAAATTTTGGTGAGGATCATTAAGAAAATGATGCCTGAAAATAAGAGAAATTGGGACACTCAACTGGTACATTCTCTTTGGGAAGATAGGGTAAGTGGTAAAAAATCAATTGCAATGTCTCCATTCCAGCTTGTATATGGTGTTGATGCTGTAATGACTTTGCAATTAGCTCTTCCTGTGATGAATTTCCTACAAGATGAAGTTGATGATGAAAACCCAATCGAAAGGAGAATGTTACAGGCGATAGAGGCACACGAAATCAGAGAATCACTGATGGATAAAGTACAGAAGTATCAGACTAAAGTCAAATATGTTTTTGACAAAAGAGAAAATCAACATTTATTTCAGGAGAATGATTTGGTGCTGCGTTGGGATGTCAGGAGAGAAGACCACGGAAAGCATGGTGAGTTTGACAATTTGTGGTTTGGACCATTTAGAATTGTTGAAGTTTTGGAAAACAATAATTTTCTGCTCAAACATCTGGATGATGACCAGCTGACTAGAGGCCCAGTCAATGGTCATTTACTTAACAAGTTCTTTGTTTAGTAAGTAAGTTGAGTCATTCAATTGTAAATATCTAGTGTGATGTGTCAATAAAAATCCATGCCCAATGGTACTTGTATCTATATATATGGTCAGCCTTGAGTACATTCAATCAATGGTCAATCCTAGTCATAATTTCCAAGAAGTATTATGAGTTTCAAGATTTTTTTTTAAGGCATTGAATCTACAGTCCTTGAAGCCTCACAAGGAGGACTTCATCCCCAATAGGAGCCATTGTTAGCACTAAAAATGTTAATGGTGCAATCACCATTGTACCATTCTTTCCAATTTTTTCTAACGTCCTAGTCCATGTCGAAGTTTGAGTCATTTTCAAATAAAGGTCAAAAAGAGTCTCAAAATCAAAGTACTTTTAAGTGTATAGGGGTTATTGATGTTTTAGGTTCATAAATAAGTTAAAATGTCTATTTTAACTTAAGTTAGTGTCGAAGGCTATTTATAATTTGGGTAATAAAGTTACAACCACCTTGTCTGGGATAATAGCTACCTCTGTTTTAATTTGATTATTAACACAATGATGTAATGAAAGGCAACTATTTCTGTCAATTGAAGGTCATATTACTCACACAGTGAAAAGGGATGCTATTTCTTCAGGGACCTATTCATAATGGTAACTCAGTGAAAATGCAGCTATTTCACAGAAATTTAGTTAATTTCAATTCAGAGGGAAAGACAGTTATTTCCCAACCATATAGGCACAACAAAAAATATTTTTAAAGCAAGGACCATTCATGTTTGAAGATCATTGAAGACCCCCTATGCTATAAATATGATTATTATTTTAAGTAAGATTAATTATTTTTTGACCTAGGAGGATTATTATTAGTGAGTGGTTACATTAATAATGCAGCTAACCTATATCTACCCCACTTAAGTTAAGCATAAATCATAGTACGAGGTATCGATCATTTAATGATAGTGTGGAGTGTTAAGCATAGTGGGATGACTTGGCGCTTGTTTTCGAATTATTTCAAAGCATGACATTACTCCATGCCATGATTATAAGCATGAAATCAGAGGAGAGAGCTCGGTGTTCACTCAACCAAAGTTCTATGTGCAGGCTACAGGTAAACAGAAGCCATTCCTCCAGCAAGCAGTTTTAGTATTTCAAGGCACGAAAACCAAGGCTTCATGTAGGGTTTTGCAACCAAAATTGAACAGCTATGTTTGTGAGCAATCTAGATGTTGGAAGATTGGGGAAAGGTGGTAATTTCAACAGGTATGAGCCAGCAAATACTAGATTCATTAATGCTAGGGCTAAACCGTAGTTTAAATCTGTTGGCTGGTATAAATTTCTACAAAAGTTTTCTGGAGAGAATGTGGCTCTAGCTCAACCTTTTTCTGAGAGCTTTGATGGTGAAAAGGTCAAGCTGGGCAGCAAGACTTTCAACATCTTTGAGGCCATCATAGTTCTTCCTACCCAAACCTCTAAGTGTGGTGAAAGCTGGTTCAAAAACAAAACATTTCCAACAGAAGTAAGTCTCTACCTTAAGCCTGAACATGTTAATGTTAAGTGGAATCCAACTGCACACATTTCCTAGTTTAAGGCTAAGTGGCAACATGTGATCATCATAGTGAAAAAATACATCACATGCGAGGGTAGGTTTTCCTCTATCCACCTTTATCAGTTAAGAATTCTTGCTCAAATTTCAAGAGAAAAACCTACGAACTTTCCATATTTTCTATATAAATCTTTGCTCAAAATGTCCCTAAAGCTGCAAAAAATCCCAAATTACTCTTTGCACAATTTATATCATAGGGGTCTGATTAAAATTCTAATTGTCTATCATCTTAGAAAGAAGAATACCACTTAGGATAAGTTTCTGAGAGAGGAAGGGTTTGGTAACATAAATTCCAGGAGAAGGATAGGGAGGCCCAAGAAAAGAGACACCCGTGAACAAACTCGTGCAGCCCCTGCCTCAGACAGTTCACAACCTAACTCTATCCATTCATCATTTTTCTGCCAAGTTAACCCTCCCTCCATCTCAGTCAAAAGGCCAACTAGAAGCTCGATTAGGGAGGCTTCAAACCCTATGCCTATGCCAGCAGTGCCACCAGTTAACAAATTTCATGTCAGTAGTTCACCCAGGGAAACAAAAACCCTAAGGTATTTCATGGAGGAATACAAGAAGAAACTCAAACAGAAAAATGTTATGTCTCCTAAAAAGTCTACGTCAAAAGACAAGGAGAAAATAGCTTCCTCTTCAAGAATCCAACCTAGGAAGAAGCTCTTCATGGCAAAAGAACTAGTGGAAGTCAACCCTGGACTTCTAGCATCTAAGCTTGCTTTTTCAATAGTGGAAGTCAATCCTGGTGTGAAAATATCAAGCCATGTTCCTGAAATATCTCATCAAGCACAACCAAGTAGTGGTACTTCTCTCACAGAATCCACTCTCTCACAAGTTTTTTTATCTCTTAAGAAGGGCAAACCAAAAATGTCAGATCCTTTCATAGAAGAAGATCCCACTTTGGATCAAATAGTTTCTTCCATTAGATCTTCGATCAAGAAGAGAAAGAAAATTGTGATACACTCCTAATCCTCTTATGAAGACAGCAATGACCCTGAATATACAGAATCTGAGTATGAGGAAGAAGAATCTAGTAGATTCATGCATGGAGGTAAGAGGTCTAAGTTCATCCTAAATCCCTATATCAAGAGACCTCATACTAGGCCCAAAAATAAACTCAGGCTGAACAACAAGTTAGTTGCCAATCCTACATTAAGAGATGAAATTATCAATACTGAGGAGAGCCCAGAAGATAAAATCAAGAAGAAGAAAAAGACTCAGTCAAAGATTCAAGCATAGAGAAAGAGGTCAGATAAGAGGGTGACTAAGGCCGAGGCCATTAGGATTTTTGCCTCTATTCTGGACCTCTGATGAATGAAGGAACAGGGCTTCCTGGGAGAAAATTTTCATTTTTTGGGTTAATTTTCCATGTTTCCAGATGTAGCTACTTTTTCTGCGAAGGTAGAAATTATTTCTTAATACTAACATATGATGAAAAGGGGCTACTTTTTGGTTTGCTATCATGATGGTGACATCAAAGCAGGTGAAGTGGAGGAGTTTTCAGTTGCAATGGATGCTTCCATGTGTCATGTATCAAGTCCCCTCTAAAATGACACCGTTCTATTTTGCACGTTTAAAGGAGAACGCCCACATGTCACTCTCACTACCTCTTACACTTTTTGTGAAGATTGGTTGTACCAGAACAGAAGAGTGGTCTTCCAACAGACTGCCACATCATACAACCGCTTCAAATTGTTAGCCTTCATGATGTTTATTTTATTTATGATACAACACTTTGTATTTAAATTTAGGGATAAGCTTCATCTCTTGCAAGAGATTGTAATAACTTTTTGGAATATATTTACTTCTTTTGTGGAGATGACAGTATCATGTTTTTGTATATATGTGCTAAACTGATATGAAGTAAAAGTTCGTGGTTTTAGAATCTTGACTCATATGATTAGTACTTTTTGGTGAATGAAATTGAAAGAAACTTCTGAGAACTTATTATCAATCGGGTGTGTGTATTGTTAATTTTACTTGTGTTTCCCATATATTATTATCTTCAGTTGCAGTTTACAATCCCTCATGTTGTTATGTGTTTTTATCACTCTCTTGACATTTTCATGTGTTCTATCAATTTTTGTTAGTCTCACACAGTGAGCTTTCTTGGTAAAATATATATAATAACAGTGGAAAGAGCATCACTCATGATAGTTATATTTCATAATATTTCAGTGAGAATATTGTAAGACTAAAAATAGCTTTCTCTTGATGAAATATTGTTAAACTGCTACTTGTGTTAATTTCTACCAAATTCAGTAGATTTTTTCTTTGCAGGCCTACTGTTTCTTCTCTCATTTTACATTTTCTTCTCCTCATAGGCTACAAACTCACTCTTGGCTAACACATTAGGCTCCAATACCCTCATTAGTAGAACTGTGGATTTGACTTAAATCTCTTTTCAGTGAATGAGAGTTTAAAACACCTGCCAATCTCATAAAACAAATCATCAAATTTCCTTAGAGTTTAGGATGTGTATGATCAGGTGCTTGATGTAATCCAAGTGTTTATTCCAACGCCGACACTACGATTGATGAATTATAGGATGAATTACATGGAGAAATTTATTTTACCAAGTTGGATATTCATTCAGGATATCATCAAATTAGAATGAAGACTGAAGATATTCCAAAAACAGCATTTCGAACTCATGAGGGTCATTATGAATTTTTGGTCATGCCTTTTGGCCTTACCAATGCACCTTCTACATTTCAAGGGCTGATGAATTCCATTTTCAAACCCTTCCTTAGAAAATTTGTGCTAGTATTTTTTGATGATATACTAATCTACAGCAGGTCTTGGAAGGATCATGTTGAACATGTTGACAGGGTGCTCAAACTATTGCAGGAGAAACAATTATATGCAAAAACATCCAAATGTTTCTTTGGAGTACAAAAGGTGGAATATCTGGGTCATATTGTATCTCACGAGGGTGTTAAGGTAGACCCTAACAAAATTAAAGCCATTAAGGAATGGAAAGTCCCCACAACCATAAAGAAATTGCGAGGATTTCTCGGGTTAACAGGGTATTATCGCAAGTTTGTTAAGAATTATGGGAGAATAGCAGCACATCTAACAACATTATTGAAGAAAGATGCATTTTCATGGACTCCTGAAGCAACTAAGGCCTTTGAACATCTTAAAGAGGCAATGTGCCTAGCACCGGTCTTAGCTACGCCAGACTTCACAAAAACCTTTATTGTGGAACGTGATGCCTCAGGAAATGGAATTGGTGTTGTTTTAATGCAAGAAGGAAGACCCATTGCTTTTGAAAGTCGTCCAATCAAAGGAAAGTATTTACAGAAAGCTATTTATGAGAAATAAATGTTAGCAATACTGCATGCACTAAAGAAATGGCGAACTTACCTAATGGGAAGACACTTCAAGGTAAAAACTGATCATGATAGTCTTAAACACTTTTTGGAAGAAAGACTATCTTCAGAAGAGCAGCAAAAATGGGTCACAAAGATGTTGGGTTATGACTTTGAAATAATCTACAAAAAAGGAAAGCTTAATGTTGTTGCAGATGCACTCTCAAGAAAGAATGAAGAGGTGAAGCATTGCTTTGTGCCATTTCTATTATCCAACCAGATTGGATAACCGAAGCAAGAGATGAATGGAAGAAGGACAAAGATGTATGGACACTCATTCAAAAGTTGCAACAATATCCTAGTACATCTGATACATTTAGTTGGAAAAATGATTCCTTATGGTACAAAGATCGCTTATATCTTTGTAAGAATTCCCAACTAAAACAAAAGATTCTTCTGGAATTGCACACTTCTCCTTTAGGGGGACACTCAGGATTTTTAAAAACTTACCACAGGGTGAAGAAAGAATTTTTTTGGGATGGCCTTAAATCTGATATTCAAAAGTTTGTGGCGGAATGTTTGGTTTGCCAGCAGAATAAAGTGGAAACAATTAAGACCCCGGGACTTCTACAATCTTTATCCATTCCAAGTCAACGTTGGGAGGAGATTTCAATGGATTTTATCACAGGTTTACCTAAGTCTGAAGGAAAGAGTGTCATCATGGTGGTAGTTGATAGACTTACCAAGTATGCACACTTTTGTGCATTATCTCATCCATTTAAAGAAAGTACAGTTTCTACTACATTTATGGAAATAATTCAAAAGCTACATGGAAACCCAAAGATTATTGTAAGTGACAGAGATCCCACTTTTACTGGAAATTTTTGGACGGAATTGTTTTCTTGTTTGGGTACTCAACTAGCTCATAGCTCATCTTATCATCCTCAATCTAATGGTCAAACTGAGACAATGAATAAATGTTTGGAAGGATATCTTCGTTATTTTGTATCTGATAAAAAAACACAATGGGTCAAGTGGTTACCTCTCGTTGAATTTTGGTATAACACTTCCTTCGCAAAAATGACCCCATTTATGTCACTTTATGGATATCATCCGCCTTCCATCACATCATTTGTAAGAGAAAATTATAAGGTTCAAGCAGTGGAAGATAACATCGAGCATCAACAAGAAGTTCTCCAACTCTTAAAGGATAACCTAAATTTCGCACAAAATCGAATGAAACAACAGGCATATCAACATCGCAATGAGAGAAGTTTTGATCTAGGAGACTGGGTATTTTTACGGCTACAACCATACAAACAAATTTCCCTCAAGCAAGCTAAGAAGGATAATAAATTATCGCCAAAGTACTATGTTCCTTACAAGGTGTTGCAAAATATTGGTACTATGGCATACAAATTGGAGCTTCCTGCTTCTTCGAGAGTACATCCAGTTTTCCATGTTTCATGCTTAAAGAATTTTATAGGTGAAAAACTTCCAGTTCAAACAATATTTCCAAAACACGATGAGGAATGAAAAATCATAATGGAACCTGAAGCAGTCACGGAAACAAGAACTCGACGGCTACGAAATCGGTCAATTTCAGAGTATCTCATCAAGTGGAAGAACTTACCCACTGAAGGTTCTACATGGGAGGATGATAATTTTATACAGAAGCACCCAGAGCTACTCAAGCGTTGAGGACAACACTTTTTTGAAGGAGAGGGGCATGTTGGGTCCCTATATTACTAGTGTAGTCCATTATTGTTGTTATTGTAGCCCCCTTATTGTTATTGTTGTACCCTTGTAACCCCAATATTTTTATTATTGTGCCCTGACATTATTATTGTTAGGTTGGTTAGGATTATATTGTGACCCCATGGACTCCTATATATAGAAGGAGGTTTTGTCATTTGTATCATCCAAGAATTGTTCACTTATGTAATGTAAAGGAGGTTTCCCCCTCGAAGTGGCTTATTCCTATGGCATTGAGCTCTCTTTTCTTCTATTTTTGGAGTTGGTTTACCTTCTTGTAGCCTGGCAAGCCTTTGTGTTGTCACCAAGGTTGGCATCGCCATTCGGAATTCTGTAAGTTGTTGCTCTTTAATTATGAGTTCATTCCTTAATTTCTGTACCATTGGGTTGTTATGAACAAAATTCAAAACACCCATGACCTCATCCAAAAGTGTACCACATTTTGGAACTATTGCTATGACGTTGTTAATTATTGCCTTTACTTGGGCCACGCACTGCGCTCGGACCTCTGGCGGTGTCTCTGGTTGGAGCTTCATTTGCAACTTGGCTATCTGCTGCGCAAATTTTGAGAGGATGGTCTAGATCTTTGTGTGTGATGCTTTGAGTGTGGTGACCAGGCTTTCTATATTTTCTGTTGGTGCGGTTGAAGCAGATACAAAAACTTTTGGTAGGTCACCACATAATCGATCAATCATGGCTTCTAGCGCGTCGCGACGATCCTTGACTACTTGGCACGCCTCTTCTGCATTATGTTGCTCCTTCTGTAGCACTGTTTATTACTGCTAAGACTCAGTGCCTATTTTTCTTGAAAACGGGATAGGAACAACCATCCTGCTTGAGCCTATCGATTGCGGTTTTGACAGTCTCTCATCGAGAAATGTGTCTCAACTTTTGACAGACAGTGTAGGCATCAAGCCATGTGTCAATATGGTGGTCGATATCGGCAAGATCATGTTCAGGCCTCTCTAAATAGGACCTCATGGAAACATTGTGGAATTCCTTGGCTAGCTTGGAGTAAGCCTCAATTTCTTTCGGTGGGTTAGGTGCCCCCACGGCAACGTTTTCTTCGTCAAAAGCATCGGGTGCAAGAATGGGATTTCTAAACTAATCGACCTCATCGGAGATAAAGTATTTAGACACCACAGCATATTGGTCAAGGGACTGACGGGGAAAGAATTATGCGCGGTGGTGCATATCATCCCAAGGAAGGTCGGGGGTAGTCATTGCTTCCATAATCTCTTCATCAAGGTGAAATATGGGGGAACTAGAAGAAGAAAGACCACATGACGCAGCGGAGCTGCCTGATGCATCATCATGAGAGATATGGTTCGCATATGCATCGCTACGGAGGGTAGACGAAGAAGTAGTAGATGAAACATCTACCGATGTTGAGCCTAAGGTGATCGTCGAAGGAGGTTTAGTTGAAGCAGAAGGGAACTCCACGGAGGGGTGTTCCACCAAGGATCTCATGGATAATGACATATAGTGGATGGTGATCGAAGGTTCCGTCATCTCGACATCGGGTGGAGGAATCATAATGTCCTCCGGTTCTACTGAAGTAGAACACACAAGTAGAGGGGTACAGGATCCACTACAAGAGGCCTCTATTTCGCGAAAAGCTTCAAGGGTGTCACGAAAGTTGTTGAGACGGGGATAGAGGTGAGAGTAGTGGCCATAAAGATCACTCAAAGCACAATGGTGGTTCATGTGCAACGATTTGAGTTTCTTATCTGAATCTGGTAAGGCAACATGGGCCTTTGGGATGTCATATTCAGGAAACAACTCATTGACCACAGGTTTGAGACAAGGAAGTTCAGGATAGTTATGGGTGGCATGCCCAACAACATCACATAAAGCGCATAGAGGTGACTTCTTTGAAGGCTTAGAAGGAGCAAGAGTTTTTTGGGAAGCCTTATCCTTAGGTTCCTTCTTTCTAGCTTTGCCCCCCTAGCCAAATGCTTTCACAACAGGATTAAATTCATGTTGAGGTGGCTAAGGTACTAAAGCAAAGGTAGGATTCATGGCGACCAGTTGGACCTAGGTCAAAGCGGTATAAGGTTTGAGCTAAACAGGCATGGTTTGGGCTAGGTGATCTGAAAATGGGTTGGCTAACTTGTTATGTTTTTCAAGAACCTCCCACTTAGTTAAACAAATAAAAGATCTAACTTATACTTGACAATTTGCGGAATTTGTACTTGAAAGAGGTGTATGATTTTTAACTGTTTAAGTGTCTTAAGTCCATTTTTTCTTAATGAAATTAAACATGTATAATAGCAATATAATTTAGCAATAAATCATCCAATCATAATAGCAAAATTAATCTAGGAGTTCACTCAAATATCGTGTGCTACGTCTCCTTTGAGCTTTGTCATCTTGACTTGGCTCTTTGGGATTATGGTAAAGTTTATTTTACAAGTTCCAAAAATAACTAAAATGGATATTGAACTGATCCAAAGGGCTTATAATACCATCTATATCCCTTTCATGGCTGTCATCACTCTACAAACAGATCTAGGCTCCCTTAGACTTTATTCCTTCTGTCGGTGCACTGAGCTACACTTAGCTTATGTATGGAAATAACTCCTTAAGAATTATTTTTATGTCCCTGAAACCACACCTACTGTCTCCATCACACATCAGACACCAAATATTGACTGATAATTTGCTCAAAACGAGCACTGCATCCCCAAACTAGGCCTTCCTCCACGGTTTTCCCAGGGCTGCCCAAAACTTCCCTTCAGCTTCTCGAGCTCTAAAAGTATTCAAATGTATCTATAAATCATTTAATTGGATTCAGAATTCCAAAATTAGTAAGGATAGACTATTTTTTCACTAAAAATTGCCTTCGACTGCTCCGGTTTCGCCTCCAACACCTGTCGGCACCCCTTGGCACTAGAGTCACTAAAAACTTCTATGATGGGTTCCTGACCTCTAAAAGTCCTAAAAAGCTTCTAAAACCTCATTAAATAGATTCATAATTCTGATTACAGTCATAATTTACTATTGGTTCATTTAATAAGGCCTCTAGATGCCCTGGCTAGGTCCTGAACTGCTACTGGCAAAAGCTAGCACTAATGGCCTCTGGAACTTCACTGAAGCTTATCAGCTTTCTAAAGTCCTCTACAGGCTCTGAAAACCATCTCATTAGTTTCATAACATCTGAAATATCCAAAATTGACTATTGGATCTCTGAATAAGGCCTCTAGCTCCCCTGGCTAGGCCTCAAACTGCTGTTGGCCCATGGTGGCCCTAGTGGCTCCTAGAACTTCACTGAAGAAAAAACCTGCTCAAAAGTCCTCTAATGGCTCTAAAATCCTCACCAATCAGTCTATAATGTCCAAAATAGTCGAAATTGGCTATTGATAGTCTCAAAATGGTCGAATAATGAGTGAGTTATGACCAAAACAACTTTGCCCCAATTTTCTCCACTAAATCTCGAAGCTCCGCGAGTTAGCTCCACTAAAAGTAGAAGTCTGCCTAAATTTGGGAACGCCTCCAGAATCTCCGCCATTTTAATCTCAACTTAACTGGAGCTTAATTAAATATTAAAACTAGGATTAGGCTTCTTAAGCGCACTTAACAATAAGCTCGCGCGCTCGTCACGTGGGCTTGGTCACATGGGGAAAGGGGCTTGTCCGCTCCTCTCTCCACCGGACCCACGGCAAAGAGTGAAATACGTTTTGACAGCATAATTTTTCAAAATCCTCCGTGGCTCATTGGGTAATGTGTTGATTTGTGGGGCGGAATTTGTGGGTCCAAAACCCGACCCCCTCTCGCATGTAAAATCTTTTACCATGGCAATTTGATTAGTACGTGACCATGGCATTGTATTGAACCTTGTAAACGTGAACCTTCAAAACATTTAAATTGGCACGTGTGCCATAAATAGCGTTGGGTTTTAAATTGATTTTTTTTTAAATTAAACTTTAAAAATAATGTAATATTATATATATATATATATATATATATATATATATATTAAACTATCATTAAATAATTTTATAAAAAAAAGAGAAATTTTCTTACCCTTCCCCTTCTTTGCTTTGGCAGCCAAAGCGCAATTTTCTTCATCAGCTCCCTTTGATGAAGATCCGTCCCTGGTAGTCCTCCTAATCTCCTCCTGCATGAGATCCGCCCAAAGGCGCTCCCATCCTGGCAACTTCTCCCGACCATTGACACTATCTTGATATGAATGCCAAGCCTTCGGAAGACCAAGGAGAGCCAGGTCCACCATGTCCTCATCTTCGACAGTCACCCCCACACTTCCCAGCTCATCTCTGCGTCCACCATGTCCTCATCTTCGACAGTCACCCCCACACTTCCCAGCTCATCTCTGCACTGAGTGAACTTCGTGAGGTACTCGGCGATACTGTCGCCTTTCTCCATCTTGATGTTTCTAAGATTATCTTTGAGTGCCAGCTTCCTTTGGTCGCTCTTACTCTGGAATAGATCTATCAAAGATTTCCACATTAAATATGGAGAAGCCTTTCCATGCAGGCTGGATACAATATGATCCTTGATGCCCTCCAACAGGATCCTTCGACATTTCACCATCTTCTTTTGCCATGCTTCGACTTCAGCAGAATCAGTGGGCTTTTGGACATCCGTATCTATGAATTCCTTCAGTCCATTATCTTCTAATACTGCCTCCATGCGATCCTTCCATGCAACATAATTCGAACTGCGTTCAAGAGCATATTCGATTCGCAAACCGTTGAAAGACATTTTTCAACACCGGCACCAAGAAAACAAATCTGCTGCAAAATTCGAATTCCAACTCAAAGCTCAATCGCTTCCAATCTACACTTGAGAACAAATTATTTCCAAATCAAAGATTGACTGCAAGGGGCGTTTACCAGACCTTTCACTTTCCGAAGAAAGATGAATCCGAAGGCTACCTGGCCGGTATGCAGACTCTGTCCAAGGAAATAAGTTTGCAATCACCGTAATAGATCTCGACAATTAATATCGCTCCGATACCATGTAGAAATTAGCTGAATAAATCACTTATTCAATGGAGATTAACCCGATTACACATCAATTTCGAATTGCATGCATAACACATAACCTCTTCTACAATTAATTGTCACATGCGGAAAGAATAGAAGCGATCGCACATCAAATCATCACACACATTAACACAGTATGTATGGGGAAAGCTTATAGCTGAAAACCCCGCAGCTATTGTGTATATTATAATGGAGAAAACATGTAACAAACTCAGTACAATACTCCTCACAAGTACTCAGTACTATCTCATGAAGTTACACACAACTAGCTTGGTTTTGAACAAGTCACGGGTTCAAAACACATCCACTAATTGCCTGCCTCTATTGCACAATCATGGCCTGTCTAAATAGAGATCCAAGGTTCGAATCTCCTTGGCTTGACAGCGCAATCATCATGGGAAATTGCCTCCAAGTGTGGTGCAAATCTCATGCACAACTGATGTCGCCACTGATAGCTAACTCCACCCTTTCATCTACCTCTTTCACTGGTCTCCACTGAACTGTCCATGCACTGTAGTGAACTGATGTGCTCTTGAGTTGAATAATGAGTTACTAATTAATGAATTAAATAATATTTAATTCACTCCACTCATTACTAGTTGATTAGCTAGTTAAACTAATCTCAACTAGTTCAACCAAGTTAAACCGAACACAACTCCACCAACTGTCTCATCAACTCCACCAAACTTCTGCCACTGAAGTCCTAACTAAAGTCAACCATGCATGAGCTCACCAAACCCTTAGGAATAGCGTAATTCTCCGTCGCATGCATGAGCCACTTCGTAGGCTCGAACTGAAGTGTCCAAGAGAGTAAACTGAAGTTTAGAGTCCAAATATTATTAAGGGTAAATAATATTTGACTTTTTCTATTTTTAGGATAGGAAGTCTAAAAATAGACTTCGACCTATAGGTCCAAAAATAGAGGTCCATCTATTTTTACCAACATGACCAATACTCCAAGAATAACATACCGCAACCCCTGGACCATGCTCCATATGTCTAAAAATAGACTTTGCGCCAGAATTTGCCTGCGGGCCCACTTAGTGAAGGCGACTTCATTTCACTAAGCTCCATCATCTTGCTGCATTTTCAACACTCCCTCTCCGCAAGATATGGATTATCTGCAACCCCTATCCTGCCTCTGTGGAATTCGAACTTGCTCCTGGTGAGCGCCTTCGTCAGGATGTCGGCATCCTGATCTTCCGTGGGAACATATGAAAGCATCATGATTCTCCGCTGAACACAATCTCTGATATGATGGTACCTGATGTCGATGTGTTTGGATCTATCATGAAATACCGGATTAGCCGAGAGTTTAATGCAACTCTGGTTATCACAGTAAATCACTGTAGGCTCCAAATGCAACCCGAACAATCCAACGAGGATCTTCCTCATCCAAATAGCCTCGCATGCAGCCAAGCTTGCTGCCATGTACTCGGCCTCTGCTGAACTGAGTGCCACGGATCTCTGCTTCCTGCTGTACTAGGAAACTGCTATCGACCCAATGCTGAAAACTCCTCCAGAAGTGCTCTTCCGGTCCGTTGGGCTCCCTGCCCAATCTGCATCAGTGAAGCCAGAAAGCTTCGCTCCATCCTCCTGTCTGTACCATAGACCATATCCCGATGTGCCACTAATATAACGCAATACATGCTTGCCTGCCTTCCAAAAGAGCTTGGTAGGCTTAACCATAGCTTGCGAAATCTGGTTAACTGCATAGCATATATCGGGTCGTGTATTGACCAGATACATAAGCGACCCCACCAACTGTCGATAGACAGTGGCATCCACTACCTCCGCTGAAGTAGCATGCTCCTTCCTCCAACCACCAGGAAGAGGAGTGTCAACAGGCTTGCAGCCTTGCATGTTGAACCTCTCCAGAATCTCCCGAGCATACTTACCCTGAGAAACAAACAGTCCTCCACTGCGCTGCCAAATCTCCAATCCCAGGAAATAATGAAGGATGCCCAGGTCCTTCATCTCAAACTCTCGTGCAAGATCCTCCTTGCATGAAAGTATCAACTGCTCATCGCCATTCAAAATCAGATCATCTACATACAGTACGATGATCAACAGCTTCCCCTCCACCACAATCTGGTACAGGTTTGGATCCGCCTCACTCTTGGAGAATCCAAGCCCGGTGAAGTAGGTGTCTATCCGAGTGTACCAAGCACGAGGTGCTTGCTTCAGCCCGTACAGTGCTCTCTTGAGTCGGCACACATGCGACTCACTGCTGAAGATCTCAAAACCTTCAAGCTGCTCTATGTACACCTCCTCCTCAATAACTCCATTGAGGAACGCAGTCTTCACATCCATTTGAAGGATGTGCCACCCCATCTGCGCTGAGAGAGCAAGGATCGTTCGTATGGAAGAGTACCTTGCGGCAGGTGCAAAGGTCTCCTCATAATCGATTCCCTCGATCTGTGAAAAGCCACGGGCGACAAATCTTGCCTTGTACTTCTCCACACTCCCGTCAGCCGCCTGCTTCACTTTGTAGACCCATCTCGAGCCTACCACTGATTTCCCCTCCGGTCTTGGGACAATCTCTCATGCACTGTTTCTGACAATCGAATCATATTCTTCGATCATGGCATCTACCCATGCGGGTTCCTCCACAGCTTCCTCAAAAGAGGATGGCTCCGTCACAACAAATTGACTCACAAGAGCCATGTATCCAGTGTATCGATCCGGTGACTGTCTCTGTCTGCGTTGTGCTGTAGGTGGTCCTACAACCTTCTCTGCATCTTGAGCCAGTCGCTTAGCTTCTATAGTGCGCTTGCGCCCTCTGATGGTTGGCGCTACATGGGTGGTTTCTTCCACCTCCTGAACTTCCTCTTGTGGCTGATCCACATCCGGAAGCTCCTCCTTAGGAACTAACAGCTCCTCATCTGCATGCAAGTGTAGCTCCCTCTCAAGCGAACACTACATGGCTTTCTCCTCCTGAAATTTTATATCCCGTCGCACGACAGTCTTGCGACTGTCTGGCACATACACCCGATAGTTGTGAGGTGTATCAGTGTACCCCACAAATATTCCAACCTCAGCGGTTGGATCCAGCTTCCTTCTTGCATCCTTCGTCACATGCATGTAGACAGGAGAGTCAAAGATCCGCAAATGGGAAATGTCAGGCCTCTTGCCAGAATAAGCCTCCTCTGGTGTACTCATGCCAAGAACCTTGTGAGGACAACGGTTCTGCACATACACTGTTGTATTGCATGCCTCAGCCCACAAGTGAAGGGGTAGGCCCTGATCATGCAACATCGCCCGTGCAGCACCCACGATCGTTCTGTTCTTCCGCTCAGCCACCCTGTTCTGTTGTGGGTTATGGGGTGCGATGAGCTCTCTCCGAATCCCTTCTGCACTGCAGAACTCCTTGAATTCAGCCGAGATGAATTCACCACCATTGTCGCTCCTTAGAGCAATCACTTTCTTCCCCGACTCCTTCTCGACCAGTGCTTTAAACTCACAGAACTTCGCGAATGTATCACTCTTCTTCTGCATGAAGAAGATCCAGCACTTTCGAGAGAAATCATCAACAAGGATCACATAATACTTGTGCTTTGCTGTCGAAGCAACTGAGAAAGGACCACACACGTCTGTGTGAACTCTCTCAAGGATCGTCGTGGCGCGATTATCCTTCTCGTGAAAGGTGGCTTTCACATACTTCCCTAAAGTACACCCCTTGCACTGATCTGACTGCGCAAGGGTGCCCTTAGGAAGTCCAGTAGAAATCTGCTGCAGAATCTTCAAAGCTCCATGGTGAAGATGGCCCAATCTCCTGTGCCATAGGTCGCCCTCATCATCCCGGCTCAC
Organism: Pinus albicaulis; assembly: GCA_034641835.2. Lineage (NCBI taxonomy): Eukaryota > Viridiplantae > Streptophyta > Pinopsida > Pinales > Pinaceae > Pinus > Pinus albicaulis. The sequence continues at coordinate 809,839,515 of CM076573.1, read as the reverse complement.
CACATCTCCAGCCTTGCATGCCATAGCTGCGCAGTCATCTACCTGCAACTGATAAAGGTTCTGAGTTCGAACCCCTATCTTCCGGGTCTCTCCAGTAGTCTTACTGCGCAGGAAGGCTTTTCCTTCGCTGAAGACCACATCATATCCCTTATCCTCCAACATCGCTACTGAAATCAGGTTCTTCTTCAATCCAGGTACATGCATGACATCCTTCAAGACAAAGGGTTTACCAGACTCCCTCTGAAAGGATATGGTACCGATACCAGTCGCACCGTATCTACCATCATCGCCCATCTCGATGTGCACACCCAAATCTTTGTCCTCCAGATCTGAGAACAACTCCCGATCTCCCGTCATATGAAATGACGCACCGCTGTCCAAGAACCATACCGATCCCAACACACTTGAAACCAAGCATGCGATCAGTGAAAAGTCAAGCTCGAACTGCGAAGCCAAAGCTTCTCCATCTGCAGATCTTCCCGCTTGCTTGTTCTTCTTCTTCTTTGGACAATTGGTAGCATAATGTCCGTGATCATGGCAGTGAAAACACTTCACTTTCGCCATATCCTGCTTCTTGCCCTTTGCACCAGAATGAGAAGTTTTTTTACCCTTCCCCTTCTTTGCTTTGGCAACCAAAGCGCAATTTTCTTCATCAGCTCCCTTTGATGAAGATCCATCCCGAGTAGTCCTCCTTATCTCCTCCTGCATGAGATCCGCCCAAAGGCGCTCCCATCCCGCCAGCTTCTCCCGACCATTGACACTATCTTGATATGAGTGCCAAGCCTTCGAAAGACCAAGGAGAGCTAGGTCGACCATGTCCTCGTCTTCGACAGTCACCCCCACACTTCCCAGCTCATCTCTGCACTGAGTGAACTTCGTGAGGTATTTGGCGATATTGTCGCCTTTCTCCATCTTGATGTTCCTGAGCTTATCTTTGAGCGCCAGCTTCCTTTGGTCGCTCTTACTCTGGAATAGATCCGTCAAAGCTTTCCACATTAAATATGGAGAAGCCTTTCCATGCAGGCTGGATACAATATGATCCTTGACGCCCTCCAACAGGATCCTTCGACATTTCACCATCTTCTTTTGCCATGCTTCGACTTCAGCAGGATCAGTGGGCTTTTGGAAATCCGTATCTACGAACTCCTTCAGTCCATTATCTTCTAATACTGCCTCCATGTGATCCTTCCATGCAACATAATTCGAACTGCCTTCAAGAGCATATTTGAGTCGCAAACCGTTGAAAGACATTTTTCAACTCCGGCACCAAGAAAACAAATCTGCTGCAAAATTCGAATTCCAACTCAAAGCTCAATTGCTTCCGATCTACACTTGAGAACAAATTATTTCCAAATCAGAGATTGACTGCAAGGGGCATTTACCAGACCTTTCACTTTCCGAAGAAAGATGAATCCGGAGGCTACCTGGCCCGTATGTAGACTCTGTCCGAGGAAATAAGTTTGCAATCACCGTAATAGATCTCAACAATTAATATCGCTCCGATACCATGTAGAAATTAGCTGAATAAATCACTTATTCAATGGAGATTAACCCGATTACACATCAATTTCGAATTTCATGCATAACACATAACCTCTTCTACAATTAATTGTCACATGCGGAAAGAATAGAAGCGATCGCACATCAAATCATCACACACATTAACACAGTATGTATGGGGAAAGCTTATAGCTGAAAACCCCGCAGCTATTGTGTATATTATAATGGAGAAAACATGTAACAAACTCAGTACAATACTCCTCACAAGTACTCAGTACTATCTCATGAAGTTACACACAAACTAGCTTGGTTTTGAACAAGTCACAGGTTCAAAACACATCCACCAATTGCCTGCCTCTATTGCGCAATCATGCCCTGTCTAAATAGAGATCCAAGGTTCGAATCTCCTTGGCTTGACAGCGCAATCATCATGGGCAATTGCCTCCAAGTGTGGTGCAAATCTCATGCACAACTGATGTCACAACTGATAGCTGTACTCGCCCTTTCATCTACCTCTTTCACTGGTCTCCACTGAACTGTCCATGCACTGTAGTGAACTGATGTGTTCTTGAGTTGAATAATGAGTTACTAATTAATGAATTAAATAATATTTAATTCACTCCACTCATTACTAGTTGATTAGCTAGTTAAACTAATCTCAACCATTTCAACTAAGTTAAACCGAACACAACTCCACTAGCTGTCTCATTAACTCCACCAAACTTCTGCCACTGAAGTCCTAACTAAAGTCAACCATGCATGTGCTCACCAAACCCTTAGGAATAGCGTAATTCCTCTGTCAGATGCATGAGCCACTTCTGTAGCTCGAACTGAAGTGCTCCAAGAGAGTAAACTGAAGTTTAGAGTCCAAATATTATTAAGGGTAAATAATATTTGACTTTTCTATTTTTAGGATAAGCAGTCTAAAAATAGACTTCGACCTAAATGTCTAAAAATAGAGGTCCATCTATTTTTACCAACATGACCAATACTCCAAGAATAACATACTGCAACCCCTGGACCATGCTCCATATGTCTAAAAATAGACATAGTCTAAAAATAGACTTTGCGCCAGAATTTGCCTGCGGGCCCACTTAGTGAAGGCGACTTCATTTCACTAAGCTCCATCATCTTGCTGCATTTTCAACAATGGCCTGGCGGAATGGCTCCCAACTGGTTAAGGCTAGGGAGAACTGTTCCTGGTTGAAAAGGAGTAGAAGAGACACCAACAATGGAGGAGGGTCCTCGAAAGGAAGGCCCTGCATGCTCCATCAAGTGACCACCAGCAGGTTGCAGAGGCTTAGGTTGCTGGGTGGTTAAACCGAACTGCTTATGGTTAGTCTCAGACGATTGCATCATGCAAACATTCGATGATATGGGATCTACGGTAAGAAGGGGGGACCAAGGAATGCACCAAGGTAGAATCTTTATAGACTCCAGGTGAAACACTAGTAAGAGGTGTGACTGTTTGTTTATCGACCACCGAAGAGATGATAGACTCGAGAGAGAGCTGAGACTTCGGTTCGTAATATGTCAAGTGATTTATGGTGATGATCTCTCCATTGTGAGGAAAGCACATCTTACAGTGAACAACAAATGCGACAACAGACATCGCATAGGTATAGCTATGACCCAACAGGATGTTTTAATCCAAGGGGGGATCAATGACTTCAATATCAATGCAAACACTTTTTCCCGCAAGAGTAACAGGACAATTGCGGAACATGCCAAGGGGCTGAGACAAGTGACCGTGCCAAGCACGCAAAGTGATAGTGGATGGGAACAACTCAGGTGATCCGAGTTGCTTCCAAACATAAGTAGGCATCACACAGGTGGATGTCCCCTCATCAATGATACAACGTGAAACATGGGCATTCTGAATCTTGACTGGTATTTGGAAGGCAGCGGATGAAGGTAAGAGGGGGTGTTCTGACTTGTCAACACCAAAGAAGATCAAACAATCATCTTAAGGATCCAAAGTGCCCAGAGCAGATAATAAATATTTACGTTGTGAAGGGCACGACTGGAGGACTTCTAGTGTTGACATAGTAGCAGGAGATTGTGCTAAGTCATTTATTATGTTGTAATTATGGGCGGCTTTGGAAAAAGCACCAGTTTAGCGTAATGGCCCTTTAGGGATCTTGGGAAGGACCTCTGCCCGTGGCGGAGGGATCTGTAAAGGGGCATGAGGTGTCAAACTAGACTCTATGGAAACTTTGGTTTGAGACTCGGTTGCAGAGGAAGCAGGTGGCTTTCCATATTGGTGCAACTGAGTTTGAAGGTTGACATCAGCGATATTAACCACATCATAATTCATCATGAGAATATGGTAATCAGAGGTATTCTATTGAGAGGTTTGAGGGGCAGCCTAACCTTGAGGGGGTTGGGCAGCTACATATCCTTGCTGAGGGAAGGGATCAGTAAAAACAACCAGTTGAATAGGCGCAGTATTTGGAGGAGCCAAAACCAATGCTTGTTGTTCTCTATATGTTGCTTGTGCTTCCCACAACTGACACATTTGGGGTAAAAGGGGAAAATCGTGAGTATAATGGCCATGCACACCACGATAAGAACAAGGCTTATTCGTATGAAGAGGCTTGTCCTGCTTGGGCTAATTGCCCTGTTGTTGGTTGTTAGTGTTTGGTTAGTTAAGTTAGCGCCCTTGATTACCTTGCACTGGTTGATTTTGGTTGCCTTTCCTATTTTTCTTAGAAGTTAGAGGATCGGATGCGCTTTGCGGCACATACACCTAACTCGGAAGGGTAGGTGGCTGCTACGGAAAAGGTTGAGAAGGCATAAGAGACTGGGGTGCTAATGTCGGAGGGGCTGGAGCACTAGGTTGTTGATACAAATAGAAAGGAGGTTGAGCAACATTAGGGTAAACAAGTTCAGTGACTACAGGCCCTAGCATTAGATGATGCAGTGGGGCAAATGTGCTTTGTCCTGGATACATGTTGCCATGAGGGATATAAGTGCTAGAGGAGTTGGCCCCTCCCTGAGGGAAACCATGGGAGGATGAGTATACGGATGTGAAAGAGCTCCAACAATATCGTCGGTGACGTGAGATTCCCCTGGTACGTTGGCACCACCAGGTCTAGGAAGATCTGGTAAGACGGTATAAACATAACCAGACTGAGCGTAGATGAGGTTATATTTCAATGTGATTTGGAAAGCTTCTTCCTCTTTCTGAGGAAAGTGAGATGCGACATGTTTACCAATAGAGGGCAAAAGTGTCCTGAGAAACCAATCCATATAGACACGGTTTTCGAATGTGGGAGCTCGACATAAGCTCCTCCTTCTACTCCATTCTTGGACATGGTCAGAAAGGCAGGTAGCAGAAATTGGACAGAATGCAGTCAACAACTCGGTACCAGTATCATATCAGAGAGGTAACTGGAAGAAGGACATAAATGTTTTCGCAAGAGTCGCAAAAGTGGAATGAGAGGTAGAGGCCTGGTCGACATACCACTTGGCAGCATCACCAGTGAGCATACGCTGGAATAACCAAAGGCAAATAGATTCATCAGTGATAGAATTGGACGAACACCAAATGTGGAAGGAGTGGATGTGATTCGTAGGGTCCTCGCCAACATTTCCTTCGAACTTAAGGATGTTAGAAGGAAGCTTAGTTGGCATAACAGGCCAACCTGGATCATGATGTATAAGGTTGTTTATTCACTGGCTAAAATCAAGGAGGCTCAAACTTGCCATAAAAGATAGCAAGGGAGTAGTCGGGATGGTTTCAGTATTGGTTCCACTACTAGTAGCTCCAGAGTTAGGTCCGGGGCTACCACCAGCATTAGGATTGGTACCTGCATTGACACCTGACATGGTGGGAGAATGAGGTAGAGGGGAACCGGGTTCAGAATCAGAGTGAGGGCCCGATGGACCAGAATCATAGTCGATATAGGGACTCAATAGAGGACTGACTGTAATATCCCATAATAATTATAAAATAATAAATAATATAATATAATTTAATAAATAAGTAAATAAATAAATAGTCAAGAGAATAATAAATAAATAATAAATAAAACATTAAACAATAACTGGAGTTCTAAATAAAATAGTAAATAATAAATTGGAGTCCTAAAACAATAAACAATAAGAAAAGTTAAAGAAAGAATTAATTAACAAAAGTAAATACATTAACAAAAGTTAAACTAAGAAACTAATAAAAAGAAAGTTAAAGAAATAATTAATTAACAAAAGTAAATAAATTAACAAAGAGTTAAACTAAGAAACTAATAGAAAGAAAGTTAAACTAAGAGAATACTAAATTAAGTAAAGCTAACAAAAAGTAAGAGAACACTAAATTAAGTAAAACTTAAGTTGCATGTTGACACAGTGAATGTGTGCATGTGGTTCCCATTCCATTGTTTGGTCTATTTAATATACATTGAGGAAGATTCAAAGATGATTCATTTTTTGATCTATTCTCTGGAGAGAAAGGTATTCGGAGGCAAAGGATACCCCGGCAGTAGTACGTTGATTGAGGGCTGGGGGGTGGTCAGCTGTGGAAGGATTACATCCAGCTGAGCCTACGGTTGGGTGGAGAGTTTTCCCCAAAACTTTGTTGCGGTCAGCAGGATTCAGCGAGCATTCAACCTTGGAGTCTCAAGTAAGGAAAATCGCAATTACAGGTAAGTCGTCTTGCTCATGTTTCTGAAAATTCCATGATGATTAGTTAAACAGTTTTTGGGTTGATTAATCATTGTTTATGTGATATAATTAATTGCATGTTAAAATTGGAGTTGTTACATATGGTATCAAGAGCGGGTTTCGACTTTAGGTGACCTCTAAATAAAAGTTAAAACTTGATATTGATTGTGACTCTAAATAAAAGTTAAAACTTGATATTGATTGTGATGATGAGCAAAGAGCTCGCGTTTAGTACTGTAGTGATTATAAATTTAAAATAATAAATTTTATTATTATTAAAGATAAATTTGAGAATTTATTTTTTATGTAATTATATCCACAATTGTTCTTAAATTTAGTATTAGAGTTTAAATTAAAGAAATTTTATAAATCTTACAGGCACCTTTCTTTTAAATAATATATATGCATGCACATTTATTTTAAATAAATATATATATACTATTAATATTTTTCTTTTGTACTTTTGGGTTATTTAATTATGCATATGTCAAATTGTAGAATTAGAATGTTGAAGTTGAATTCAAACTCATGCTTTCACTTAATCATTTAAGATTATTTCCTTTTAACATAAATTATATTTAAAAAAATATAAAATTTAGAATTAAGTTTCATAACTAAATTGTTATATCTAAGTTATAAATATGTATGCGTGTTAACAAACATTAAGTGATGACACTTAATATTTAAATGGATTTTTTTCTAAAGCTCTTATTTAACTTTTAATTAAAGTGATTTATTAGAATTATAAAATCCAATTAAGAAGTAATTATGAGTTATGTTTTTTTTTTAATATTATTCTATTACATATATATATATATATATATATATATATATATATATTAAAAATTTGATCAAACTAAGAGTGTTGTCTTTCAAGCCGCAACACCCGAATCCCATGCAGAAATATTCCAGTTAAGACCTATTTACTGTACTTGCTTTCTAGAATAATATATATTTTACAATAACGTAAATTTTAAGGCATCCTATAAACAAATCAGCATAAATTTCCAGGAAACAATTCAATAATACATTATATCAACAATCTCTGAAATCTGCTTCGATTATAGATCTCGCTGTGAATCTTGGAGTGCACCCAAATCCCAAGATTTAATTTGGAAGAGGCATCAAAAGTTTTAAAAGCTGTGGGATTTCTATTTTAATTGGGGGCATAATCAAGAATTGACAAGTGAACATAGATTACTGTTCATTGTTTTTTTTAATTAGTTTTAATTACTATATATATATATATATATATATATATATATATATATATTCTAATTACGGTAAATCCAGCCAACCATTCGATTCTATGTTTTCGAAAGTAAATCTTGCAATTTTGGCAAAGATGTTGATATAATAGGGAATAAAATTTAAAATCTCACCCTACATATTAATAGTATAATATGCAGAACTTAAGTTTACCTTGACATTATATTCATCATGCTGAATACTCATTTTATTAATGTGCGGAACTTAAGTTTACGTTTACATTCACATTGTATTCATCATGCTAAAAAGTATTTATTATATATATTATATACTAGTTAAATTTATATATTTAAAGTGGAAGAATATAATACTAAAATCTAGAGGAGATATTTTTTTTTATTGTAATTTATTTAATAGAATTGTTGTTTTTAACTGAATTTTTTTACCTTTAATGTGTAATTTATTGAATAGAATTGTTGTTTTTAATTAATTTTTTTTTATATTAAAGAGCAAATTCTCCATTAAGGATCTTTAAATATGTATGTTATAACCAATCGTGGAATTTGTTTTTCATTTTTATGTTTAAAATATGATTTTTGGATTTTTATTTTATGTTTATTAGTTTAATAAAATATGATTTTTGGATACAAAATTGCATGATTTTGTTATAAATATTAATGATAAAAATTAAGTTGACATATTTGGTCTTTATTTTATTTTTTTTGTTTAGAAATAATTTGTTGGGGTCAATTAATGAGTGAAAAATAAAAAATAAAAAATGCTTGTGACATTTACTCACTTTACAAAACCTGGAACTAATGCGTTGGTGGATGATTTTTGAATTATATATATATATATATATTTCAAATAAGGATTGTTCCTCTCACTCATAAGTGATAAATTCAATATATATTTATTTTCAATTTAGGATTATGAAGTATTGAAATAATTATGAAGTAGTTTTGATGACTTCCTGAAATATTAAATTTCAATCTAATATTTGTGTGATGGTTTTCTAAGTTTGTCTAAGAGTTATCTAGTGTGAGTTCACTTTAAGGAAATTTATTGCATGTATGGATCTCCAATTTACATCACATGATGATTAATATACATGAATTATTGTAATATGCTTGGTTAATTCCTAAAACCCGTACCACAAGATGTTCATCTAGATTAGTGAACAAACAAAAAAATGCTCAGCATACAATGGGTGTAAAATAGAAACAACTTGGATGTCGATAGAAGATGATGACTTTTATGACATTAAATGAATTCAGAATTGGAAGCGATATATAGCTTTTAATAATTGAAGGAAGGTTCTTAGTTTCACATCATATTAGAAATACATGTTGAGAAAATTATCTTGTGGATGACGGGAAAGGGGTGAACTTGCAGGTTTCATAAATGAGTGCAAGAAAACAATGAGTAGTAGCCTTTTCTAGAAGGTTAGGGAAAAATTATGGGAATAGTTTAAACATAGATAATACTCAATAAAATTGATCACTTGGAGGAACATAAGTTTTATTTGCAAGGAAATAATAGTGGAGGAACTACACTCAGTAGTGGCTAAAATTTAAAATCGACTTGATAATATGTTTTATTTTTCCTAAATTCAAGAAAGTGAAGATTTTTTTTATCTATGAAGATAATAGACATGGAATCTTAAGAAATTGATATTAGTAGAAAAAAATATATATATTTATATAGTATGAGGAAGTGAATGACTTTCTCTTTCAAACGACAAACTTTCTTAAGGATATTGATGAGTGGGCTGAGTAGCATAAAGGATGACTAAATATTATTAGTAATGGTCATAATGATGATCTATGCAATTTTAAGGTATCTAGATATGTAGTTACGAATACTTATAATTGGTGAGAAATGAGAAAATGAAGAAATTGTTAATGGTTAAATATTCAAGACTCATAACAAATATATACCTTTGGAAAAGGAAATAGACTATGAAGATTAATGAGAAAAATCTTGGCATGAAGTGTAAGAATAAAAGTCAATGAAAATTCTATAACAAGACCTTGAGAATGAGTATGCATAAATTGACAAAAGAAGTGAGAATCAACTAAAAGAGGATGTACTTGAATCATTTGCACTCATTATTTCATGAATATATTGATAATACACTAAGGCTTTTTGTAGAAGAAATTTAACAAGTTTATACATGAAAAATGGAAGAAATTACCAAGCATATAAAACCTTTTGGTGGATGATAATGGTAGTAGTGGTTTCATGATTCAAATGTAAACCAAGGATAGTGTTTGACAAACAAAAGTGAAGGGGAATAATCCTTAGGAATGGTGCACCTATAATAAAATAGATCAAGGGGTATTGACAAAGAAACATAATAAGGCAATCTTCTGAAGGCGAACAATGATGATTAGTAGTTGATGGATAAACCACTAGAGATTAATTATGACAAAAGGCTTAATCAATGATGGCCTAATGTTTTTATTTCATTGAGTAGAATGATAATAGAATGAAAAATAAAAATATGAATAGTGATCATGGAATATTAATTTTGGTGTTGATGATTTAAGAATAATTGTACTACCAATAATATATTGACGATGAATTTCACTAAATTTCATTGGGAGGGAAGAATAAATAACTAGAAGTTAAGACTCAAGATGATTCAACAATGTACTTAAATGACTATACCTATGTAAATTGTCAACTTCTTAGTTTAAGGAAGGGCTAACAGTTATTGAAGAGTAATCTTGATGAAAAAAAAAAATGACACTATTAGTATTGGTAAGATAGCCTAGTTCCTAGAGGGATGTTAAATAATCTCATTTCATAGTTGGTATCTATTGTTTAAATAAGCAAATGAATTTGATTTTTCTAATGAATCGTGATAAGAATGCTTATAATTTGTTATTGTTCTAGATATGATAAGTATTGAGATGATTCTCATATTGAATATGTTTCATGATATGATGGTAGGAGGATAATGATGCACATGTGGTTCTTGTTTATTTAGTTGTTACGATAATAATTTTGTATGTTCATGATGAATATGATATGCATAGAGATTATGATGTTATGATATGAGTTATATTGACATAAGGTCCATTTATTATGTGATGTTATGATATATATTTGACACAAATATGTTGATGTTATACCTTATGATGATATTTCATGATGTGAAGCGTGTGGATTTCCATAGAGATTTTATGAGCTGCATAAGCATGTAATTTTTACTATTCAAAATATGGTGATTAACAATGATATTATGTTTTCACGATGACATGCAAGAGTTGGCATGTGAATTATTTTTTAAGATACTATGTTATAACTAATGCATTGGTTGCATGTTGAGATGTGGTGATTGACAGGAAATCCACAAATGAGCCAAGAGGGCTGAATTATTTGATGATCTTGTGGGAGCCCATACCTATGAGGGAGAATATGTAACACCATATGGGATGGGGACAAACTTAATCAACACTACATATGACAGTGGTTCCTTTGTCTTGTATATCTCTTGATGGATAGCTCTTGAAGGGTTGTGGGACCATCTTGAGGAGGCCAAGTGCCTGGTATTGGATGGGAACATCGAAGTCTAGAAGTGGGTGTAAGACTTCGATGCCTGGGGCTGTGCACCTTAAGGAGCTGTGGAGGGAGTGGGCCAGCCTTGCGAGATGCTCGGATTCATTGAGTACTGGGACTGGATGCCTGCCTTAGGGAATATGAGGTCTAAGTCGGGCACGAGCCTTGGCTAAGGACAGACCAGGGAGGCTTATGCCTGGTTCCGAAAGTGGGAAAAAGGACATAGATTCCTTGAGATTTCCCGGGTGTTGTGAAGAACTTTTGATGCCTGCTGATTATACTAGTTCAACAAAGGGTGTTGGTCACACATGAAGTAATAAATAATAATTAATATAATATAATATCATTAAATACTTATCTTTGGGACGAAGTTCCTTGAAGAGGGGGAGTATGTAATGTCCCATAATAATTATAAAATAATAAATAATATATAAATAAAATAATTTAATTTAATAAATAAGTAAATAAATAAATAGTCAAGAGAATAATAAATAAATAATAAATAAAACATTAAACAATAACTAGAGTTCTAAATAAAATAGTAAATAATAAACTGGAGTCCTAAAACAATAAACAATAAGTAAAGTTAAAGAAAGAATTAATTAACAAAAGTAAATACATAAACAAAGAGTTAAACTTTGTTGCGGTCAACAGGATTCAGCTAGCATTCAACCTTGGAGTCTCAAGTAAGGAAAATTGCCATTACAGGTAAGTCGTCTTGCTCATGTTTCTGAAAATTCCATGATGATTAGTTAAACAGTTTTTGGGTTGATTAATCATTGTTTATGTGATATAATTAAATAATAAATAATTATAAAATAATAAATAATATATAAATAATATAATTTAATTTAATAAATAAGTAAATAGTCAAGAGAATAATAAATAAAACATTAAACAATAACTGGAGTTCTAAATAAAATAATAAATAATAAACTGGACTCCTAAAACAATAAACAATAAGTAAAGTTAAAGAAAAAATTAATTAACAAAAGTAAATACATTAACAAAGAGTTAAAATAATTTTTTTTCTAAAATTGCGCTGCGCTGCGAATGTGACCTAGCTGCACCACCATCGCTCATTTCTCTCTGGGTTCAACTCCAATGGAGGCTGGGGGGGGGTGTGCCGAACCTGCCCCTCCCTTGCCCGAATTGATTGCATTCAAGAAGCTCATTGCTGGTTCTCACAAAAGGCCAATATCCAAGGCACAACAGAAGTTTGTTAAAAAGCTAGACTGCATCCCAATCGTAGAACTACCAATAGCAAAGACTTGCAGATCCGCAGTCAATCTAGCAGACAGAGGGCTCATCGGACAATTTACCGGGCTCTGGCCCTCTCCCAAATCCATTGAAGCATGGGTGCAAAGAAACTGGACGCCGCTCATATCTGAAGGAATCAAGAGCCATTTTGTTGGAAAAGGATTCTATGTGTTCGTGTTTGAAAACTCGGACGACAAAAACCTCATTTTCAGAAACGGTCCTTACTTCATGGGGCCTCAGGGTTTATACTTGAACAAATGGACCCCTGAATTTGACCCAACCCAGGATGTTCCGTCTGCTATTCCATTCTGGGTCCGTCTACCTCATCTCCCATTACATTGCTGGAATCAAAAATCCCTACAGGCTATCGGCAACTCGCTTGGAAGGTATATCGATCAAGTTGTTCAAAAATATCAATACTCCTGCGCACGGATCTGTGTGGAGGTTGATCTGGAGGAAGGGTTACCAGAGGCAATCAAACTTACAGCAGCTGAATGGACGCACATCCAGGAGCTAGATTATGAGCAGTTACCCTTCAAATTCTGGCACTGTCACGGCTATGGCCACTTCGCAAGATACTACAAAAAAAAGGAAGGAGAGGAGAGCAAGAACGTGAAAGCAGAACAATGGAACACAGTGCAGAAAGCAGGGACAGCAAAACCCAAAACTAAAAGAATTCCAAAGGGAAATAACCCCGAACCAAAGGGGCAAGAACAAAAATATGGGACCTCCATCCCCACCTCGAAATCAAGAGATCAAAATGCAGAGTCCAGCAAGGCCATAGAAACTTCGGAAGAAAATAGGAACAACATCCCCACCTCGAAATCAGGAGATCAAAATGAAGAGTCCAACAAGGCCATAGAAACTCCGAAAGTAAACAGGAACAGCAGCAATCAATCAAGATCCTCCCCTAACGGGAAAGGAGGAGAGGAGCAAGGGAAAACCCCCGAAGTAGCTCCCTCTCCCTCATATGTCGATGCAGCAAGAAAGAAAGTGTATGATTCACCAAGCTCCACGGAGGAGGATATCATAGAAATGCCTGCCAAAAGAGCAGGAAGAAAGTCTCGCAGATAAGTGAGGGAGGAAGAAGCGGAGAGACAAAAGACTCAAGGAAGTCAACCCACGATAGAAATGTCAATTGGCAGAAACACAAGGACAAGGCCGCCAAAAGGAGGAGGCCCAACTTCCCCGAACAGTAAGTAATGAGAATCATCTCTTGCAATTGCAGAGGGCTCAGGAACCCTATGAAAATAGAAGCGGTTAAAGATCTTATGAAAGCGAAACCTGCAGACATCCTAATGCTCCAAGAGACAAAAATTGAAGGGGAAGCCCTTCTAGAGATCAGCAAAAAGAAATGGCAGAAGAACACAGGAAAAGCAATAAGCACAAGAGGCTCCTCGGGTGGAATAGCAACCTTATGGAAGGAAGATCACTTCAGGCTCGTCAATTCACACAACACACAACATTGGTGTTTCACAGAGCTGAAGCATATATCAAGTAAGTTAACCATTGCACTATTCAATTTATATGTACTGGTATTGTATTCTGAAAAGAAAGACTGTTGGAAAACATTAAATGAGTTTTTGCAACTGAATTCTCCAAACAATATAATCATAGCTGGAGATCTAAATTTAGTAATGAATGAAAAAGAAAAGAGAGGGGGCAGGAACAGCAAGGATCAGATGATCCAGGTAGTAGAAGACATGATACAACAAGGGATCTATTGGACTTTAAACCAAGAAAAGGGCTCTATACCTGGAAAAATAACAGGACAGGGGAAGACCATATTTCCGCCAGAATGGACAGGTTCTTGGTCCAAAGCACAATGTTGATGGAACGGAAGCTTATCTCATCAGCCATCCTTCCAAAGCTCACCTCGGATCATAAGCCCATTCGGCTATTGCTTAAGGAGGAAGAGAATTTGGGGCCAATCCCATTCAGATTTAGCCCACTATGGAACGGAAAGAGTGGCTTTGAAGAGACGGTCTGAATGGCATGGAACACCTCAGTCAATGGCTCTCCCAATTATGTATGGGAACAAAAATTAAAATTAACAAAAAAGTCACTCAAGGAATGGAGTAAACTTCCAACAAATACTCCCAAAGACCAAACAATCAAGGCAGTGCAACATTTGGAAATACTGCAAAGTGAAATGGACACAATTGATATAAACCAAACAGAATTAGAAAAAGAGCAAGTAGCCCAATGCAAAACATTCCTCTCCTTCAGAAATGAAGAAGAGTATTGGAGACTAAAGTTCCGAGGTCTCTGGCTGGAAGCTGGAGATAGGAACACGTCATATTTTCATCGAAAATGTAGAGCTAAACTCTCCAGGAATCACATCTCAGAGATCACTTCCTCTAATGGGAGGCTCTGCAAAGGAATAGAACAGATAAAATCTGCTGCAGCATTACATTTCCATCATCTTTACAGCAAAGAGAAAGAGGACTGTGAAGAAGATAAAAAATAATTCTTGAAGAACATTCCGGCATTGGTCACCACAGAGGACAATACAGCATTATTGAAGCAAACAAATGAAGAAGAAATCAGCAATATAATTTGGTCCATGAATCCAGACAAATCCCCTGGGCTAGATGGGTTCACTATTCACTTCTACAGGATATGCTGGGATATAATAAAAACATATCTAATTAGAATGATAAAAGGATTCTTGAAGAAAGCAAAAATGGGGGGTAGCACCAACTCAACATTCCTCGCTTTAATCTCGAAAGAGACAAACCCCTCCTCCTTTAATATTTTCAGACCAATCTCTTTGTGCAATGCCTCATATAAAATTATTGCAAAACTTCTTGCAAATAGAATAAAGCCACTGCTGAGCAAACTCATATCAGATTCGCTAGGGGGCTTCGTCAATGGGAGACATATCCTGGACAATGTAATCCAAGTCCAGGAAGCCATGCATTCCAGCAATCTCATAAAGGAGAAAGGTATGCTGATCAAGTTAGACATGGCTAATGCGATCGACAGAGTCAAGTTGTCCTATCTATATCAAGTTCTAATCTCCTTTGGATTTTATCAAGAGTTTGTAAATCTGATCCAAGCATGCACCAGTAGTCCATGGATAGCACCTTTGGTAAATGGGAGGCCAACTGATTTCTTCCAAGCCACGAGGGGGTTGAGACAAGGATGTCCCCTTTCTCCTTTCCTCTACATCTTAATGGCAGACATGTTGAGCAGAAATTTGGAGCTTGATATGATAACAGGAACAACCCCAGGTTTAAAAATAACAAAGGACCTTAAAGCAATAAACCATGCATTTTTTGCGGATGACTCCCTCATGATGGGTGGAGCTTCATCTAGAATAGGCTCTGCATTCAAAAATACTCTTCAAGCATATTGCAAAGCATCTAGAGCTCTTATCAGTGAAAGGAAAAGTGCAGTTTATAGCTAGAATACAGAGGAGGAAGAAACTCAAAACATAGAAAACAACTTGGGGTTTAATGGATATGCAAAATGGGAAAAAATCAACTATCTTGGACTGCCACTAACACTGGGAACAAACAGAGTCAATCTATGGGAAGGAGTAATTACAAAAATCAGAGGCAAAATCGCTACATGGGGTGGCCAATGGCTAACTCATGGAGGCAAATTAACCCTTATAAAATCAGTGTTGTCATCTTTGCCAATTTATCAAGCATCATACCTGATGGCTCCCAAGTTGATTTCAAGACAGATTAATAAAATCATTAAGGATTTTCTGTGGCAAGGAGGCAAAGGAAACCAAAGAAAATTTCATCTGGTGAAATGGGAGATAGCAAAGCAAACTTTGAAGGAAGGAGGCCTTCAAATTCGAGATCCGGACTCTGCCAACGTATCTCTAGGATGAAAAATACTCTGGAAACTCCACAGCAACCCCAATCATCCTGTCAGCACAGCTCTAAGGCATAAATACCTACCAAATTCAAATCTAAGAAACTTGCAGATCGCAAACAGCAAAAAGAGCTCGTTGTTATGGCAGTTATGTATTAAAGGGCAATGTTTTTTCACCCGGAATTTATATCGTATCCCAGGGAATGGGAAACGCGTCAAGTTGCTGACTGATAGTATAATGGGACATTCGCCATTAGCCACACAAGATAGCCTGCATGAGATATGTGCGTATTTAGAAAACAGAGGGGACAAGACGCTCTACGATATCTCAAAGTGGAATGAGTCTAGGCTCTAGATTGATTAGGAATTCAGAGATATTCCAGCTCACCTAATGCAGCAATCAGAAATGCTGAAACAGGAACTTCGTGAGGCTGCCCTGGTGCATAAATCAGAAAAGGATAAATGGGGATGGGGACCTACAGGAACATATATCTCAGCCAAAGGATATGAATTGATGCAAACACACAGAGACCGAATTCATCCATCAAAATTTTGGAAATAGGTTTGGGATCCAATGGCGTTGCCCAAGGTAAACTTTTTCTTCTGGACTCTAATGCATAGAAAGATCCTGACCGGTGAAAACCTTATGAAAATAAACATTGCAAGTACGCATAGGTGCACACTTTGCAAAGAAGCCATGGAAACCATGGATCATTTATTTGTTGAATGTCCATATGCAAACAGAGTTTGGACCCACACTCTTCAAGGTTTAAAGGTTGTAATCCCCACTAAAACTTCAGTTGTGGACTTATTCCTCTCATGGAAAGAGTGATACCCGTCGCTCTCCCTAAACTCATCATGGGCCAGAATCTGGATCACTCTCCCCAAGCTAGTGTGTTGGAAGCCATGGCTAGCTAGAAATGAGCAAATATTTAACAATGTAACTTGGACCCCCAACATGGTAGCAGCAAAAGAAAAAGGACTCCTTCTAGAAATTTTGAATTCTTAGAAAACCAAAGAGGAAAATTCGATGCAGCAAGAGGAAAATAATTGGCTTGGCATTCAAGCATTCATCCAACAAATACACAGCACAAAAAAACCCCTCAGAAATCCTGAGTCGAGGCTAAGAGAAAAGGATGAAGCTTTTCAGAATTGGTGGAGGAAGCAAGGAATAACAACAGCTTTTTTTTACGGTGCCTCTAAAGGCAACTCTGGGACAGCAGGAGCTGGAGGACTCATATACTCTTCTGATGGAGGCATCATAGAAACCTTCAGTTGGGGTCTAGGACAGCGAACTAACAATCAAGCAAAAATCCTTAGCCTGATAAAAGTTTGCCAAATAGCCAAAGAAAGAGGACATCGGGAGCTACAAGTATTCGAAGACTCAGAAATCTTGATCAAAATAATACATACGCAAGGCCAATTCAATGAAGCTGGTTTAAATAAGAATCTGCAAAGGCTGAGATACCTTCTCCAAGACTTCACTTCCTTCAAATGCTATCACATTCTCAGAGAATCAAACAAAGAGGTAGACTTCTATGCCAACAAAGGCTACCTCTTGGCCCAAGGATATCTAAGCACAAATGGCGGAGATCCAGAAACAATCTGTATACCATGAAATTCGAAAATTGCTGGAAACAGAAAATGTAAAAGAATTGCCCTGAAATATGTAAGGCTACGGCCATTTGGAGTTCTCTACTAATAAAATCCATACCCGTTTCAGTTAAAAAAAAAAAAACAAAGAATCAAACTAAGAAACTAATGAAAATAAAGTTAAAGAAAGAATTAATTAACAAAAGTAAATAAATTAACAAAGAGTTAAACTAAGAAACTAATAGAAAGAAAGTTAAACTAAGAGAACACTAAATTAATTAAAGCTAAAAAAAAGTAAGAGAACACTAAATTAAGTCAAACTTAAGTTGCATGTTGACACAGTGAATGTGTGCATGTGGTTCCCATTCCATTGTTTGGTCTATTTAATAGACATTGAGGAAGATTCAAAGATGATTCATTCTTTGATCTATTCTCTGGAGAGAAAGGTATTTGGAGGCAAAGGATACCCTGGCAGTAGTACGTTGATTAAGGGCTCAGGGGTGGCCAGCTGTGGAAGGATTACATCCAGCTGAGCCTACGGTTGGGTGGAGAGTTGTCCCCAAAACTTTGTTGCGGTCAACAAGATTCAGCTAGCATTCAACCTTGGAGTCTCAAGTAAGGAAAATCGCCATTACAGGTAAGTCATCTTGCTCATGTTTCTGAAAATTCCATGATGATTAGTTAAACAGTTTTTGGGTTGATTAATCATTGTTTATGTGATATAATTAATTGCAGGTTAAAATTGGGGTTGTTACACTGACTCGGCGGTGACAAGGTGGATTAATTCTTCCTAACAGAAACTGAGGATGAATGCCTATTAGTCTCCTAGATAAACTCCTTGGGGGCGCAATGATCGCAAGACATAGATACCCAAATCAGATGGAAGAGAAATAAACAAAGGCGCAGAGGGGTAGATAAATTAATTATGACATTTATGTATTGGCTTGGCGGTGTAAACCAAGCGCTCTTCACTTTAGGTGTGTGTGTGTGTGATCTGTATGTTCATTTTAATTAAGCCCAGACGATTGTATAAAGAAAAAATGTTGTATAACTATAAATAAAACTGAAAGCGACAGTCAAATAAAAAGCTAAAGATGCATAAATTCTAACCCAAAAAGAAGGGCTCCCAAGCAATTGTTCTAAGGGGCAGGCGAAATTGTCTCAAAACACAAAAAAAGGCCAAAATATCTAAGGTCTAAGGGACAAGGATCTAATGACTCAAATATGTTTAAAAGAGGTGCAAAAAACAACAAGAAACCAAAGGGAAAACTGTTGCAAAATTGGAGGCCATAGGTTAAAACCTTAAGGGAAACAAGAGGGTCCCTAAGGGAGAGGTCAAACAAGACTCAAGAGGGAGTTTTAGATGAGGTAATAATCGATCTAAATGGATCTAAAAGAAAGAGGGATCAGACGCTGAAAAATGGCTGAAAGTGTTGCAAAATCTTAGAATACCTACTCAGTTAAACCCTTCCTAAAAAGGTGAAAGTGTACTAAAGTCCTAAGAGGTTATTCCCACTTTAAAAATAAAAACTTAGCATATCCAGGCCTAAGACAGGTGGAGACAGAGGTCAATCAACCCTGAACAATATTTGCAACAAACCCTAAAAATTTCAGAAAAAAACCCAGCAAAAAACTGCAGCTCGCAAGTACTAATATGTTGACTGGTGAACTTGCGGTTTTTGGGTCAATAACACCTATCTGAGCCTTGAACTCTCAGGTTTGGGGCTGCAAAGTGTGAGCTTCACTTCCGGAAGTCTCAGTGGCAGGTTGCGGAAAAAAAATTCCATCTATGTCGCGGCTGATACCTGTTACTTGCGGAAAACACCTAGAAACATGCGGAGGTTAGATTTTTTATTGTTTTAGGGAAAAAAAGGTAAAAAACAACATTAACAAGCTAAAAAAAAAAATTAATAAAAAACCCTAGGTACAGAAGCAAATGGCCACGTAGGAAAATTTGAATAAAACCTTGTGGAGTCATCGATTATTAGTATGAAATCTTAACACAAGTGTACGAAAAGAGATCACTTTAGCTACACATGAAAAATAGCCCTAACAACAAAGATGGTTGTCAAACTTCTTAGATCTGCAATAGACAGTCGAAACAAATGCAAAATAAACGCATATCTATGAAAATAAAGCATCTAAACAGAAAAATAAAATAAGAGTTTCTCCAAAATATCCAATGGACAAGACAAGAATTATAAAGAATTTTTTGTATTATGTAACACCAAGGAAGAGAAATCATACAGTCCCCATCAATGGGATGGGTTCTTGGTTGTCCTCAAACGCTTCAGCTTCAGAGTTTCTCTCTCAATGGCATAGAATACCCAAGACTTGTGGAACTCAAAGGGAGTCAAATAAGCAAAACGAAAATAAAATTAATCAAACATAGACAATGGTAAGAGGATCAAAGTCTGACCATGATAAAAGGATCAAAGGTATGAAATGAATGGAAAACCCTCCTATTTATAACAAAACATTGAGTTATCCTTGATAATGGTGCATAATAAAATATTATTAACCAAGATCTAGATCTAACAGCTTGGAATATTTTATTATATTTTATTGGAGGAAAAGGAATTTAAATTGGTTAAATCCTTTTATTAAGAAACAATAAACAAATAAAATATTTATTTATCATTTCAAGGATGGGATCAAGGAATAATTTAACAAATAATGAATTATTTTATTATTCCTAAATGATTTAGTCAAATTTAACAAGGAATATTAATTAAATAAAGATTTAATTAATTATTCCTAAAGAATAATAAGATAAATAATTATTTATCTAATTATTTCTCCTTAATTGGATTAAATATGACTAGGAATATTAGTAAACATAGGTTTAATTAATTATTCCTAGAGGAAAATCAAATAAATAAGGATTTAATTAATTATTCCTCATGGGGTTTTTTATTTGGACTATAAATAACTTAATAAACTATGGTTTATTAAATTATTTCTTAGTGAAAGCAATTTCACTATGGTTAAATTGGTCTTACATGGTGTATTTTGATCCATCTAATTATACATGGTTAGATGTATTGGAAATATTGTCATTGATGGCAAAGCAGCACAAAGGAGCAACACCTGAATTATCACTAAGGTAAAGGAGCATAGACGAACCAACAATAAGGCAAAGGAGAAAATCAAGCAACAATGCAGTAAAAAAGCATAAAAGAGAGGTAGAGAGGTAAGGAGCAGAATTAGACTAGCAGCAAAGGCAGCAAAAGCAGAGAGGCAACGAATGGAGCTAAGAAGCAAGGTAGATAAGGAGCAGAGCCAGCAAAGAAGCAGAGGTAGCAGACAAGCAAAGATAATAGAGACAACAGAGAAGCTGAGATAGCTGAGAAGCAACAAAAGCATAGAGGCAACGAATACAGATAAGAAGCAAGGCAAACAAGGAGCAGAGACAACAAAGAATCAGAGACAACAGAGGCAGCGAATGAAGCAAAGAGGCAGTGAATTGTTTCAGCGCACAACAGAAGGAAATCAGATTTGCAATACACAATGAGGACCAAAGATCTTACACATAGCAGAAGAAGGAAGAGGTGAGAGCCGAGAGGAAGAGGCCAATTAAGCAAAGATGATTAAGCCAAGAGAGAGAGCCGAGAGCTGAGAGACAAAGAGGGCTTTAATCAATATGAAAAGGGTAGATGTCGAGTGTGATAACTCGGGATGACATTCATTAACAAAGACAAGCTCAGAAACAAGCACAGGAGGAACAGTGTGGAGAAACCGAAGTTACAGAGTAGGACAGTGTAAACAAACGAAAATTGATTAAGGCAGAGAATTCTTTGAAGAATTCCAAGGGAGGCGAACGGACGGTCAGGATTAGATCGCAAAAGTGAAGGCGAGATATGGACATTAGGGGAATTTTGAGGTCTAAAATGGGCCTCCTAAGGAAAATGTACAATCAAAATTCACTTTATGAGAACCATTCACATTTTAGGGGATGACATCATCCCTAATGGTTGAGGTGGCATTGATTGAGTTAAAGGTATTTACTTGTCACATTCTCAATGATGGATAAAAACTCATGGTTAACCATGGTAGTGCTCTAAGTACTTTTAAAGTCAAAGTAAAGTACTCCTAATAAATGTTATTTCACATTTTTTGAATAAAAATATATTATTTTCATTTCATGTTTCTTGAAAGAAACAATGCATATCCCTATACATTTATTATATTATATTATTTTTATATAGTATATTAATTACATGTTATTATACAATTTAAATAATATAAATTTTAATTAATAGCATATAATAATTAAGAATTTATAAATTTATATTTATATTTTATTTTAAGTTATTTAAGTACAAAGGACAAATGCATTAGTTGTTCAATGATAATGATTTTTTCTTGAAAAACTCATTCTTATTTATAGTCACATCAATACAATTCTTTTATTAATTTTATTTTGGTACAAATTTTGAATTGAATTTAACTATGGTTACATGGATTGTGGTGTAAAAAGTGAATTTCAAATTAATAAATATTATTTTATTGGTTTAGCTATTATTTTATTATTTCCTTAGGAGGCCCATTTTAGACCTCAAAATTTCCCTAATGCGACGGAGATTGAATCACTTCAGGAGTGATTTCGCAAATCACAACATTTAAGAGTTTAGCGTTAAGGTCGTCGTAGGGAAAGTTAATTTGTGTGCGATGCGAAGCGGAGAAGGGACACATGTTGGCACGGTGCAATATCGGATATCGCACGAAATAGAGGTTAACCACTGAGTTAAATGATTATAAGTTGCGAACTGCGAATTACGGGCAATGTGTAAATATGACATGGTAGTGACGTGGCGATGACATAGTAGTGACGTGGCAGATGACGTGGCCCCGACCCCACAGATCGCAGGAATTTATGATTACGTGGCAAGGTGACGTGGCATGATGACGTGGACCTCACCAGCATACCGCACATCGCAACACTTAGGGGATATCAGTAAGGCAACCGCACGTTAAGCTTAAATTTTTTCGATGTGAAATGGAGGTGTTGGGGTTCCCATGTTTTGGCCAGCTTGGCAAGACCAAAAGATGAGACAACATAGAACCACTTTCGAACCTTAGGATCTAGCCCTCCTAGGTCCAGAGAGGGATCTCTCTATGATTGTCAAAGGTGTTTGTCTTTGAAGCTCACAATAAGGTATTAGGCTAGGTATGAAGCACGGGGTTTGTTTGTTTCTTTATGTTTGGTTGTTGGGAATCAGGAAAGAAGGGTCCAAAAGACAAGGATGAGCAAAGAGGAAGTTAGGCAAAGATAGATAACTCAGAGAACATCAAGGCCATTGGGAAATGGAGTCAAGAAAGGATTTACTTGTGTTCAATGTGCAAGCTTTCAGTTGGGCTAGTCATCTAGAGCATTTGGATATTGAAAGATGATGGGTGAAATGGAACATTAAGGAATGAAAATGAAAGGAGGAGAACCATCCAATTCTATCTATAGATCAGGTCAGAGGTCATTTAACTCTAGACCTGCTTGGACAAAATCAGGGGTGGTACAAGGGATCTTAGAAGGCTTAATTGAGATGGAAAGATCCTAGCGAGGCAGAGACAGGGTTCCGGACCTCCCAGTGTTCTCAACTCATCCAACTAAACCCTAACAATAAAATATAAACATAGATTTCATTAATTCATACGTCAGAGAGCAGGCAATAACATCCACTACACTGGTTAAATCAATTGAAATCAATATTCAGATACACATATAAGCAGAAAACATAAAAGGCTAGGAGGGCAGCAACATAAGGTACCTAACAAGGGTAAATCTTATGCCAAACTTTTGATGCGAGCCTGCGGAAGCGGAATGAAACGAAATAAAACACAGAGGTAGGAAAACATCACCAGCTACTTTAGATCAGGATCCAAAGAAACGTGCTTGTCATATTAAAAACAATACCAATCAGGTAAAACATTGCCCACAGCTTGAACATTCAGTCTGAATACATCAAATCTCAACCTATCTTACAATATTACATAGAGAACTTGTCTTAAGAGGAAAATCCTTGCATTTCTCTGATGTCTCATCAACAACGCTTACAATACTTTCCTTCTGTGTTTTATAGCAGAGGATGAATAGAAGATCGACTGAGGAGGTAGGTGAACACTAAATGTAACATTAAACACAGAAATGAATGGAGGGCCGAAGCCCATCCTGTTTTAAATCTCTGCATTTATCTCTGGTATGGGTTAGGTGTTCTGACTGCAGTACTGTGTGCTACTTATTGGTAGAATAACAAAAATATAATAAGAAACAGTGAGGTCTTCCTTGCTGTGAATCAAATGCTCTGGTGGTTTCGGTCTGTTGTCTGGTGGAAATTTCTTCAGGGGCACGGTGCATAATAAAAGCTGTATGGGCGCCCTGTCCTTAATGAAGAAAGACATACTGCTGACGAATAAACTGATGTTACCTTTTACTTGTGCTCAGGATCCTTTGATCGATCCTCGGGGTCTTCAAACCGGGGCTTTGCTTCTTAACCGTTGATTTAACGCTCAAGATCTTCATTAGCGTGCCTTAATCTCCTTTTCTTTGTACTGAAATACTCCGCCACTTCATCTCTACTTTTGTCAGGTTAGCTTGAGCTTTAATGGATCTAGAAGGTTTTCCTCAGAGTTTTAAACCCTGTTCCTTTAAATGATCATCCTGTCTTCACCTTCCCGGGTCTTTGCTCATAAATTCTGCCCCTGTAAATGATCTTCCTTGATTTTGCCGTCGCTGTAACAGAGACTGCGCGTCCTGGCAGTCTCTTATCATTTACAACCCTGAAAAACAAAAAAACTATGAAGAAAACACTGGATGGGGTGGCGGATGATGTGGATAATAAGCATGACTGAGATGATGAGATGGAGGGAAAAACTCGCAGAGAAATGATGAAAAAATGCTACGGTGGAGGTTAGCGGTCTGCGGGGTGAAATATGGATGAAAAACCTTAAAAGCATGGAAAGAGCCAATTTTATGTAATGAAATGGCGATTGTACGATGAATGCACGTGGGGGGTGACGTGGCGGAACTGGGCGGTGGCGGAATATTCAATCAGCGGGCAAACGAAACTGGACCGTCCGATCTTAAAGGGGATCTACGGCGGAAAACACATCTGGGGCGATAGACAGTGGGCCAGGGGTACGGCGGAGATGGTTTAACCCGTGCGCAGCTTTGTTGATGGATGACCGTCGGATGAGGCGCTCAGGATCGGACGGCTTGCGCAAATTTCGCTGCGAGACCTGGGTCGAAAGATAATGCGCGGGGGATGGGCGGTTTTGCTGTCTTACAGGGGACAGGTGGCAAACGTTGAATGGGATCGCTGGGTGCTCGAGGAAAACCACCCACTGCGCATAAGCGGTGCAAGATAAACCAGGTTGTTTTATGGCTATTGCGCGGCGGGGACCACAAGGACAGGCGCATTCTGGACCGTTGATCTAGCTGATGAGCGGACGACGATGGCACGTTCAGAGGGATGAACCGTGGGCATGGGAGATTAGCGCCTTTCGGGCCAGCGAGTGGTTCGGCGCCGGGTCACGTGGAGGAATCAAGGTGCGGGGCTCATGCAGAGGGGCTAGGCCTAAATATAAGGTTCAAAGCGGGTTTTTAAGCTGTTTTAATGCATTTTGAAGCCTTATAAGGGTAACGATAGGGCGACGGAGGGGAAATCTGAGGAGAAAAAGGGTGATGGGGAAATCAGCATAGGAGATTTGTAAGAGGCAAAGCATGGAGGGACTTCAAGGATGATGATTTTTCAGGAAAATGCATTCCTTGAAGGCTCCAAGACTATCTAGCCCCCTACTTGCTTGCCAAGAATTTCATAGGAGGGCTAACAGTGGCTCCACATGGGGATGGCTTCTTCTTGAAGGAGTCAAGAATCCAGCAGACGATCTTTGGTGTAGGCCAGGTGCCTGCTGCTTGGCACATCCCTTTCTTTCTCTGATTTTCAGCTACCACAATATGATAAAAACTTTAGCAGGAAAACTTTCCCAACCAGTCTACCTACCCGCACTACAATCCTAGCATTTTTTCTCCTTTTAGGGTGCATTTGAGCTAGCAGACCCTTTACATCATTTTATTTCGCAAATAGAAAATAAAACTATTCTAAATCTACCCTTATTACTCCATGAGACCATATTAGACTGTTGGTCTCACATATTTCTCTACCTAATCTAATATCTGCTGGGATTAAATTGTCTAGCAGATTTCTTCTCTACATTCTAAGACAAAAAATTGAAAAACAGTCAAGCCAGGATTAGATTGTCTGACTTGCTGTGAGTCCAAGGCATAAAGACAGTTGCACATGGACAAAAATTGTAGAAAGTTGAAAACAAAACTGTGAAGGCTTAAAATCTGAAACTTGAAATATCCTTCTTATCCTTTGTGACTCAAGTTTTGAGCATTTTAGAGTCACTTCTTTTCTTCATTTCAGCTCTGGTTTTAGGCATGTTAGAGCTGATTCTTCTTTCTCCTTTGCTGGTCCAGGTTTTAAGCGTGTTAGGACCAGCTTCTTTGCTTCCTGTATGGACTGATCCTGAGGCAGGATATCTTCGTGAGCCTCATCTTGAGGATTTTTCTGAGCAAGAGCAAACTCCAGACCAAGATCATCATATATGTATTGCTCATCTACTTGGTCTGGAGTATGCACTTACTCTGGAAAATGCATGGGCTTATCCGGGTCTGTCTTTTGCACATTGAAGGTTCTTGTTTTGAGCATGTCAGAACCTTTCTTTTCTCTCTGTTTTCTGGAACATTTTCTCTCTTTTCTTGAAAATAAAAACTACAATGGTATGTACAATGGGAATGAAACTGGAAATGAAAAATCAGCAGAAGTAGTGTTTGAGCATCCTGCCATTGACAGGACCCCCAAACAACTCTGTACCATCTAAATCTTGTAGGAAAAAGGCATTTGGACCCACAGTGGCCTGGATGATATATGGACCTTGCCACAAACTGTCAAGCTTGCCGTGTTTACCTTTGTCCTCTCTCCTTGAGTCTCACCTCAGAACTTTGTCTCCAATTTTGAAATCAGCAGATTTGGTTCTCTTGTCAAACAACTTCTTTGTATTATCCTGAACTCTGATAGCTCTGTTATATACCTCCTCCCTTGTTTGCTGAAGATGGATGGTTTGATTTATCCTTCTTGTCATGTTATCTTCTTCTGTCTGGATCTCTTGGACAAGTTTGATTACTGGAACCCCAAGGCTGGTAGGGAAGACTGCTTCTGTTCCATAGACCAGCTGGAAAGGTGACATGCCAATGGACTTCTTTGTTGTAAGCCTGTCAGCCCACAAAGCATGTACCAGCTTGTTATGCCATGACTTCTTGTTTTCTTCCAACAACTTATTGATAATGATCACTAGGCTCTTGTTTGATGATTCAGCTAAGCCATTACCTTGAGGGTAATAGGAAGTTGAATGAATGAGTGTTACTCCATACCTGTGACAAAAATCGACCATTTTATTGGATCCAAAAGCAGCAGCATTATCAGTGATTATTTTCCTTGGGCAACCAAACCGAGAGAGGATATGACCTTCTAGGAACCTGATGATGACTAAATCTGTGGCATTCCTAGTAGGTATGGCCTCTATCCACTTGGTGAAATAGTCTGTGGCTGTTAGGATCCATTTGTGTTGTGCAGAAGAAGCAGGGTGAATTTCCCCTATAAAATCTAGGCCCCATTGCATGAAAGGACCTTCAACAGTGATGGGTTGCAAAGGGAGGGGGAGGAGTTTTCTTTTGCCTTCAAAGATTTGACATTTGTGGCAGGAAATTATCATTTTATGAACATCATTGAAGAGTGTGGGACAATGATAACCAGCCCTAAGTATTTTATTTGCAGTGGCTTTCCAACTCAGGTGGCCTCCACATTCTCCAGCATGGAATTCTTGTTTAATTCTTTCAGCTTCAGCTTCTGGCAAACATTTAAGCAATAGGCCATTTGGATTTTTCCAGTATAAATTTTCATTCAGAATGCAGTAGCTTATGGCTTTTAGTTTTAGGAATCTGGCCTTAGTCTTTGACAGTTCAGGAGGAGCATTGAGGTTGGTGAGCACATAAAGGATATCAGAGTACCATGGAGAGTTCTGAAACTTCTCCTCAACGGTGAGATTGGGCAATCTTTCCTGCCCATCTAAGGCAACTACCATGTTTATGTCGAGGGCCTGTAAGTTAGATTCAGCCATTAATTGAACCAGGCCTCAGCCTTTGATCAGTTTAGTGGGTTTTATTTCAAGGTCATATTCCAAAATTGTAGCAATCCATTTGCCCCTTTTCCCATCTGGGTCTTGGGACAAGATATCTTTGACCACTATATGAGGCACATAGGCTATGGTGTGGGAAAGCAGAATGTACACCCTAAAGTCTTTCAAGGCCTTAATTAGAGTGTAGGCCTATTTTTCCATGATGTTGTATTTCAAGGGTGCATCTCTCAAGGCTTTGCTGAAAAAAGCTATAGGCTGCTCATTGCCCTCTGAATTTTTCTGTAACAAAACTGCAGCTACTGTATGCTGGGAGGAAAATGAGAAGATCAGAAAATCCTTAGAGAAATCTGGGCTAATCAGAACAGGAGCTTGGGTGAGTGCAAGTTTAACAGATTCGAAAGATTGTTTAGCTCTAACAATCCATTTAACTCCTACACCTTTCTTCAGCATGTTAGTCATATTTCTAAGGTGTTCTGCTAGGTTGGGAATAAATCTCCTAAGGAAGTTGATTTTCCCAATGAAGGACTGTAACTCCTTGATGTTTCTTGGGTGTGTGATTTGTAGTATTCCTTCAACTCTCTGTGGGTCTATCTTGATTCCTTTCTCAGATATAATGTGGCCTAGAAGTTTTCCTTCTTGCAGCCCAAAAACAGTTTTCTTAGGATTTAAGGACAGACCGTACCTTCTACATTTTTCAAAAACTTTCCTCAGATGTTTCAGGTGTTCTTCTTCAGTTTTGGAAAAGACAGTCAAGTCATCCAAGTAGATAACTATGAAGTGTCCTATCTCATCTGAGAAAGCTATATCCATCGCCCTCTGGAAGGTGGCCCTAGCATTCATCAGTCCAAAGGGAATTTTCACATACATGAAGGTGCCCCATGGAGTGGTAAATGCTATTTTGAGTTGATCCTCTGGGAGTACTAAGACCTGATTGTATCCAGAAAAACCATCAAGCAGGGAGATTCTCTTAGAGCCCACTACCTTTTGTAAGATATGTTCCATTCTAGGCAAGGGGTAGTTGTCCTTTAATGAGGCTCTATTAAGATTTCGGAAATCTATACACAATCTGATCTCCCCTGTTTTCTTTCTCATAGCCACTAGATTTGATACCCAATCAGAAAACCTCACAGGGACTATTATGCCTGCATCATACATTTTCTTAATCTCCTTTTCAACTGCAGGCAATTGTTTTGGATTGATTCTGCGGAGTTTTTGTCTGAAAGGCTTCTGATTTTCCTTCAAGGGTATCTTGTGTTGTATGATGTTGGTGTCATAGGCCTTTAAGTCTTCATAGCTCCATGCAAACACATCAATGAATTCCTTAAACAGGTCAATATATTTCTTCTTCATGTCTGCAGGCACAGACTTAGCCAGTTTAATCATTTTGGGTTTATCTTCAGTGCCTATGTTGCATTCTTCTACGTCCGAGTCTGCATGTTCTATAGTGGGCTTTTTTTCTACATCATCGAAGTCAAATAGGTCCTCTAAGGGTGCTAGGCCTCTGGGTATGTTCTTGTCTTTGGCCTGCAGCACCTCTATCTCTTCACTGTCTGCGTTTTCACATGTTTCGGTTGGATTTCCAGTTTCTTCGTTCAGGGTGTTTATCTCTATGTTACAGGGTGTTTCTTCCTCCTCTGAGGGATCTTCACTTCGGTAGCTACTGTCAGATTTTGAGTCTGAATCAGAAAATTCAAACTCAATTCTGCCTATCAAGAAATCCTCAATCTGTTTGTCTCCTTCAAAAACCTGCCAATATTTTTCATTATCTAACACTGCAGGTCTTAATTTGGTCTGAATGATGACCTGTTGGTCGTTGGGGGTCTTGGGATACGAACTAGCTAAACAAGCTAATCCATTTGCAACTACATTCTGACCCCTAGGGACAAACACTAATTGTATTCAACAAATGTTTTCAATAAATCCAGAGCGTCATTCCTATATGCCCTTAGCCTGGGGTGTCTCACTGTGTATTCACCATTTACCTGTTTTATGACTAACTCTGAGTCTCCTTGCACGGCTATCCTACAGGCTCCTAACCTTTTCAACAGATTCAGACCTAAGATAAGAGCTTCGTATTCTGCAATATTATTTGTACATTTGAAATGCAGATTTACAACATGGCTCTCACCGTGGTCACTCTCTGTGTTACGTATCCACACCCCTGCCCCAGCGTCTTTCCTAGTACAAGACCCATCGAAATTCATCTCCCACAGGGGTTCGCCATTATGTTGCACTATGGGGTCTGCACTAGGATGTGGATCGCTTTGTTCTTCGTGAAATGTAAGAGGTTTAGGGGTCTGGTTAGATGGTTGTTTACATTCTATTTCTGCTTCTGGTTCACTCAGAGTTTCGTTTTCAGTACCCTGCCCATGGTTTTCTTCATCGTATTCTTCCAGGGTAGCCATTATGTTAAAGTCCATGGGCTCTATGTTATTGTTTGTATTTCTGTTTTCTGACGCTGGCTCTCCTAAGGATGGGTCATTATAAAGAATGAAAGAGTCCAGGTCTATGTTTACAGAGTATAATGGTGAATTTTCAGGTTTCTCGGGGCTACTGACTAGGAGTTTCATCTGGGACTCTCTATACAGTCTTCTAAGTTGGCCAAATATAGGGATAGTGGCATATGAGCCATCCATCTGCATTGTTCCTTGCAGCTTGGCTCCCCATGATCTAGATAATAACATGCCATACTTAGGTGGCACATCTGCCACCACAACGTCCATGACCATGCATTTAGCAGGAATCTGAGTAAGACTTACACAAAAGTCTTTGATCAGGCCAAGACACTTTACTCCTCTAGAGTCAAATGAATATAGGTCTATGTAAGGCCGGGTTATCGCTAGGCCTAATTTCTCCATCACTACCTTAGGCATTAGATTGTGTGATGCTCCAGAATCATGCATGGCATTGTGAAGTATCTTGTCATGGGTGTTGAGACTGATATAAAAAGGTGGGACTACCCCTTCCTGAAACTTTCCCTCAATCTTTGGACCAAACAGGAGGGCAGGTTGATCATCATTCAGATTTACAATATCGTTGTCTTCCCCTAGATTTAATGCTTTCAAAATTTGGCCTTTATATACATTCTGAGTGGCCAGCTCAAAGAGCGGGACAGAGATTTTAATTTTTGCAATCTCACTTTCCAAATTGAAAGTGGACTGACTCTTGGAAATGCTCGACTCTGTTTTATTAGCCACCTTGGTGACCAAATCAGTTTGTAATCTCTCATTATGTACAGGGTTAGGAACAATGGTATCAGGAGTACTAACTGAAGTGCTAGTACTGCTAGCTGGCTCACCTTGTTTTTCATTCTTCTGGTAGTCCTTTTCTTTGTTTTTCCCAGAACCTTCAGCTGCTGATTTGCTATTTACATCAGATGCTTTAGAAGCTTTATCAGGTCTTTTTTTTATGGTAACCTCAGGAGTCTCAGTTTTGGAATTTTCTTGGTTCTTTTTGCTCCTAAGTTAATATTGCTCTCTGACCTGCATTAGGGAATTTTCAACTCCTAATCTGTAATCTTCAGTTTCTAACCGTTCCTCATCCCAATAAGAAGGTGAGGGCTGGTCTTCCTCTGAGTCACAGTTATGGATTGAGTTCTCTGTTTCGAACATGTTTATTGTATTCCCTTCAAACTCTTCTATGATTCCCTCATCTTCATCAAGAAAGTTTTGGAATGGGGGAATAACTTGTTGATCTGATTCTTTTTGCCTGTTGGGAGCATTGTTGTTTCTTCTAAAGTTTTGGTTCTGATTTTGGTTCTGGTTTCTGTTCTGACTGCTCACTGTGACAACCATTTTTTCCATCATTTGTTGTAGTCTTTCCATGTTTTTAGATAATCTATCATAATTTGGGTCTGAAGTGGAAGCTACGATGTCATCCCTATATGTTACCCTCTTCTCAGATCTCAGTCTTGCTCTTTTCTCAATCAGGTTGACCTCTATGTTCACTGCTCCTTTCTGCATGTCCTCCAATGTGTTATACTCTTTATCTCTAAGCTCATAGGCCATGTCAGCATCAAACTCATCAGGGTATTTTGCTAGGGCCATACCTTGAGGAGGTTTCATATGTGGAGGAAGAGCATTGTAAATACTGTTGAATCTAGTGGTGTAATCATGGACACTCTCTCCTGCATTTCTTTTAAGGCTCATGTATTCAGCTAGGAGTTGGCGAGGATTTTCCCTAGTCTCCCATTTGTTGATGAAAGTCTGATATAATGCAGGGAGATCTTGGATACTACCAGGAGGTAAGCTTTTAAACCATTTCTTTACATCACCCCCTAAGCTTTGGGCAAAGATTCTCATTTTGATTGTTTCATCATCAATTTCGATGTAGTCGAAAGAATCCTCCATCTTATCTACATGTTGCTGAGTTGTGATGGACTCTTTAGCAGTGAAGTGTGGGATTTTTTACTGATAATCATTGGGTAAGGGTAACAAGGGCTGAGGTAAAACCAGAGGTGCATACCAGGCTGCCATGATAATGTTCTGATGAGGTATAGGGTTGGCTTGAGCAGCTGGTATGTGGATGACAGGAATAATAGGACCAGCAGAAGCTTGTTGAGCAGATCTAGGGTGACTGAGCCCCAAGTTTTGAATGAAGTGGATATCAGGTGGTGTAGATGGAGGGGTTCCTCTGTCCCTAGTGTGTTGACCACTATGAGATGTTGAACTGTGGAACTCAAAGTCCGTCGTGTCCGGGATGATCGAATGACCCAGTTCTTGTAGTCTATTAGGTAGGTTCAGGTCAGGAGAAAAATTTGATAGAGTCGTTGTGTCTTCCGTGCACCAGCTCTATATGAATGGACCTAAACAGTTGGTCGCCTCAGTGTAGAGCCTTCGAGGATACCTCCCAAGCGTTTCTCAACTATTTCCGTGGTCAAAAAAGGATAAGCTCTTGTGTGAATGGTTCTAAAAGCCAGAATGTTGTTTCCTAGCCAAGCAGCTTAACCCTATTTGTTACTTCTACTGTGGTTGATGTTGTTATGAAGGCAGGTCTCCCAGTGGAGTCTTATGTGAAACCAAGATAACCAGCAGGCCTACTGATCACCAGTCGATTCTTTGATCTTTTAGGAACTATTGAGTCGCCAAGTGGAAGTTTTAAGATATGTCTAAGGGGTCACACTGTCCACCACAGTGCTCAGTCACTATCACCTTTCAAGGATAACCTTAGAACACGACAAACTCTAACCAGAGATTGATTGGGAGGACATTTACCAGATATGTCACCTCAGAGAGAGTGTGAGATCTGGAAGCTACCTGGCCCTTTCCAGACTCTATCCAAGAGTATGGGGAAGCACAAAAATTGCGTAGAGGTTGATGTGAGGATAGAATCGGTTTAGCTGCCAACCTAACCAGAGATTCTGGGTTTTGAATGCCTAGGGATGTTCAAAGTGTAATGCACTCAATGTCCCCAGCGGAGTCGCCATTATGTTGGGGTTCCCATGTTTTGGCCAGGTTGGCAAGACCAAAATATGAGACAACATAGAACCACTTTCGGACCTTAGGATCTAGCCCTCCTAGGTCCAGAGAGGGATCTCTCTATGATTTTCAAAGGTGTTTGTCTTTGAAGCTCACAATAAGGTATTAGGCTAGGTATGAAGCACGGGGTTTGTTTGTTTGTTTATGTTTGGTTGTTGGGAATCAGGAAAGAAGGGTCCAATATAAGACAAGGATGAGCAAAGAGGAAGTTAGGCAAAGATAGATAACTCAGAGAACATCAAGGCCATTGGGAAATGGAGTCAAGAAAGGATTTACTTGTGTTCAATGTGCAAGCTTTCAGTTGGGCTAGTTATCTAGAGCATTTGGATCTTAAAGATCATATTTGGAATGGGACATTAAGGACTGAAAATGAAAGGAGGAGAACCATCCAATTCTGTCTATAGATCAGGTCAGAGGTCATTTAACTCCAAACTTGCTTGGAAAAAATCAGAGGTAATACAAGGGATCTTAGAAAGGCTTAATTGAGATGGAAAGATCCTAGTGAGGCAGAGATAGGTTTCTAGACCTCCCAGTGTTCTCAACTCATCCAACTAAATCCTAGAAAGAACATCTAAATATAGATTTCATCAATTCATACATCAGAGAGCAGGCAATGACATCCACTACACTGGTTAAATCAATTGAAATCAATATTCAGATACACATATAAGCAGAAAACATAAAAGGCTGGGAGAGCAGCAACATAAGGTACCTATCAAGGGTAAATCTTATGCCAAACTTCTGATGCGAGCCCGAAGAAATGGAATGAAATGAAATAAAACACAGAGGTAGGAAAACATCACCAGCTGCTTTAGATCAGGATCCAAAGAAATGTGCTTTTCATGTTAAAAACAATACCAATCAGGTACAACGTTTCCCACAGCTTGAACATTCAGTCTGAATACATCAAATCTCAGCCTATCTTACAATATCACACAGAGAACTTGTCTCAAGAGGAAAATGCTTGCATTTCTCTGATATCTCCTCAAAAACCTTTACAATACTTTCCTTCTGTGTTTTATAGTAGAGGATGAACAGAATATCGACTGAGGAGGTAGGTGAACACTAAATGTAACATTAAACACAGAAATGAATGGAGGGATGAAACCCATCCTGTTTTAAATTTTTGCATTTATCTCTGGTATGGCTTAGGTGTTCTGACTGCAGTACTGTGTGGTACTTATTGGTAGAATAAAAAAAATACAATAAGAAACATTGAGTTCTGCCTTGCTGTGAATCAAATGCTCTAGTAGTTTCGGTCTGCTGTCTGGTGGAAATTTCTTCAGGGGCACGGTGCATAATAAAAGCTGTATGGGCGCCCTGTCCTTAATGAATAAAAACATACTGCTGACGAATAAAATGATGTTACCTTTTACTTGTGCTCAGGACCTTTGATCGGTCCTCGGGGTCTTCAAACTGGTGCTTTGCCTCTTTAAACTGTTGATTTAAGCCTTAATATTTTCATTAGCGGGCCTTGATCTCTTTGCTTCGTACTGAAACACTTTGCCGCTCCATTCTTGCTTCTGTCAAGTTAGCTCGGGCTTTAATGGCTCTGGGAGGTTTTCCACAGAGTTTTAAACCCTGTTCCTTTAAATGATCGTCCTGTCTTCACCTTCTTGGGTCTTTGCTCATAAATTCAGCTGCTGAAGATGATCCTCCTTGATTTCTCTGTCACTGTAACAGAGGCTGCGCATTACGACAGTCTTTTATCATTTACAACCCTGCAAAACATGAAAACTGTGAAGAAGACAATGGATGGGGTGGCGGATGATGTGGATAATGAGTATGATTGTGCAGATGATGAGATGGAGGGAAAAACTTGCAGAGAAATGGTGAAAAAATGCTACGGTGGAGGTTAGCGGTCTGCGGGGTGAAATATGGATGAAAAACCTTAAAAGCATGGAAAGAGCCAATTTTATGTAATGAAATGGCAATTGTACGATGAATGCACGTGGGGGGTGACGTGGCGGAACCGGGCGGTGGCGGAATATTCAATCAGCGGGCAAAGGAAACTGGATCGTCCGATCTTAAAGGGGATCTACGGTGGAAAACACATCTGGGGCGATAGACAGTGGACCAGGGGTACGGCGGAGATGGTTTAACCCGTGCGCAGCTTTTTTGATGGATGACCGTCGGATGAGGTGCTCAGGATCGTATGGCTTGCGCAAATTTCGCTGTGAGACCTGGGCCGAAAGATAATGCGCGGGGGATGGGCGGTTTTGCCGTCTTACAGGGGATAGGTGGCGAGCGCTGAATGGGATCGCTGGGTGCTTGGGGAAAACCACCCACTGTGCATAAGCGGTGCGGGATAAACCAGGTTGTTTTATGGCTATTGCGCGGCGGGGACCACAAGGACAGGCGCATTTCGGACCGTTGATCTGGCTGATGAGTGGACGGCGATGGCGCGTTCAAAGGGATGAACCGTGGGCATGGGAGATTAGCGCCTTTCGGGCCAGCGAGTGGTTCGGCGTCGGGTCACGTGGGGGAATCAAGGTGCGGGGCTCATGCAGAGGGGCTAGGCCTGAATATAAGGTTCAAAGCGGGTTTTTAAGCCGTTTTAATGCATTTTGAAGCCTTATAAGGGTAACGATAGGGCGACGGAGGGGAAATCTGACGAGACAAAGGGTGATGGGGAAATCAGCATAGGAGATTTGTAAGAGGCAAAGCATGGAGGGACTTCAAGGATGATGAGTTTTCAGGAAAATGCATTCCTTGAAGGCTCCAAGACTATCTAGCCCCCTACTTGCTTGCCAAGAATTTCATAGGGGGGCTAACAGGAGGGACACGTATCGACATTGCGCAACATCGCATCCCACAAGAAATAGGGTTTAACTTCAAATACATCGTAAGGTATGTTGTTTTGGTTGTGATGCGGTAAGGATCAAGCGATGCAATGCGATGAAGCGAGTCCACGGGGCAGCACCGCGCACGAGCGCAAATCGCATGGTTTATGGTTTATCGCTATTGGTAGAGTGGGAAACCTGTGGGTAAGTGTTTGCGATGAATTGTGATTAGTTCAAGGTACTGTGGGACTCAATAGCCTTGTTCCATGTATGTTATATACGCATTGTTTGATTGCTAAGTATGTATTTTAATATGTTGTTTTGATCTCTAAATGTATGTATGTGGAACAAATGCCAAAATTGGACTCTGCTACGTTATAAAGGGATTTATGTGGGCCATGCCCCACAGGTCACAAAGGAATGACATGAATGCATAACAAAGTACCAAGAAATCATGCAAAACAGTGTTGCAGCAGTAAGACAAACGAAAATTCCAAACGCAGAAGAAGAGTTGGGCTAAAAGGGGCAGTTATGCAGTAAATTTGGACTATAACTGTACAAACAGAAAAGACAAGAAGACAACAAGCAGAAGAGGACAAACACTTAGCAAAGCTAAGAAACTGAAAGGGTTGAGTAAAATAATTGATTGTAACGGTAAATTTATTATTTATTTTATGTTTTTTGTGATGCAAAGGCAAGTCTCCGTAGGCAAAGCAAAAATCCAATGTAATACTTAAATGAGTACATAGTGTTGTAACATCCTGAATGTGTTGAGCGAGGAAATGAGAAAGTGGAAGGAAAAGATTCATACATGTTAATTTAATATTCCCATATGGAATGCAAACAACTATGAGGTGATCTCTATAAATGATGTTATTGTCATATGCATACAGAGGTTAGAGAGTGGAAGAATGTGAGAGAGCACAAAGAGAAGTTATGCAGATCCAGAGCTAATATGAAGCAGATTTGAAGGTTGGAAGGGCAGCAGTGAAGGAGTAAAACAGAGCTGATATCCAGGTAAATCAGCATATGATTTCATTGTAGCATGAGGAAGTTGGTGCTTCCATATCAAGTTGTAACTTGATATATGTACAATTGTAGCTGGCCGAGGTAGGAGCCTCCTGTGATTTGTAGCCTGCAGAAAATAGATGGGAGTTGGAGCTTCCTTGCAAGTTGTAGCTTGCATAATTTGAGGTAGTAGCCTCATGTAGGTTGGAGCCTACAAAAAATAAATGGTGATAGGGAGTTGGAGCTTGAATTTGCATCAAAACAATAATAGATGTGGTTTTCTCCCTTATGGGTTTCCACTTATCTCTGTTGTCTATGTGCATGATGATTATGTGTTGATATTCTGTATTTAATCTTCTTAATACCTATTGTTCACTTATTAAGATTATTGTTTCATTATACATTAAGTTGATCATGAAATGAAGGTGTAAATACGTTATAAAAGAAAGTTTTAAAATACCATGAATGTATTAAACTGATTCACCCCCCCTCTCAGTTTAACTAAGGGTTCAAAAAGATGACCAAAAATTGGTGTAACACCTGTAGCAACCTTTTTCTTCAATTCATTTTTGAACTTCTTCTTGTATTTAGGATTCAACCTATACGAGTGTTGCTTTATAGTTCGCACATCTGGTTTCAAGGTGATCTTCATTACCCCAAGATCTTCTACAATCCCCTTCTACTTAGAAAATTTCATAGGAAACAACTCCTGATATTCAGTCAATAGCTCGATGACCTTATTCATCGTATCATCATCCTAGTAGTCCCCTATATTTGCTAATTTTGGTTGTTCCCTTGAGCCAATATTGACTTGCCAAATATTCATAGGCTTAGTTACATCTAGTGACTCAATCGTAGGCTCAGCAACTGCACGTTGTCCTTCATACTCTGGGATTGTAATGTTTTTTGGGTCTTCCTCATTATCTTCAATTAAAAAATTTCGACAGTTAACGATGTCCTTCATCTGCGCGTCCCATGATGGAAAGGCGTGCTCAACCGTTGGTTTTGTAGTGTCAAAGATGACTTCCTGACTATCGTGCAGTGCCTCATCCAAGCATTCGAACCCACTCTCAAAACTAAAGGTTAGGATGAAACTTTCCATCAACGCAGTCCATTCATTGGTTCCTCGACGCAGCTCAGTTTCGAGGTACCAGTCCGTAGGTACCTTCCCCATGGTGTGGATGAATATATGCACCCATTCTAGCTTCGGTTCTTCACCCCAAGCTTCAGTCCATCTAGCCAAATTTTTGCGCATATCTCCTACTCTGGAATAGGTCTATCTCATTCTAGTATTTGGATAATCAAATCACAGATGCACCATGCGAGTGCATTCTCCCCGGTTAGCTAAGTTCCCCTCGTGCGTCTCCCACCAGAATGCTGGGGTTGAGCGTAGCGCTATATCATGTGTATGGAACCATTGTGCTTATGGGCCAGCTTTTTCAAGTTCTTCTAAAAATAGATCAACATTACTCAGACCATCATAATAAGGCAAATCTCATACCTCTGAGGATATGCACCGAAGAGATTTTGTCACTCGATTGTAGTGCAGCGTAGAGACTTCATGCAACCAGTTCTGCCAGTTCTCTAGTTCCTCATCCGAATCTGAAAAGCAGGAGCTATCCTTCTCCTAATTAAGTCTTCCATCCACTGGCGGGTTGATCCAGTCTTCAACCTGTCCAGTTAACTTATAGATGTGATCGACATCGTCATTTGCTTGCACCGACTCTGTATATCTTTCTCCTTCTACAGGGTCTAGGGGGACCACAACCTTGGTTCCATGACTTTCAAATATCATACTTTTGTGCTTAAGGTTGATGATGCCACCCGTATCGATAGCCCAATCCTAACCCAATAGCGCAGCGATAGGGGTCAGTATCATCAACAATATGTATAACTTCAAATTCTGCGAGTACCCTTACTCCTTTGATATCCACTACTACTTGCAAGAGCCTTTCTAATGGGATAATATTTTGTTGATCTGATATGCGCAGCTGGATAGTGGACCACTCCAAGTTAGTTTCTCCCATTCGTTGCCAAGTTTGCTTTGGTAAAACATCTGTAGAAGATCCTAGATAAAGAATGTCATGATCCATCTCATATGCACCAATCTGAGCAGTCAAGCGCATTTAGCGTCCAGTTCTTCTTTTATTCTTATAGATCTTATTAACAACCTTCTGCTCCATCCAGGGTTGTTCTTTCTCTGTGTAGTTGTCTATTAACGCTTGGAGGTTCTTGATTGCCTTCTTATTGTGCAACAATTTAATACAAGCCTGCAGGAAGGGATTTATCTCTTCACCACCTTCAGCCTCATCCATAGGTTTTCTTGATGCTTTATACATTGAACTGCCCACTTTTGCGAAACCCTTGTTCGCTTCTACAAAGGTTTCCTTTTCTCTCTGTAAGTTGAATCCTTCCTTTTTTTCAGGTGCTTTTCGAATCCAAAGATCAGTATAAGGTTTTTTCCCTTTGTCTTCACCAATGACCACACCAATCCTAGTGACGATATTCACACTTGGTTCTTCTTCGCGCAGCTTAACTCTTACCATCTAAATATTTTGAGTGAGAGTTTGTTGTTTCTTTTCCTACATTTTTGCAATCAGAATATGTAATTCTTCAATAACATGATCAAATTTATACAGTACCTGCAAGACTCTTGTGTTGGGTTCGAACATTTGCGCGCATAATGACCCACGTTTCCATCATTATAGCAGATGAGTTTCCCCCTTCCTCAACCATCTCCTCCTCCTCTTCCCCATCCTCTACTTTGGAATCCACCATGTCGAGATGTGGATGTTGGTAAGGTTGGTTCAACATGCATCCTATATAGGTCAGCTCAGTCAATCATCAAATCGAAGTTGCGATAGTGGTGTTGTCCATGTCCCACCGATCAGAAAAAATTGCAGAAAGGTTGCCTAAGCTCAAGGATATATTTACCAATCCTTAGGCAAAATTTTATCATGTGCATACCCATTGCTTGACAAATTGCGCACCATAACGTAGGAGTTCCACTTGGTCCTGTTGCACTCTTTAGTGGGCTTGGTCCTCCGACTGATAGAGAGTTATTGAATACAGGGAACTGATCCTTGTGATGCCCGAAAACCTTCCAACGTATACACCATACATCCGTGCATACCTACTTTCCTTTATCCTTGCGCAGACTTTGTATTTATAAGTGCATTGCATCTAAATGGCTTTGGATCTGCGCAACTAGTACTGGCGAGGATTCTAGCTTCATTGCAATCTCTACGGCTTCAGCATGTTTTGCAATCTTCTGCCAACTTAGGGGATGGCGCAAATTCAGTAGCAGCATAGTAATGAACCACTCTTTTTGTTGGGTGTCATCAATAGTATATCCTCCATCCCTAATGGCGTGCTTCATTCATTGATCCGCTTCCCATACGGATTCATTTAATTCTTAGTGAATCTCCTTCAACTCAGTTACGCATTGAGAAAATGATTTCGGCTTTTTGAACTATTCCTTTAATGCGGCCTTAAGGTTATCAATAGTTGCATTCAAATTTGTCACCACATACCTTATGTACCAATCCAGTGCGAGGTCTTGAAAAGCAGTGCCCAACAATGCTTTCTTAACATCCTCATTATTAATCTATTGCGTTTTCCATATCGCGTCTGTAACAAACTAGAATTGGTTCACGTCTTTATTCATAATACCACGAAAATTAGGTAACTTCATAAAAGTAGCCATATCAGCGTCTAGTGGTGGAGGTGGAGGTGGATGTGGAGTAGATGGCTTGTTAGAGTGAGATGAGTTTGGTAGAGGAGTAGATGGGATTTGAATTATGGCCAATGACCCAATACTAGCTTGATCTTGCAATTCCTCTCCTTCCGAGTGCACAGATTCACCGGAGTTACTGATTTCAGACTCCTCGTCACTATCATATTTACCTTTGAGGGGGCTATAAACAAAAACTTCTTCTAGATCTACTCTGTAAGTTCTTCCTTTGCGCATAGTCAAGCCTCTATGGGATATTCACTCGATATGGTTGCACAGAGCTCCCTGTTCACACAATATAATTTTAATCCACATTTTCATAGAGCGCATGAACTTACCTCTAGATCCCTTGAAAAATCTTCATTCAGCTTCAGAATACGATAGAAATTGATCAATAGTGAATTCAGTAAAAAATCCTCCAAGAATAGTATCGATCCAGTGATCTACTGCGTGGGTGATCTTGTTACTAGATTTTTGTAATTGTTGTACCAACTTCGGGGTCCACTAAGTGATCACATTTTCCTTTGTGCAGGTCTAAAATTCAGCAAGCCGAGACAGCCACTTGTGTAATTCGGTCACAAAATAAGCAAAGAAAATTTTGTGGACCTCCGTGTAGGTATACCTTTGTGCCCAATCTTCAGTAGATAATTTAGAGCTTATGTTTTCTTGGATCATAAATTCATGTATCTTCTTGTCAAACCAATCTTGCAGTTTGTTCTTTGTTGGGTGCCAATACATCAAATCTCCCTAAAAATGATCCTGGTCCTGGCAATGGAACCATTTTTTGCGCTCAAGGGTCCTGACCTAGGTTCAGATTATTTTTGCAACTGACAAAACCCTCCAATTATTGGCCCTTTCGGTAGTGATCTGCTTGTGTAGACCGAAGTCTCGACAGAAGCAGTATGGGGGGGTGATGGAACCAGGTTTCTGCACCCTTAGGGAGATTTTGATGTGGTTGATCTAATCAAACTTATTGTAGATACTATAATATATTTGCGCACGCCCATTCAATGGTAAATAGATCTAACCCTTTCACATAATACTTTGATATATTCTGCGCACAGTAGCTTATTGTACTTCATTCAGGTCTACTTATCTAACATGGACTAATACTTGTGCATACATGCAATTAACCATTTACTGAAGTAAATACGAACCAACAGAATAGATCCATATCTACAATAGATAATAGATAATCTAAGACAGTAAATCGCATAAGATTCTGAGTTTTCCAAAAATGCCTTCTTTATTAAGAGATTTGAAATTCAAGACAAGATATATTTTTTTGCACAAAATAGTAGAGTTTGCACACAACTCAGGACTGGGTCTCCGCGCAC
This sequence comes from Pinus albicaulis, assembly GCA_034641835.2. NCBI lineage: Eukaryota > Viridiplantae > Streptophyta > Pinopsida > Pinales > Pinaceae > Pinus > Pinus albicaulis. The sequence goes on along the minus strand of CM076573.1, from coordinate 809,797,361 downwards.
ATAGCCAGCATGAGCCTTTCTACCCACACGAAAACTGAGACTAACAAAGATACATAAAACTAATTTAAGATTTCATTCATCCATCCATTTCTCTATCCTCACTCGATTCTTACATATTAATATTATAAAAAATGCGCACATACTATGGTCTCAAGTTTGAGACTCATGGTTTTTCCCTTTAACCATTTACAATAATTATGGGACTTTGACCTGCCCCAAAGCCCCTTTAACCATCTGTGTGCAACGCATACAACAACACTTAAACAAAATTAGCCCAAAAAATTACCCCATGGGGTCGTGCTCCAATATGCCCCAAACACAATCTCGTGACTTGTCCTGAGTCACTGCGGGGAAGTCGCCTTCATATTTGCCTTCAATTCTTCCATAGAGTTCTTGAGTGGCACGATGACTTCAATTCTTTGTGCAGCGATTCTCTATGCTTCATCCACCAACTTGGCTATTGTTTGCCCCTCAGCTGCTAGGTTGATGCTACGTTGAGTCTATTGTAGGCTTGTGAGGGTGTTGTCGAGGTTTTGTGACAGTTGCATAGCTTCCTTGGCCCAAGGTTACATTCACGTCTCAAGTAGTTGCTCGCGGCGGCGCAGGTCCTCAATCTATGTCTAAATGGCCTTGCCTTAATGTAGTCTAGCAAGCCTCTGTGCTATCACTAACTGGTGCCACCATTCAGAATTGTGTAAATTGTTTCTCTTTAATTATGAGTTCATTCCTTAATTGCTGGACCATTGGGTCATTCTAAATAGAAGTCCAAACACCCATGGCCTCATCCAAAAGTGTGCCACATTCTGCAACTGCTGCAACGAAATTATTAGTTGTTGCCTTTACTTCGGTCGCGCGCTGCGCTCGGACCTTCGGCGGTGTCTCTAGTTGGAGCTTCACTTGCAGCTCCGCTATATGCTGCTCAAATTTTATGCAGATGGTTTGGATCTCTGTACGCGATGATTTGAGAGCAACAACCAGGATTTCTAGTTTTTTTGTTGGCACAGCTGAGGCAAGGATAGTGACTTTTGTTAGGTCACTGCACAAGCAATCAATCATGGCTTCTAGCATCGCGCAACGCACCTCTTCTACATTTTTTTGTTCCTTCTACAACATTTTTTATTGTTGCTAAGACTCAGTGGCCACTTGGAAGGCATGGGCCTCGTGGTACTATAACTCATCCACAATCATAGTGTGTATAGCGTTGAGTTTTCCACCAAGTAGCATCGCTAAATCGATGCCAACCTTTGCATAGGCTTTCACATTAGTGTGCAAGGGAGGCGGCTCTACTGTAATTGTAGGCCCTAGAATATGAATCCGACTATCCATGGTAGATGGTTTCACTATGCGTAGTGGAAGCGCACTTGTTTGTCCAAGGCTAGATGTTGGCACGCTCTCTTGCTGCAGACTCACTTGCTTCACGCTCTCTTGAATCACGCTCGCTTGCATTTTCAACTCCTAAAGACATGATTCTACACCCTTGAGGACTAATTTATTCTATGTTTCCATATCATTCTATAGGTCCTCAGTGGAATTCTTGACCGTGTTCTCAATCTCGTTGAGGTCATCTTCTGTGAGGATGAGGTCCTATGTTCCTACCTGCTTGGAACCCTTCCTCTTTTTGTCCGGGCCAATGGAGGCCTGTGAACCTCTCTTGGTTCCTTTGGTTGTTTGCGTCATAGGGGCCTCAGTTCTATCACCATATTTATCCTCTGCCTCCTTCTCCAGATCAATAGTTTCCCCCGTCGTGGTAGGCTCAAGCTCTGTCTCTGTGTCCTTGCCTTTTTGTTGAGTGTCCTTGTCCGTGCATGGCTTGGTAGGAGTCTTCAGTACAAACGAAGAGGCACCCCCAGTGGTGTGTGGCTCTAACTATGCAGGCGGCCATTTTGCTGTTATGCACACCAGGTCGTCCTTCGTGACTAGGTATGGCAGTTCGTACCATACTCCTTCCACAACGCCCGTCGCATTGATGTGCATGTTATGAAATGTGGCTTTAAAATATGAGACATGCTTGTATTGTTCATAGAGGGTTGGTGACAACCGCGGCTTTGACTGGATCGCCTAAAATAAGGTAGAGTCAAACAACACCCAAAAAATATTATTCTCTGTGATTCTAAAGGGAACCTTAGAATTCCATATGGTGGCGTAGTGCGCGACTTCACATAGGTCTGACTCAATGTCAGGGAACTAGGTATCCTACGACATATTCCACCCAATCAGTGCGATGAGGAGCAGCAACCAAGCATAATAGAAATTCAGCGTAGAGGTATTTGGACTAGTTGAATTGCATGCCTTTCTCGCACTGCCCTGCTAACACTATTACATGGGTCGGAGCTTCCTTCGGCTGTCACTTCCACATCATCTTGCACGTGAGGATCAGTGTGCCAATCTGAACTATTGGGTCATTGATCTCATGGACTAGGGACCCCTGGGTATTACGTGAGACCTTTAATTTCTCCTTAACATCCTCCGCAACTTTGGCTCGGGATTTTTCCTCCAAAATTCGTCGCAGGGTCCTCCCCCTGGTTGGGCAGGTTGGTGATACAATGGATTAGCGCAACATTAATTGGAATTGGCCCTCCTAGCCACATCCAGTCTTCATGCACTAGGGCTAGCAGCTATCGCACACATATGTCGTTAATAGGGTTGCACCCAGAGTGATTAATGTGCAAGAGATTTAGCAAACTTGATTTCTGCAGGCCCCGCACTCAAGACTTCGGTTCAACCCTTATCACCCCACCATCGTATGGGATATTTTCCAGGTACATGGAGGGCACAAGCTCAGGGAATTTCTCCTAGTCTTCCAAGTCCCAGTCTTCCATCTTCAATAGTGGGATCTTTACGAACATATCTCCTTCGATGGGCACATCTTCCGGGATCAACGACATTTTGATATATGACTGCACCTTATCTAAATCCTTTGGGACCTTTATCGAGGATTTGAGCGGTGTTACATACACGGGTAGTAGTGAGATGGGGTCGACCATCTCCACAACATCCTCTTCCATAATTGTTTCAGGTAATTCAGCCATTAGTCTCTTTTGGCGCTCTATAGTGGTCGATCGAGGCTTTAGGGTTTTATGGCGTGGTGACTTTCATGACCCTGAGGACTGACCTTTCTTAGATTTTTGTGGCGTCTTAGTGACCTGCGTAGGGGTATTCTCGGCCGATATCGTAGAAAGTGTGGGCTCAGTGGCAGTCATACTTGGCGCAATGAGATGACCCAACCCTCGGCGGCACAACTCCTCCTCAAAGATCAGATCAAGTCCAGATATAAGCTTCAAACAACACACAGGGAGAAGAGAACACAATTCACATGGAAATCAAAGAGAACTAACGCGACCCTTCTGAGCATATTTATAGCGTAAGCACATCTTAAACGGTCTTCTGCTCATTAATGTAGCCCCAAAAATGCTAAAACAACTCCAAATATGGCATAATATCCTCATTAAATGCAGTTTAGTTGGTCCTCCAAACGGTAAGAACATTGTCTTGTCCAAATTTACTGTTCCAACGGCTATATTTTGACACCTCTGCGACTGATTCAACCTTCTAGCCCAGCTGCTGCGTGATCGTCGCACTTGTTTGCCCATCTACCATTCTCATTGCGAAAACCCATACTTCACATACTTCTGCCATATAGTCATTTGGTGCACACAAGGAGAGGTTCATCACTGTATGGTTTCAATTAACTTCCATTGATATACCCAGGAAGGTCTTCTCCGCTTAATGTGGCTAGTTGTACTGCACCTCCCTCTGTGATTTCCTTGACAATATACAGTCTAAGCTAATGTATTTTGAACTTCCTTGGGTGGCACGCAAACTTTCTATCATACAAAAAACCATATCCTCTTCTTTAAAGTCCTTCTGTCTAATGTGCCTGTCATGAAAAACCTTTTCGCACGCCTTTTGTACCTACTGATGGAAAACTGCAATGAACCAGTCTTCTTCCAGTGTGACTAATTGTGATAATCGTTCTTCCATAATATCCTGCTCTGCCATATTAGTGAACGATGCAATGTGAAAACTTGGGACAATATACTCCATAGGCATAAAAACTTCATGGCCATACACCATTCTGAACGGTGTCTTTCTTGTCAACTTCTTGCACGTGGTTCTGTATGCCCAAATAATTGCAAGTATGCGCACATCCCAATCATTTCGATTAGCATTGCAAATCTTAGTGAGCGTGATCTCCAATATCTTATTAAAAGCTTCCACCGCACCATTCGCCTGTGGGTGATATGGAGTACTCTTCTAGTGCTGAATCTAGAATTCTTCAGTCAGAGCTTGAATAGTTTCATTCACAAAGTGTGTACCCTGATTGCTCATCAAAATCTTAGGTCACCCAAGTTGAGTCAAGATGTTATCGAAAATTAAGTGCACAGTTGTTTTTGCGCTACAATCCTTCACAGGTTTAGCCTCATCCCATCTGGTCACATAGTCTGTCACAGTGATTATGTAGCCTGCACCTGTCTTCTTTCCTGGAGGGTCGATAGGTCCGAAAAAATCAATGGCCCATATGTCAAAAGCTTGCAAATTCATTTGTGGGTGTAAGGGCATCTCATCTCTGCACGACGATCTCCCTGTCCTCTGATATACATCACGAACGCGAAAATACTCATGTTCGTCACTGAGCACCGTGGGCCACCATAATCCATGCTCCAACAATGTTTATATATGTATACATGTATGTTGTTGTCTGAAAGGGTCGTCAGAGACCATGATTGTTTTTATGCTAATGTGTATATATGTATGCATTGCATTTTCTGACAGGGTCATCAGGGATTATGATTGTTTTATGCTAATATTTATATGTATATATGTATGTATGTATGTCGTTGTCTTACAAAGTCATCAGTAATAATTATTGTGGAGGAATGATTAATTATGCAACTTAATAACATGAAGAGGTTCTTGGTCTTACGAGGAATCAAGTGGGAAGAGTAGCACTAACAGATCTATGAAGTTAGTATTATGTGGATATGTTTGGATATTATGTGATTATATTATGTCTATGTTTATGTTATGGATAGGTAATGTTGAGGGATGCATCCACAGAATGAAATCGATATGATCTATGACATGTTGGAACAAGCATGGATAGTGGAAAGATATTAGAAGCAAGGTTGTTTGGTAGATACAATGTGGCCTCTGGACGTGTGGTACTATTTTTTTTTTATATTCAACAAGATGATGAGCTTAGTGAAAAGAGTCGCCTTCACTAAGTGGTCCCGCAGGCTATTTTTGGCCCAAAGTCTATTTTTAGACTATGTCTATTTTTAGACATGTCGATCATATTCTATGAGTTGCAGGATGCTATTTGTGGATGGTTGGTCAAGTTGGAAAAATAGATGGACTTCTATTTTTAGACATATTGGGCAGAGTCTATTTTTAGATTACCAATCTAAAAATAGATATGTCGAATATTATTATCTCTTAATAATATTTGGACTCTAAACGTTATCTTATTCTCTTGGAGCACTTCGCTATACGTATGGCATAGCAAATGGAAAAAAGAATTACGTTATTCGAGGGTTTATCGGAGCTAATGCATGAGGATTCTCAGCTGAACTCGTACGCAGTTTGTGAGTTATAGAAGTAGTTGGTGGAGTTGTGTTCATTAACTCGCCTGAGCTGGGCTTGTATCTAGTCTAATTGATTGACACACTAGTGAGTGCCGTGGAATTAATTCGCTAAATAATAACTCATTAATCAACCTAAGAATACATCGCTAACCACAAAAGAAGCGGGCTTAAGGAGACCAGTGGAGAGGTAGGTGAAAGAGAAAGTGTGACTATCAGTTGTGACTATAGTGATGCATTGATTGCATCCAACACTCAGTGGAGATGCCAATGAGGATTGTGCAGTGCAAGCTTGGTGGATTCGAGTTCATTCAGAGCCATTCTTCAGCAGGGATTGCGTAGTAGAGGCAGGCTAGTAGGTGGCAAATATTGGTGCATGGATTTGCAAGATCGGGCCTGATTAGTGTGTAGCGATTGTATTGTACCGAGAGCTTGATATGATCAGCTTTGTATGAGGATTGTTACATGATCTCTATGACATATATTATATACAGATAGTTGGGGTTTTCAACTTCAGGCTTTCTCGTTAAATAATTGTGTTAATGTGTGTGAATTTTTATTGTTTCATGTGTGCATTGCAATTGATTTAATTTCCACATGTGATGATCAATGGTGGAATAGATTATGTATTGTGCATGAAGTTAAAATAGTGTGTGATCAGGAGAACCTTGGATATATAACACATAAGTTATATAATTTCTACATGGTATCGGAACACTTGATCATTGGAGCGGATTGCAATTATTGAAGCGGTTGAGTTTTGTGCTGGTGGAATTCGAATTTGCTGCAGTGATTTCTTGTTGTCGAAGTTGAGCATTCATTGAAATGTCTTTCAACGGATTGCGATTGGAGTATGCCCTTGATGGAAGCTCAAATTATATTGTATGGAAGGACAAGATGGAGGCGGTGTTGGATGATAATGGGTTGAAGGAGTTCATAGATACTGATATTCCAAAGCCTGGTTCTAGCGATGTTGCCGCGCTTGATGCATCACAAAAGAAGGTAGCGAAGTGTCGAAGGATTTTGTTGGAAGGTGTGAAGGATCACATTGTGTCTAGCCTTCATGGTAAAGCCACTCCATTCTTAATGTGGAAGGCTTTGACAGACTTGTTTCAAAGCAGAAGTGACCAGAGGAAGTTGGCGCTTAAAGACAAACTCAGGAAAATAAAAATGGAGAAGGGCGACAGCATACCCAAGTACCTTACAAAGTTTGTCCAGTGTAGGTATGAGCTGGGAAGTGTGGGGGTTACCGTTGATGAAGAATACTTGGTGAGCTTGGCTCTCCTTGGTCTTCCGAAGAGTTGGCATAGTTACGAAGACTCTGTCAATGGACGGGAGAAACTGCCAGGATGGGAGCGACTTTGGTCAGATCTTGTGCAGGAGGAGATAAGGCGGGGTACCAGGGATGGATCTTCATTGAAGAATGAAGATGAAGAAAATTGCGCTTTGGCTGCCAAAGCAAGGAAAGGAAGGGAAGAAAATCCTTCTGAATCCAAAGGTGAAAGGCAAGCAAGAAGGTGACTTGTCTGTTGTGTAAAGGTGAAGTGCTTTCACTGTCACCAACACGGACATTACACCACTAATTGTCCACAAAAGAAGAAAAATAAGCAGGCTGCTGGATCTGCAGCTGGAGAGGCCTTAGCCTTGCAGTTTGAGCTGGATTTTTTGCTGATCACATGCTTGGTTTCAATTTTGATGGGATCAGTGTGGTTTCTTGACAGTGGAGCGTCTTTCCATATGACTGGAGACAAATATTTGTTTAATGATCTGGATGAGAAGGATCTTGGAGTGCACATCGAGATGGGCGATGATGGTAGATATAGTGCAACTGGTATCGGGACCATTTCCTTTGAGAGGGAGTCTGGAAAACCTTTCATCTTGAAGGATGTCATACATGTTCCAGGATTGAAGACGAATCTGATCTTTGTGGCGATGTTGGAAGAAAAGGGTTATGATGTTGTTTTTAGCGAGGGAAAAGCCTTCCTGCACAGTAAAACAACTGGTGAAACCCAGAGGATAGGGGTTCGAGTTAAGAATCTTTATCAATTGCAGGTAGATGGTTGCGCAGCAATGGCAAGAAAAGCAGAAGGAGTGGTGAGTTGGGATGAGGGCGAACTGTGGCACAGGAGATTGGGCCATCTTCACCATGGCGCTTTGAAAATTTTGCAGCAGATTTCTATTGGGCTTCCAAAGGGTACACTTGCGCAGTCAGATCAGTGCAAGGGATGTACTTCAGGAAAATTTGTGAATACCACTTTTCATGAGAAGGATAGTCATGCCACGACGATCCTTGAGAGAATTCACACAGACGTGTGTGGACCTTTCTCAGTAGCTTCGACAGCAAAGCATAGGTATTATGTGATATTTGTTGATGACTTTTCTCGTAAGTGCTAGATCTTCTTCATGCAGAAGAAGAGAGAGACATACTCAAATTTCTATGAGTTCAAGGCGTTGGTTGAGAAAGAGTCGGAAAAGCAGGTGAAAGCTCTAAGTAGTGATAATGGTGGTGAATACATCTCTGGCGAATTCAAAGACTTTTGCAGCGCAGAAGGAATTCAAAGAGAACTCATAGCACCTCATAACCCACAACAGAATGGGGTCGCGGAGAGAAAGAACAGAAAGATCATGGTTGCTGCACGAGCGATGTTGCATGATCAGGGACTTCCCATAAACTTGTGGGTTGAAGCATGCAATACTGCGGTTTATGTGCAAAATCGTTGTCCTCATAGAGTACCTGGCATGAGTACACCCGAAGAGGCGTTTTCTAGTAAGAAGCCTGATATTTCTCATTTGAAGATTTTTGGCTCACTTGTTTACATTCATGTGATGAAGTATGCCAGGAAGAAGCTGGAGCCGACTGCAGAGGTTGGGATATTTGTGGGGTACACAGAAACACCCCACAATTATCGTGTGTATTTGTCAGACAGTCAAATGATTGTTGTGCGACGGGATATCAAATTTCATGAGGAAAAAGCCATGAAGTTGTCGCTTGAGATGGAGCTACACTTGCATGCAGATGAGGAGCTACTAGTTCCTAAATATGAGCCTCGGGATGTGGATCAACCATAAGAAAAGGTTCATGGAGTGGAAGAAACCACTCATGCAGCGCCCAACATCAGAGGGTGGAAGCGCACTACAGAAGCTGAGTGACTGAATCTTGATGCAGCGTAGAATGTGGGAGTTCCTACATCACAGCGCAGATAGAGACAATCACCATGTAGCTTCAGTGGGAATAATTGCAAGTAACAGGTTGCATGTATGATTTCCTAACTAGTTTTGGCATGCATGGTATATGCATGTGTGTATTTGGTTCATTTTTTATCATTTGAATAGGTTTTACATGGTTTTGACAGTGGATTTTAGCCTTTCCTAGACATTTCCAGATATCCATGATGTGATGGGATTCATTCTTGGTTGAGCTTCGGATTTTCGGAAGCTTTTGGATCTAGGTGAGGTCGTCTCAGGAAAATCCCGAGGGTTGGAGATGGAGATGGTTTTCTTTGGGAAGCTCTCAACAGGTGGGTGGAGACATGATAATTCCTCTAAGTATGTATGATGAAGTAATTCTAAGACATCCAAGCCCGGTTTGGTTTTGTGATCTCGAGACCAGTTTAGGTGAGATCATGGTATGATGAGAGTGGAGACAATTTAACCTCTGGATTCCCTTGGTTGTTTATGGATTGGTTTTGATCCAGGTGGATGTTGGTGGCCACCCACCTATTCCACTTGGACCCCCACCACTGTCTCTTTCAATGTTTCAGTTTCCTTAATTGTAGCACAATTTACTATTTTCGGTAGTTTTTCGGGTCTTGAACTTCTGGAGCCATTTTGAGGCCCTAAACGACATTTTTTGGGAAAACATGGGCAAAAATTAACATTTCACTAATGTTTGTCACTCGAAAGTTGTATTCCTTGGATAAATATTTCTAACGAGGTATTGTGTGCGTCAAACGGAGATCGTATCCCAAAGTTACGACCTCGAGAATTTGATGTACCAATTTACCCAAACGGGGCCCATAGTTTTGGCACTTTATCTCCTAGGGTTAGGTTTCTAGATTTTTAGGGTTTTATATTGTTTCTAAATAATAAATAGGCCTTCGAGCCTCATTGTAACATAGTTCAGAGGCATGTAGCCACATCTCTTCTCAAAGGTAAGTTAATATCACCCGAGCTAGTTTGTTTCCATTTTGTTTGTAAGCTTACTTTAGTATTTGATATTAATGAAATGAAGTGTTATTTTTTATGCATCTCTGTAGTTACGTTTATATTTGTAATTTGTTTCATTCCTATTTAATTTTGGATTAGTGGTATCAAAGCGGTCTGTTCTTTCTCAGTTTTTCTTTGCATGTCCCCAACGAGGTCAGGATATAATGATTTAATGCTCGAATTGGTCAAACCTTTGCAAGACTAAACTCACAAACCCTGATGAACTCCCATGGAAAAAGAGAAGAAAGATGAGGGTGCAGGAGATCCTTTCAAAATCTTTCTCGAAGAATCCCTTGAGCAACACAGGAACGCGATGATGAAAAACTTTGCCCAGATACTTCAACGACTACCTAAAGGTGACACATCTCCTTCTAGCAGCCACTTTGGAAGCACCACACCCTTCAAGGTACAAGTTAACTTTGACATACCCATATTTGAAGGTTAGATAGATGCGGATGTCGTAGATAAATGGTTAAATCTACTAGAAGGATAATTTTTTGTTCATGATTTTTCCAGTAGGGAAAATATTAATTTTTCACTTCTCAAAATCGCCCCCCACGTCAAGGACTGGTAGGAAACCTATAGTGAGAATAAGGATGAAAGTACAAGCTCACTATTTTTAGTCACACCCACTTGGAATTATTTCCAAGATGTCATCGAGGAGTAGGACTACTGTGTCGAGATCTATGAGGATAAATACATAAAGTGGACCACGTTGCAGTAGGGAAGAGACCAATATGTGCCGTAGTTTACCAATGTTTTTTCATACCCTTCACACGAAGTTGGGTATCAAGGATTTTGAGTAGCATTTGGTACTCAAGTACCGCAACTATCTACACAGGTACATCCAGGATGAGATGGAGTTCCTGGACATCTCCTTGCTTGGCATTGGGTACTGATACACTGTCAATATTGAGCAGAAGTTTAAACATAAAAAATGAGATTTTAGATTATGTGAATCCAAAGCAATGGAAAGGCACCCCCAAACCACAGATCAAAGGGCAAATACAACGCGAGGTGACCCAGGATAACCCAGTCGAAGCCAGAAGAAAAGAACAACACCATGAAGACAAATAAGGACTCGGGAAAGTGGTGTGAGTTCCATAAGAGCTCCACTCACAACACAAGTGAGTGTCGAGCCAAGCAGTCACTAGTTCCCGAGATAAAGGCTTTCGAATCAGATGCATGTTCCGACTCTGAGTCAAAACCCAACAAGGGGAATGACAAAGGGATGCATATAGTTGACGTGGAGCCTAGTGCCACCGTGGCCACCACCAATATCCATAAGATTGAGCATAAAGATACCAAGGAGGGGGAACGCCTCTTCCACTCACAGATGTGAGTGAAGGGTTATTCGTTGCAGTTCATTATCGACAACGGGAGCCAAAAGAACCTCATTTCAGTAGAGGTCGTGAAGCGGTTGGGCCTGATGACTACAACACATCCACAGTCGTACACTATCAGGTGTCTTCACCAAGGACAATATATTCACGTCAGCCTGTAGTGTCGCCTTCCCTACAACATCAAACCCTTCAGGGATGAGGTGTTGTGTGATGTTGCTCCTCTTGAATTTTGTGATGTATTATTAGGACAAGTATACTTGTGGAAGAAACATGTTATATATGAGTCTATACCTCACTCTGTTATTATTTCTTTGGATAATAAGTTATACAGGATACGGAGGTATCCCCGCTTACTGCCATCTCTTTAATCTCTACTAAGCAATGCAGTAAGATCATCTCCTAGACTAGGAAATTTTTTTTCTTTATGATTCACTCTCAAAGTAAGGGGAATATTGTAGCCACATCCATGGCCCACGGGAAGGCTTCCTCCGTGCAGCAAAAGCAGGTGGATATGGTCATGTAGGAATACATGGACATCTTCTCCTTACCCACAGGGGTACCCTTGCATTGTCAGGTCAAGCATTCAATCGATCTAACTCCCGGAGCACCTCTACCCAATGGGATAATATATCAATGCTCCATTATGGAAAATGAAGAGATCATGCGGAAAATCAAGGAGTTGCTGCAAAAATGGCACATCTGACCAAGTTCCTTGCCTTGTGGGAGCCCGATTGTACTTGTACAGGAGAAGGATGGGACCTGGAGGCTATGCATTGATTATCAAGCACTAAAAAATATCATTGTCAGGAACACGTATCCAATCCCATGGTTTGATGACCTTATGGAACAACTCAAGGGGGCCAAGTATTTCAGCAAGGTCGATATGAAGTTTAGCTATCGACAAGTTCCAATAGAGCCCACAGATGTATGGAAGACTGCCTTCAAACCGAAGGAAGACCTTTTTAATGGTTGGTTATGTCTTTTGGGTTGAAAAATGCCCCTGATATTTTTATGAGGCTAATGGATGACATTTTGTAGCCCTTCACCAACTCATTCATGGTTTTTTATCTGGACAACATCCACATCTTCATAAAGAGTTGGGAATAACACTTGCAACACATTCAACAGGTCCTTCAAACCCTTCGACAACACAAACTATGTTCCAACTTGGAGAAATGCACCTTTGGCATGAGCCAGGTCCAATATCTCGATTACATCATAGATAAGCGTGGCGTGCATATGGATTCGACTAAGATACAAGTCATTTGGGATTGGCCAACCACGACCACTCTAACAGATCTTCACATATTTTTGGGCCTTGCAAATTTTTATCGGAGGTTCATGTTGGGATTATCCCATATCACTTGGCCTTTGAGTCAGATTACTAAGGGCGGGATGAAAGAAAAGTTTTCCTGGTTCGAGTCCAACAGAATGCATTCGTTGAGCTAAAACACCACCTCTGCTCTACACCGGTACTCATGCTGCCATACCTACAGCAGCTATTTGAAATTGAGGTAAATGCCTCCAACTATGTTATTGGTGCAGTCCTCACCTAGTGAGACACTTTCTGATACAATTAATAAGCACGCCACCTATGATAAATAGATGTATTCCATTGTGAAAGCTTATCGAAAATGGAAGCATTACATTCTGGGAAAGGAGACGGTCATCCACATCAATCACCGACGTCTCCAGTTTATACAAACACAAGGAAAGTTAAATAATGATCGCCATCAGAAGTGGTCTACATATCTACAACAATTCCACTTGAACATTAAATACAAAAAGGGCAACACCAATCATGTTTTAGACTGCCTCAACCGACCCCCAGTTGTAGCACTGACTATTCTCTTCAACACTTGTGGCCACGAGACCTCTGGATGGCTGAAACTATACAAAAATGATCCAGAGTTTACCTCCACATACCAGATGTTAGTATATGGAAATAAAGTTCCTGATTTCCACCTCTAGGACACAATATTATGCTACCTGGGCCACTTTTGTGTTCCTTCAAGTGAGTGTTCCAAGCTGATTTGGGAGGCGCACTATAGTTGGGTCACATGACACTTTGGTGTGGAGAAAATTGTGTTTTTACTACAAAAGTACTTTTATTGGCCAAAACTAGAACTAGATGTTGGGAAATATAGCAGATCTTGCACTGCCTCTATCGTCACCAATCTAAACATCAAGAAGTAAGGCTTGTACACTCCTCTTCCTACTCCCAGCCAGTTGTGGTAATCCATCTCATTGGAATATATGTCTGGTCTCCCTTCTACTAAGCACAATAATGACTTTTTATTTGTGGTCGTGGACATATTTTCTAATATGGCTATATTGGCAGCTTACAAGAAGAATATCACAGTAGAGGACACTTCCAAACTCTTCTTTGAACAAGTGTGGGTACATTTTAGGATCCCGCATACCATTATATCAGATCGGGATACCAGGTTCCTGAGCACATTCTAGTCAAGCCTTTGGACATTATTGGACACCAAGCTCACCAAGTCGATTGCCTTCCATCCCCAGACTGATGCCCAGATATAGGTTGTCAATAGGATGATAGTGCCCATACTTCGCATGTACAACTCCAAGCATCCATAAACTTGGGATGAAAGTCTCCCCTATGTGCAACACACTTATAACAAAGCTCTCCATATCTCAATTGGTCGCAGTCCCTTTCAAGTGGGTCTAGGATTTCAACCATTATGTTTGATTGATGTTTCCATACCTCATGCGACTACACAAACAGAATCTGTATTGCCTGAGGCTGATAAAGCAACCAAATTTATTGAACGCATCTAACACATCCACCAGTAGGTTCATGACATCTTGGAGTAGTCAAATTACAAGTACAAGCAACAACATGATCAACATAGGGTGACACACAAGTTTCAGGTGAGAGACAAAGTTTGGTTACATTTGCAGAAAGAACGCCTTACCGGAGCCCATCGGAAGCTCAGACCACTCTGATATGGTCCTTAAACCATTACAAATGTTGTGGGATACAATGTTTTTGAGCTTAACATTCCCCCATTCCTTGCCGTGCACCCAGTGTTCTATGTGGACTACCTTCGACCATACTTCCCACCATTACTAGACACATCAGACATTGTAGAACAACTCACACCAATAGAGTTAAACCCAAACTACATGGAACATACCACAATTGATCAGATTATGGACACACAAATTAAGAACACTTGTTAGCAGAAGATCCAACTATATCACGTTGTCAAAGCTAGCCAACTCCTGCACCAAGAAAAGTGGCTCACCATGGACCAAGTTCAACAGAAGTTTCCCCATCTCATGGAGGCACTCAATGCAATGGGGGCCATTGCTTCCTAAGGTGGAAGGACTGATCCAGGTGGATGTTGGTGGCCAGATGCCTATTTCACTTGGACCCCCACCACTATCTCTTTCAAAACAATCCAGGTGGATGTTGGTGGCCAACTTCCTATTTCACTTGGAACCCCACCACTATCTATTTCAGTGTTTTGGTTTCCTTAATTCTAGCACAATTTATTATTTTTGGCAGTTTTTTCGGGTCCTGAACTTCCGGAGCAATTTTGAGGCACTAAACGACATTTTTTGGGAAAATCGAGGAAACAGGAGAAATTTCTTGATGTTTTTCACTCGAAATTTGTAGTCCTCGGATAGATATTTCTAACGAGGTATTGTGCGCATCAAACAAAGATCGTATGCCAAAGTTGCGACCCTGGGAAGTTGATGTATCAATTTACCCAAATAGGGTCCATAGTTTTGGCACTTTATCTCCTAGGGTTATGTTTTTGGATATTTATGGATTTACATTATTTATCAATAATAAATAAGCCTTTGAGCTGCATTGTCACACAGTTCAGAGGCATGTAGCTGCCACATCTCTTCTCAAAGATAAGCTACCATCGCCCGAGCTAGTTTATTTCCATTATGTTTGTAAGCTTATTTCAGTATTTGATCTTAATGCAATGAAATGTTATTTTTGCTGCATCTCTGTACTTATGGTTATAATCGTAATTTTTTGTGTCCCTGTTTAAGTTTGGATCAGGTTTATCCAATGAGATCCCACATTCATGCTTGGAATATGGCACGAGGGTGATTGGATGAAATAAATATTTGGTTCAACCCAATCCATGGTCGGGTGGTACATGGAATTCCCTAACTTGTTTGGCTTTTGCATATGCTTAATAAGAGATAAGTTTTTATTGTCATTGATGAGTAATTATACTTGTTACTATGTGGCATTAATGGTTATTCTGTCTTTATTATCTGTCTGGTTATATGTTGGTTATAAGCATAGTTTTATGACAAATCTTAGTCATGGATATCATCATGGTTTAATTAGTAAATGAATGCATGACCTAATTGGTGTTATGAAAACTATTGTGAGAGGGCATTATTCCTTCTTGTTAAACCTCAATTAAGTTTTAGATCCCTATGTTCAAATATGCATTCATGACCTCTAGGTTGCATGTTCATCATGTGTTTGACAGAATGTCTGTTATGGTTAGGCCTTATTAGGCCAAGTTATTGGTTTAATTTTTGGTTTATAAGATTTGTCTCTATGTCATTCATCATTTCCGGAAGTTTCACTGAGTTCTGGGTAATAACCTAGAGTCTATCCCTAAAAAGGTGGCACAAATTTCATGGTCTCAGGCACAGAACTAGCAGAAAAATAATGCAGTTGCACCCTTGTAGTGGTCATGCATGTGACTAGAGGCTTTTAGTTACATGGATGCGACATTGTGCATGCGACTGGGAATTCAGATCAGTAAAAAAACAAGTTAACTCAAGGTTTGGACACCTAAAAGAGTGGTGTAATCCTTGAGTGTCCTGGAGCACCTCATGAAGGTCAGTAAAGTATTAAGTTGTCAACTCCATTTGCTTAAGGTCATATAGGAGATTGAGTCTTATCATAGTGGCCCTCAGCTCATGTTTACCCCGGGAAATCTGGTGAAAGTGGGTAAATGTGGGAGGAGGCGGGTTACAAGTGGTATGAGATCTAATTGAGACTTCACATCGTGGAGACCCTCTTGGTTGATGGATTTCCAACACCGTCAACAATTGGCACTAGAAGGAGGGCCAAATGACAAGTTGTGCCCGTTGAGTTTGTTCTGAATCTTCGATCTTAAAGGACTCTTCCCAAAATGTTTTTCTAAACTATTTCCTATTAAAATTTTCATCTTCGCGGAACAATTTCATGACTTGTCTCAATTTAGGTTTGATGATGAGGGCGATACGTTCAAAGGAAAACATATATATGATTTTCTTGGTTTTTGTAAATGTAATGAAATCAATGATCAAGACGTTGTTTGTATATTATTCACCCTCACTCTTGAAGGTCGAGTTAAGAAGTGGTTTCATACTTTACCACCCGCTTCCATTCATTCATTTTATCAATTTCTCAAGGAGCTTCATCAAGCCTTTGAAAAGTATGATTATCAAGATGTATGTAATAAGATTGATATGCTCAGAATGAGATCTGGTTAATCTCTAGAGGATTTTTTTAATCAGTTTTTTTCACCTTTGCTATGAATTTCCTGGGGGAGTGATTGATTAATATTTTATTAGTGAAAAGTTTTAGAGCTTGATTCTTCTCTCCTTGAAATATTTTGAATCTGAACCCCTAGATAATGTTGCTCTCCCAACTTACGTTGATCATGAGACACCCCAACATTATGAAGAGGAACCTACTATTTTGTTTGTTCCTGGTCCTCCTCCTTTTCCAGTAAAAATTTAGGTGCCTCCTAGTGATGATGTTAAAGTTGGGAAATATGAAAATCGAATTGTTGATCCGTCCATTCAAACTCCATCCAATTCCCGTGATCTGGATCCTATTGTGGAGAACTTGGAATGGTTTAGCAATTACATGGAGCCTGAAGTAAAATATGATCCCTTAATTTTTTAAGATCACATTAACGTACATAATGTTAATCCTGAATCTGATCCAATTGAAAACATAATGTCCTCAAGGGATACTTTTCAGCCTCTAACATCTATATCTCACAATTCCTTGTTTTAAGATACACTTGATCAATCTACTTCAACTCTTAATAATGTTCAACATGTTATTTCAAGTAGTAATCAAGAACAAGGTAGTTGCATTTCGTAGGTAGAGGAGAAAAGTGTTGAATATATGTTCCATATTTCTTCCCTCTTTTAGAATAATGGTCTTATACTCTCAACTGGTTGTGAATTTTGTAATCTTGATAACCTATTAAATGATTTCAAACCCTTCTTTCAAGTTGAGACTATGGACAACCATCACCATGACATCCATGTTTTCATCAACCCATGTGGTGATGGATATCTAAGGACATAGAATGATATTTTTTCTTCTTTCGAAGGTTTGGATTTGTGAGGTATAGATTCAGAAGCAGAATCTGCTTCTCCTAGTTTACAATCTTCGTGTATGAGTTGGGACACTCTTTCAATTTAGAATAATCCTAAAAGTTATTTGATCCATACATCTTTAGATGGAAAGTATGAAGAGGTAAGTTTTCAGGCTTTTGAATCTTTGGTATACCATGTTGAAGAAAGCCAAGATCAATTTGAATGTTACATTGGTATGTCTATCCTTGATCATTATGATGATGAAGATAATATCATGGAGCATAATCTTGAATGTGTTTGAGGAGTTTGTTAGACTAACAACTTCTCTTAATCCTTTGGATCATTTTTTTGATGGTTTTAGTTGCAATAAGGCACATGATGGTGTGATTTTACCATATTTTCAGTTGAATCATCCCTTCACTTGCATTCACCTTTACCCTTCATTTAAACTGCCTTCACCTGCATCATGTCTTTGCTCAACCAAAACAAAAAGCAAAACAAAACTCACGCTCTTCATAACTAGCCTAATATCACATTTCATGCTTTAAAGGTCACATATTTAAACACACTTATAGAGAGATCCCTCTCTGGATTCAGGAGGGCTAGATCCTTGAATCCCAAAGTGGTTCATATGTTAGCTTTGTAGTTGTATCTCCCAAACTTGCAAATTACAGAGACCCTAACATTCTGGCGACCATACTGGGGAATCAGACCCTATTAGCATAAGTTTGGTAGTAAATTACTGTGGTGGACAGTAAATCTCTTTCAAAGACACTTTAAACCTTCCACCTAGCGACTCCACAGTCCTTGAATGACCAAAAGACTCCACTGGTGATCAGTAGGCCTACTGATTATCTTTGTTTTCACAAGACTCCACTGGGAGACCAGTTTTCTTAAAAAAACATCCATTCTAAAGGAAACACCTAGGATTAAGCTTTTTTGTTTGAAGATAGTTTGCCTCTTGATACATATTGTCTTTAAGAACAATCCATACCAGTGCTTATCCTGATCCAAACCCCCCTAAAATAGTGGACAATCCTGAGAGTATTATTAGGAAGCCTTCTTCATATAGGGACCCCACTATTGTCAGACACATTTATAGAGCTAATTCAACACCTAAAAACCTTACAGCTCTATCAGAGACTCAGTTTGATTTAGACTTACCAAGCAATTCACCAAGAACTAATTCATTCAGTAATTTAGATCAGACAAACTTTGAGCCTCCAAACTCACCTCCTCGTAGTGACCAGCATATTGGTAGCAGAGAAACCCCTCCATCCACACCTCTTGATATACATTTCATCCATAACTTGGGTCTCTCTCACCCTAGATCTACGCACCAGTTTGCTACTGGTCCTAGCACTTATGTCGGTCATATACCTGCTGCTCAAGCCCTTCCTTTACCTCCACAAAACATCATCATGGCAGCATGGTATGCTCCCTTGGTGTTACCCTAGCCTTTAGCTCCATTACCTAATGAATATCAATCTAAAATTCCTCATTTCACTGGGAAAGAATCTACTACATCTCAACACCATGTAGATAGGATGGAAGATGCCTTTAACTACATGGAAATAGAGGATGAGACAATTAAGATGAGGATCTTCGCTCAGAGTTTAGGAGGAGAAGTGAAGAAGTGGTTTAAAGGCTTACCTCCTAACAGCATCAATGATCGTCCCTCCTTACTTCAAACTTTTATAAACAAATGGGAAGTCAGAAGCAACCCTCTCCAAATCCTAGCAGAATATAAGAATCTTAAAAGAAATCAAGGAGAGAGTGTCCAGGACTACTCTACTAGATTCAACAGTGTCTACAATTCTCTTCCACCACACATGAAACCTCCCCAAGGGATAGCCTTAGTAAAATACCCCGAAGGCTTTGATGCTGATATGGCCTACCAGCTTAGGGAGAGAGATTATAACACATTGGAATACATGCAGAAAGGAGCAGTGAGTGTAGAGGCAAACTTGATTGAAAAAAGAGCTAGGATGAGAGCTGAGAAAAGGATAACCTATAGGGTTGACAACATAGCTTCTTCATCTGATCCCAAATATGATAGTCTAGCCAAAAACATGGAGAGGATGGAAAGAATGATGGAGAAATTGGTCATCCAAGCAACTAATCAGAACAGAAACCAAAATCAAAACCAGAACCAAAACTTTAGGAGAAACAATCCCCAAAATAGACAAAGAGACTCTAATCAACAAGTCATACCTCCATTCCAAGAGAATCTCCTTGATGAGGATGAAGGGATAATAGAGGAATCAGAGGGGACTATCATAAACATGGTGGAAGTAGATGACCAGGATCACACTTTTTCCACAGAAAATAACCAGACCTCATATTCACATTGGGATGAGGAAAGGTTGGAAACTGAGGACTATAGGTTAGGATTCGAAAATGCCATCATGCAGGTTAGAGAACAATATGATCTCAGAAGCAAAAAGAACATAGATAATCCCAAAATAAAGGCCTCTGAAATTGCCATTAAGAAAAGACCTGAAAAGACTCCTAAAGTGACTGCTGAAAGCAGTAAATCAACAACTGAGAAATCTGGTAAAAACAAAGATAAGGAAACCCAAGCCAGTGACAAATCGAGTCAAGAATCTAGCAGCACTAGCATTGCAGCTAATGGTCTTGATAAAATAGTTTCAAACATTGTACATACTGAAAATCAGCAGGCTGATCCTACTAATAAAACGGTGCCCAACAAGATAGAATTGAACCTCTCAAAGAGTCATTCTCCTTTCATTTTGGAGAGTGAAATAGCCAAAATTAAAATTTATGTCCCGCTCACTGAGTTGGCCACCCAAGATGTATATAAAAGTCAAATTTTGAAAGCTTTAAACTTAGGAGAAAAAAGTGACACTGTCAATTTAAATGATGTTCAACCAGCTCTCTTGTTTGGCCCAAAAATTGAAGGGAAATTTCAGGAAGGGGTAGTTCCTCCTTTCTATGTCAGCCTCAATATCCATGACAAAATCCTGCATAATGCCATGCATGACTCTGGAGCTTCACACAACCTTATTCCAAAAGTGATAATGGAAAATCTAGCCCTAGAGATAACCAGACCTTACAAGGATTTATATTCTTTTGACTTTAGTAGAGTGAAGTGCCTTAGCCTAATCAAATATCTTTGTGTGAATTTGACTCAAATCCCAGCCAAGTGCATAGTCATGGATGTTGTGGTGGCTGATGTACCTCCTAAGTATGGCATGTTGCTGTCAAGATCATGGGGTGCCAAGCTGCAAGGTACAATGCAGATGGATGGCACATATGCCACTATCCCTGTCTTTAGCCAGCTTAGAAGACTATATAGAGAGGCACACATGAAATTCATGGTTAGTAGCCCAGAAAAGCCTGAAAAATCCCCTCTTTATTCTGTCCATACAGACCTGGACTCTTTTATCCTTTATAATGATGAATCCACAAAGGAGCCAGAGCTAGAAGACAGAAATTCAGACAACCAATTAGAGGCCCCAAATCTAGAAATAATGGAAGTTCTAGATATAGAGGAAAACGAGAGAGAAACCTCTGAACAATGTGCTGAAACAAAAAACCAAAGTGAATAAAGCCAAGACTGCAAACAACAGATTACCCATCACTCTGAACTCCATGAAAATCCTGAAGAACAAGATACCTCACAACATGGTACAGACCTAGAATTACAACATAATGGTGAAAATGGAATTAAGGATGAGAATGATGTCAATCCTACAAACAGTCCCTTATGGTGCATGAACTTTGATGGATCTTGCACTAAAAAGATGTTAGGTCCCTATATTACTAGTATAGTCCCTTATTTTTGTTAGTGTAACCCCCTTATTGTTATTATTGTACCCTTGTAACCCCCATTTTATTATTATTGTGCCCTTAAATTATTAATGTTAGGTCGGCTAGGATTACATTGTGGCCCACTAGGATTATATTGTGGCCCCATGGACTCCTATATATAGAAGGAGGTTTTGCTCATTTGTATCATCCAAGAATTGTTCATTTATGTAATGTATTGGAGGTTTCCCCCTCGAAGTGGCTCATTTCTAAGGCGTTGATATCTCTTTTCTTCTCTTTTTGGAGCTGGCTACACAACATTTGGTATCAGAGGCTTTGGATTCTAGGGTTTCGCTGCTCCAAACAGGTCATCGTGGCATTTTCGCTATAACTTTTTTTCTACGAAGTTTCAGAAGCTGAAATTTTTAGGGTATGGGTTTCAAATCCTCGAGGAAGCTCTGTCAGTAAATTTCGTAGCTTGGTTCACAATATTTTCAGAGATATGATCTATGGAAGTTAGGTCTTTTTTCAGGCTCCTCAACAGGTCATCGTGGCATTTGCACTATAAATTTTTTTCTACGAAGGTTCAGAATCTGAAATTCATATGGTGCGAAGCTGAAATCCCGAGGAAAGTTTTCAAAAAAATTTAGAGCTTGGTTCGCAATATTTTTGGAGATATCATCTGTGGAAGGTAGTGCTTTTTCAGGCTCCTGAATTTCATCTCAAAGAGGTGATCATAAAAGCCCCAATATCCTCTTCTGCATCTGATTGAAAGCACAGAAAAGTGGCAAAATAAGTACATGGACAGTAGCTTTGTTGACAATAATAATGGTGAGACAGTGATTAAAAGAAAGATGATGTATAAGTCGGATAAGTTCGTTTTACCAACTGTCTGATACTCAGGGTTATCATGGGAGATTAATAATAACTTTGTCTTGGAGAATCCAAATCAGGTCGTTTTCTCAGGGCATCTAAAAGGAGGATTAATAGGATACTTCGTTGTTGAATCTGAGTAGAAATATTTAATCACAGAGATAATATGGAATAATAACGTAGCCTCAAAAGAAAGTAAAAGGTGTGTATTTTGTTTCCGAATTGCATAAGTCTTGTTTGAAGAATCAAGTTGAATTGATTGCAAGGGAATATTGTAGAATATATATCAGTATTGGATTATAAAATGGCCCAAAAAAAGAATTAAACACCCATTAAGCCTTTGGAAAGCTCTACTATGACTCATGAAGACGAAGAATTGCAACATGATCTATCAAAATTACAAGAGCAAGTGCAACAAATTTCACTCTCGCAAAGAGCAACAAAAAATGAAATGGAAGTTTTGAAGAAAGGCATGGAAGCTAAGATGGATGACATGGAGGCTGGCATGGAATCTAAGATGGATGACATGGAAGCTAAGATCGATGAGAAAATGGAAAACATGAAGAATTTTCTAAAAGCAGACATGGAAGGTTTGACAAAGTTGATACAAGAAAGGTTTCCTAATGGTGAAAAGATAGTAGAAGAACTTCATGATGAGAACAAAATAAATGTTAATTGTGATTTCATAAACTCTAATGTTGGCGGGAAGAACCACCATATTCCAAAGATGGATATGAGGAAGTTTGATGGAAAGGATCCTGTAACATGGATACTACAGATGGAGCAATATTTTGATCTCCATAACGTGCAAAAAACACAAAAGGTACGCATTGCAACTTTACATTTAGAACAAAATACATTTGTATGGTATCGATGGCTTTGCTCCCGTAAAAAAATTGTCACTTGGTCAATTTTTATGGAGGAAATGATAGTACATTATGAGGATACAAAGAGCAACACCTTCTTTAGCCAATTGATAAATCTCAAACAAAAGGGTTTAGTGGGGCAGCACATTGAGGACTTCCAAAAATTGAATATAAGGGTAACTGATATTCCAGAGGAACACAGGATTGATCTCTTCATAGGTACAAGGCATTGATATCTCTTTTCTTCTCTTTTTGGAGCTGGTTACACAACAAAAGAATGCAGGAGCTGGGGTATGGTTGCATAACACCGAAAACAATTACACTAAAATCCATGCTTTCAAGCTGGACTTTACGTGCACCAACAACATTGCAGAGTATGAGGCTCTCATCCTAGGATTGCATCTATTGAAGGAACTAGGAGCCAAGAGGATAGTTATTCAGGGGGACTCAGAATTAGTCATCAAACAACTAAATGGAGAGTATACTGCAAAGCATCCTAGATTAAGGGCATACAGAAACAATGCCATGGATTTTCTGAAAACGTTTGTAGAGTATGAGTTTGTGTTTGTTCCTAGGAGTCAAAACATAATTGCAAATGGATTGGCCTGCACTGCTAGTTCATATCTAAAATCACCCAGTGACAAACAAATCATTATTCAAACAAATTACAGACCTACAGTGCCAGATAATGAAAAATATTGGCAGGTCTTTGAGGGTGACAATCAGATAGAAGATTTCTTGCTCTGCAAGAATGAATTTGAATTATCTGATTCAGATTCTAAATCCAATGAAAATTGTTTAGATGAAGAGCCTCCTGATGAAGAAAAACCATCCCCCAACGCAGAAATAAACATGTTGACCAGAGAATTTGAAAAAAAAACTGAAGATTACATGAAAACAGATAAAGAAGACATTGAGGTGCTACAATCCAAAGAAAAAAGCATACCTAGAGGATTGGCACCCTTAAAAGACCTTTTCGATTTTAATGATGTGGCAAAGAAACCCACTATAGAACACACTGAGTCAGATGTTGAAGAATGCAACATAGGCAGCAAAGATAAGCCTAAAATGATTAAATTATCCAAGTCTTTGCCTGCCCATATCAAACAAAAATACATTGATCTATTCAAAGAAATTTTTGATGTGTTTTCCTGGAGCTATGAGGACTTAAAATCCTATGACACATAGATTATCCAACATAAGATCCCATTGAAAGAAAACCAAAAACCCTTTAGGCAAAAACTGCACAGAATCAACCCAGTACAACGGCCTCTCGTGGAAAATGAAATTAAGAAAATGTATGAAGCATGAATCATAGTCTCTGTTAGGTTTTCTTATTGGGTATCTAACCTTGTAGTTGTGAGGAAAAAGACAGGAGAAATCAAACTGTGCATTGATTTTAGAAACCTTAATAGAGCCTCCTTAAAGGACAATTACCCTCTACCCAAAATGGAACACATCCTACAAATTAGAGTAGTTGGTTCAAAGAGGATTTCTTTGTTAGATGGTTTTTCAGGGTATAACCAAGTTTTAGTACTCCCAGAAGATCAACTCAAGACAGCTTTCACCACTCCTTGGGGCACTTTCATGTATGTGAAAATGCCTTTTGGATTAATGAATGTTGGGGCCATTTTTTAAAGGGCCATGGATATTTCATTTTCAGAGGAAATAGGGCACTTCATTGTAATTTATCTTGATGACATAACAGTGTATTCCAAAACTGATGAAGAGCACCTTAAACATATAAGAAAGGTCTTTGAAAAGTGCAGAAGGTTTGGGCTATCTTTAAATCCCAAGAAGACAATGTTTGGCCTGCAAGAAGATAAACTTCTTGGCCATATTATATCAGAGAAGGGAATTAGAATAGATCCAAAAAGAGTTGAAGGAATACTATATATTAGCCACCCAAGGAACATAAAAGAATTGTAGTCCTTCATTGGGAAGATTAACTTCTTAAGGAGGTTTATTCCCAACTTAGCAGAGCTCCTTAGAAACATGACTAATATGCTCAAGAAAGAGGTGGGAGTTAAGTGGACTGTAGAAGCCAAAAGGTCATTTGAATTGGTAAAACATGCACTTACTTGAGCACAAGTTCTAATCAGCCCAGATTTCACAAAATATTTCCTCATTTTCTCCTTTGCATCAGAGCATACTGTGGTTGTTGTCCTATTGCAGAAAAATCCAGAGGGACAAGAGCAGCCAATAGCATTTTTTAGCAAGGCACTAAGAGACGCACCCTTGAAATACAATATCATGGAAAAACAGGCCTATGCCTTGGTAAAGGCCTTAAAGGACTTCAGGGTGTATATTATGCATTCTCACATCATTGCTTATGTGCCTAACATAATGGTAAAAGACATCTTGTCACAGGACCCAGACGGAAAGAGAGGTAAGTGGATTGTAGTAATACTAGAGTATGATTTGGAAATAAAACCCACAAAACTCATTAAAGGTCAGGGCTTAGCTCAATTAATGGTCGAATCTAACCTACAAGCCCTTTACATTAACATGGTAGATGCCTTGGATGAACATGAAGAATTGTCTGCTCCCATTGTTGAAGAGAAGTTCCAAAACTCACCTTGGTATGCTGACATCTTGTATGTGCTTACAAATTTTAATGCTCCTCTTGGTTAAGGCAAGGTTTTTAAAGTTGAAAGCTAGGAATTATTGCATTTTAAATGAATGTTTATATTGGAAAAATGTTAATGGTTTATTGCTTAAATGTTTGCCTAAAGTTGATGCAGAGAGGATCAAGCACGAATTCCATGAAGGAGAGTGTGGAGGTCATCTCTACTGGAAAGCCACAGCCAATAAAATCCTTAGAGCCAGCTATTACTGGCCCACCCTCTTCCAAGATGTCCATAAAATGATAGTTTCCTGTCACAAGTGCCAAATTTTTGAGGGCAAAAGAAAAATCCTTCCTTTACCATTACAACTTATCACTGTTGAAGCTCCTTTTCAACAATGGGGCCTAGATTTCATAGGAGAAATCCATCTTGCTTCATCTTCCCAACACAAATGGATTCTCACAGACACTAACTACTTCATAAAATGGATAGAGGCCATCCCTTCTAGGAATGCCACAGATTTTGTCATTATAAAATTTCTTGAAGACCATATCCTATCTAGATTTGGCTGCCCTAGGAAGATTATTACTGATAATGCTACTGCTTTTGGTTCCAAAAAGATGATTGATTTTTGTCACAGGTATCAGATTGCACTTGGTCATTCTACTGCTTATTACCCTCAGGGTAATGGGCTAGCAGAATCATCAAATAAAAGTTTGGTGACCATCATCAAGAAGCTGCTTGAACAGAATAAAAAATCATGGCATAACAAGTTGGTGCATGCTTTGTGGGCAGACAAATTGACCACAAAGAAATCCATTGGAATTTCCCCTTACCATCTTGTTTATGGAGCAGATGCAGTGTTTCCTACCAGCCTAGGTGTACGAGTGATAAAATTAGTCCAAGAAATACAGTCAGAAGAAAACAACATGGTAAGAAAGATCAATCAAACAATACATCTCCAGCAGACAAGGGAAGAGGTCTACAACAGAGCTCAAAAAGTACAAGAGAACATCAAAAAGTTGTTTGACAAAAGAACAAAAACTTGTGATTTCAAAATTGGAGACAAGGTACTCAAGTGGGACTCTAGAAGAGAAGATAAGGGAAAGCATGGCAAATTTGACAGTTTGTGGCAAGGTCCACCATTGGTCCAAATGCATTCTTCCTACAAGAGTTAGATGGTACAGATCTGTTTGGGGGTCCTGTCAATGGCAGGATGCTCAAACATTATTACTGCTAAAATTCAGAGTTTAAAGTTTGTTGGGCATGGAGCCTAATTATCTTGTTTACTTTGTATCACAGCATTGGACCCCTGTACCTTAAAAGGGGCGGCAACGCCACCCGTAATTAATCGCTCGTCAGAATCCAGGGGCTGGCAGATCTTTCTGAGCCCCCCGGGCGGGGGCTTGCGGCGCGGGTGGCTAAAAACATAAAATTGCCTTGTAAAAGTATAGTAATTTCTAGTCAATCCGGGTCGTTCATTAGGTGGATGATCTGATGGTAGAAGTTATGTTTAGTTTAGGGTTTTTTTCCCTAGAAGGAAACCCCTTTCTTTGTATGAGGGTATTGTATTGCGGTTGTGTATTACATGTGTATTCTCTGAGTGGGAAATAGATAGGGAGACTGTGAGAGAGAATAGAAGATATTACAACGGATCTGTTGTAGGTTTTGTCTCTTCATTTTGCTAGATAATAGAAAGGAAGGACTGGCTGTTCGGGGTGGACGTAGCCCAAACTGGGTGAACCACATATATCTGTGTCTCTCTGGTTTTATGTGTTTTGTGTGTGTTTGTATTTTCCCATATTTTATGTATTGCATTTCTCCATAATATATAATTTTCTAACAACTGGTATCAGAGCCGGAGGTATATTTGGCTGATAAACTCATAGGAAAGAAGGGTTCCTGGTTCGAGTGGGAGCCAAGGCGGAAGATGGTAAATTTAGGGTCGAGAAATTTAACGGCCAAAACTTTCCGCTGTGGAAGATACAGATGGAAGATTATCTGTATCAGAAAGATCTATACCTACCATTGAGCGGAAAAACAAAGAAGTCGATGGCCATGACAGACGCGGAATGGAACATTCTTGATAGAAAGGCACTCGAAACAGTACGGTTGTGCCTTGCAGCATCAGTCGCCTTCAATATTTCGAAAGAAACAACAACAGACAGTTTGATGCAGACGTTGGCGAAACTATATGAAAAACCCTCGGCCTCAAACAAGGTATTTCTTATGAAATGACTATTTAATATGAAGATGTCGGAAGGTGGATCTGTTGCAGACCATTTAAATGAATTTAATACAGTTACCAGTCAGTTAAGTTCTGTAGGGGAAAACTTTGATGATGAAGTTAGAGCTCTGTTATTCTTGTGCTCATTGCCAGAGAGTTGGAATGGTTTAGTAATGGCCATTAGTAACTCTGTCTCTGGATCTAGTACTTTAAAGTTTGATGATGTTGTTGGTGCTATCCTTAGCAAGGAAATGCGACGAAAAAGCTCCGGTGAGACATCAGGTAATGCTTTGAGTGCAGAGTCTAGGGGAAGAATAATGGAAAGAAGAAAGAGCTCGGGATATCGCAGTAAATCAAGGAAAGGCAGATCCAAGTCCAAATCAAGAATAGTGTGCTGGAATTGCGGAAAGAAAGGACACCTAAAGAAAGACTGTAGATCTCAGAAGGGAAAAGAAGGAGACACACAGCAAGAAAACAATCATGAAGCAAATGTGACAGGTGATGTGTTACAAGATGCTTTGATTCTTTCTTTCGAAAATGTTACTGATTCTTGGGTTGTAGATTCAGGGGCTTCATTCCATGCCACACCCGATAAGAAATATTTTCATGACTATGTTCAAGGAGATTTTGGACAAGTTCGTTTGGGTGATGATAAACCCTGTAAAATTGTTGGAATGGGTAAAGTTCTTGTAAAACAACATAATGGAAACCAATGGCTACTAAAGGAGGTAAGACATGTTCCAGATCTGAAGAAAAATATGATTTCAACAGGGCAGTTAGGCAGTGAAGGTTGTGTGACAACTTTCACAGATAAAACTTGGAAGGTCACCAAAGGAGCACTGGTAATAGCAAAAGGTGAAAAGGTTGGTACATTGTATTTATGCAATGGTATTTCTAACTCTGTTAACGCTTTAACTTCCAAAGGAGCAGATGCAGCATTATGGCATCATAGGCTCGGACACATGAGTGAGAAGGGAATGAAGATTCTTCACTCAAGAAATTTGTTGCCAGATTTGAAGAATGTTGATTTGGATTTCTGTGAGAATTGCATTTATGGAAAACAAAAGAGAGTCAGATTTCTCAGAGTTGGGAAAGAAAAGAAGAGCGAAAAATTTGAGCTTGTGCATACAGATGTATGGGGACCTGCTCAGGTATCATCTCTCGGTGGCTCTCGTTATTATGTTACTTTTATTGATGATGCAACTAGGAAAACATGGATTTATTGTATTCAGAATAAATCTGATGTATTTGATACTTTCAAGAAATGGAAAGCTTTGGTTGAGATTTAGACAGGAAAGAAGTTGAAGTGTCTTAGATCACACAATGGAGGTGAATATTGCAGCAAAGAGATTGATAGGTATTGCTCAGAGCATGGAATTCGCAGAGAGAAGACAGTTCCAAGAACACCACAAGAAAATGGTGTGTCAGAAAGGATGAACAGAACAATCATGGAGCGTGCAAGGTGCATGAGATTGCATGCAGGATTGCCTTTACAATGTTGGGCAGATGCTGTATATACTGTTGTTTATCTAATAAAAAGAGGGCCTTCAAGTTCCTTGGATGGTGGTATTCCAGAGGAAGCATGGACAAGTAAAAAGGTAAACTACTCTTTTTTAAAGCCTTTTGGTTGTGAGGCCTTTGTCCATATTAATAAAGAAAACAAAACAAAGCTTGAGGCAAAATCAAAGAAATGTACCTTTATTGGATATGGTGCTTGTTAGAGTCGTTATAGTCATACCTCCGTCAGAGATCAAAAACTCTTTGTTGCATTTCATTTTAGGTGTCGCATTCGTCCAATCAGTTGCATTCCATTAGAAACATAGATTATCTGATGGAAGGGTCTTGTCTCTCATTTTCCCTCATGTCATGTATCTGCTGGTTTGTGTCTGATCATTAAAGTTCATCAAAATTCATCAAAGTCAATTTTACAGTCATTCATAGTCATGGATGGTCTTTCGGTCAGCAAAGAGTCTTTTCAGTCATTAGGTCTAGGGTTTCATCTTCAAAAGTGTCAAATAATTCCAGCAGGCACATGAGGATGTTTCTAACAAGTTTTCATTCCAAAATTTTCATCATCAATAATGCCGAGAATGTTTCTTCTTCAAAACTCTGTTTTGAAGAAGAAATCGTCAAATTTATTTTTTGTAATAAATATGTAATTTTTAAAGTTTTTTTAAGTTCTACAAATGTTCAGGCATAGCCCTGGTCACCTTTTCCAAAAAATTCCAGTCATCCCTGCAAAAAATCGACAAAAAATTCATCATTCAAGTCAAAAAATCAAAATAGGAACAAAAACGGAGTTTGTATTAAAAGTGAAAAGTACCGAAGTCAAAACATTACAAAAGTGGGTTTTTGCAAAACAAAAAATCAAATCCATGACTATACAAGATATTTCCATGTTCATCAAATCATTTGCACTCAAGAGATATCAAAGAAGTCGATTGCAATTGTGGAAGGGCGAAACTGTGAATTTAAAGCTGAGATTGTGTGTTTGGAGTGCGCGCGGCGCATGGGGAGAAGGCGCGACGCATTGGTATGTCGCGGCGCACATAGTCATTTTCCGCAGTGTTGATTTGCTCTGGTGCGGCGCATATACACAGCGCGGCGCACTGGGTGTGCGCGCGGCGCACAGAGCCTCCAAGCAGAGTTTCGTCACTCCTTCATCAAAAACCAAAACAACTCCACTTCTTCTGCTCCAAGTAAGTTTGTAAGCTCTGGCTATTGATTTTAGCTTGTGTTGGGTGTTGTTGGAGGGAGAAATTTGAAAGTTTAAATGGTGAAAATATAAACCCTATATTCATATCCAAATCTGCTCCTTAGGGTTTTAAAATTGGTGTTTTAAAAAACAATTTTGTGCCAAACATTACATTCTCCATTAGTTTACTTCCTTTCACTGTTTTTCAATTATCAAAGTCCCTCCCCTATTCCCCTCTATCCGGAAACCATTTATATCCCTTGTTCCCATTTATCCATATCCCTCAATCCTTCTATTCCTTATCATTATTCCTTTCCCCACTACTGTCATATAATCATACAGTTCCTCCCCTTTTTTTTCCCTACTCCCCTATAAAGTCACTCATATCACTTGTTCCTAAATCCTATTTTCCCTATCCTTAAACCCCACCATCTCCCATATCATTTGCAAAATTCCTAATTCCCAAACACAGTCAAGTGGCTTTTCCCACATTGTAAAATCCACTTGACTGAAACACATTCTTACCACTGTACTATTTCCCACAGTTCTATACCCACTGTTCCATATTCCTCACAGTCCCTCATGTCCCTTTGGCACACATTTGGTACTTGGAGACAAAAACATCAAGTTTTCTTTTCTCATTTCCAACAAACCAAACATACACTTGGCATAGACTTGCAAACACCATGACAGACACAGATTCATCATATGAGCAAGACAGTGATTCTACCATAGAGCTTCATGTACCAAGAAGGCCTCGTAAAGGAGGTAGACATGTGAGGGAGGAGCCCACCTCATTGGCTCAGTTGGAGGCCTGCCCACTTGCTATGGCCTGTTTCCAAGAGCAGTCATGTTATCAGTACTGTGAGAGAGTTGCTCAGATTCAGCATCATTAGGAGTTAGCCTGGTTGTTTTTTTTACATTTGCGAGATGGTCAGGTTACCCTCACTGGTGTAAATTTCACCTTGACACCAAAAACCATTTCTCAGGCAACAGGAATACCTAATGTGGGAGAGGAGTGGAACAAAAGACAGCAGGTGGATAGAGTACATTACGAGCCATACATTAGGCCTAGTTATCTGAGGCAGCTCAGTAGGGTATTTCCATTCCGATTTCTGAAGGAATCTTATGCACCATTGATGAGACTCATTATCAGGTACTTCAGTTGTGAGGGCCGGTTCTCACGCCTTTACGCATACCACATCAGACTTTTGATGCATTTCACAAGATTGAGGATGATGAACATCCCATATTTCATGTGCCGAAACATAGAGAGGATGACTACTCTTGTGCAGAAGAAGACTCCAGAGCAGCAGCATAACAGCATTTATCATTATGCACTCATCAAAATGATTGTGGTACATCAGCTTGGATTGCAGGGCCTTGCATGGGAAGAGTTCATTTCCCGTGACTTCTTTTCAGCCCCTCAGACTCCTCCAGAGATTGTTCATGATGCGGGTGAGCCTTCACATCAGTTTGAGGGTCCTGAGACAGAGCCTATCAGTGTTCCAGTATGTGTTACCTATCAGAGAGGCACCAGAGCCTTATTTGCAGCAGCACGACAAGTACTATCTCCACCCGAGGTGGAAGGGGTCTCGTTACCTTCATCAGCAGCACGAGTACTATCTCCACTTGGGGTGGAAGGGGTCTCGCCTTCGACATCAGCACAGGTACAGGGAAAGGACAGAGGCAAGAGGCCTATGCAGGATGAGGGCCCTTCAGGAGGCCAAGACACTGATTTTACACTCATTGATGTTGATTTGAGCTCCCCTAGCTCAACACTGAGGGAGATCATTCAGGAGTAGAAAAATGAGATCAACACATTGAATGACAAGTTGCAGAGAGCTCAGTGGAGCATTAACTATTTGGAGCAGCGGAATAAGTTGCTGGAGGATCAGCAGACGATCATGGAATTACAGAACATTCGTGAAAACCGGCAAGCTGCCCGAAGAAGCCCATCCGAGATGACACCTATCGAGCAAGAGATTGAGGCCGATAGAGAGACTTGGCTCGAGAGGGTCAACATTTATCTTGAGAAACTATTGGCGAAGGCAAACAAGGACAAGGACATGCTCAGACATATGAAGAACCACTATTGGGCCCGCACACATGTTTTCAAAGCGAGGATCAAGATCCTGAAGGCGAGGCTAAGGAGGGCACTGAAATGTCGAAAAAGGCCTAATCCACTTCAAATCTTGGCCGAAGCTTCTTTGGCTGAGCATGATACTTGATGAGGGGCCTTCAATCCAAATTTCAAGGAATTTGGAGAAAATTTTGTCATTTTTGAATTTTTTTGGTCACAAAACAGGGTTTTCTGCCCGACGCGTAGCGCCACCTTGCACGCGCTTATGATTGGGAGATCTTCTGGAGGAAAAATTGATATTTCTGGATTTTTTATGAAAAATTATGCATGCCCAGGAATGGCCTAGGGATTTCATCAAGTTCTGGTTGGCCTAAAGGGTCAAAAACACCTTGAAAATGGTCTTTCTGCCACTTTTTGCACACACAGGAACCAGTCTTGGGAGATTGAACTTTTGGAGGGGAAAATCGACACCAAATCCAGAAATTCCACTTGGTTTGGAAAGTAGATAGGCAGGGATTTCCAACGAGCTATCATGAGCTCAATTTGGACTTCGGGAAGTGCCTCAAATCAGCTCCAAATTTCTGCTACACATAGAGATTTTGGGCGCGGCGCATAGAGAATTTTAGCCTATTTTTCACTCTTCAGCTCATAATTTCGGCCAGTTTTGACTAGTTTCACTTTTTGATGTAACTCTTGATCTACTTTGATGTAATTTCATGACCATGATGTAAATTTGGCACATTTTTACTTGTTTTAGTGGATTCATTCACCAAAAGGTGAAATGTAAATTAATGAATCAGTTTCCTTTCATATAGAGGCAAGTTGTTTGGTTGCCTATTTTCTAGTTCCTAGTTTAGATATGGTTGAAATAGCTCCTATAATGATGAGCTCAACTCCTAGAGGCATGGGAATGGGTTAGGATGGTCTATATGATGTAGTTTCTCAGTCACTTTCAGGGTTGGACTTTTGGGAATAGTTTGGCACCTCATTGTATATTCATTTCAGCATTTTTGGCAAAGAAAAGACCAAGGTTTTGCAGCACTTGTTGGGATCCTTGTGGCTCTGAGTTTTGATGGTGTTTTTCTCCATGTAATTGTAAGTTCATTAATGTTTTATGTATGCCATTTCCCTTCTCTTTGCTTCTGAAATTAAAAAAATGAGTAACTAAGGTAGAATTCATTAGTTTGCTAGTGCTCTGCCTTAAACTTTGTTTAGTTTTATATGTTTTCATCTGTTTGAAGAGGATCCTTGCAGCCTCTTGCCCTCTTCAGCTCCTAAGCAGTATTTTCTATCCATTCATTCAATCTAAGACATCAAAGCCATTGCCTTCCTTGCCCCAACCTGAACTCTGCAAGAATTTGGCCTCATCCCCAAGCCCAAAATTTCCTTTCCCGTTTTTCCAACAAAACCGCCCAAAAAATCAAAA
Source organism: Pinus albicaulis (assembly GCA_034641835.2). Classification (NCBI taxonomy): domain Eukaryota; kingdom Viridiplantae; phylum Streptophyta; class Pinopsida; order Pinales; family Pinaceae; genus Pinus; species Pinus albicaulis. The sequence continues at coordinate 809,763,392 of CM076573.1, read as the reverse complement.
CAAACCCTCCTATTTAAATACCTAGCCTAAAATCAGTATTCATTTCAAGTCATCTCAGACCCTATTGATTATTTTTACTGAGTTTGACCCGGAGAGAGCCCTCTCCTGATCTGGTAGGGCTAGCTACCAGACTAAGCATGGTTTGGTGTTATCCTGAACTCTGCCTTTCCTTCAGCCTGAGGTGGATTTAGGCAATAAAAGTGCTAATTATTTTGGTTATCACTTATATGATTATGAAAATCACAAAATCATTAGGAGCAGAGATGTAATATTCAATGAAAAGGTCTTGTATAAGAATCAGTTGCAGGAAAAGAAACAAGAAAAAGAAAGCAAGGAATACGCGGTTCTTGGTGAGATATCTGAAAAAGTAAAGGTGCCTGAAAATAATAATAATCAACAACCACAGCAGCAGCAACCACCACAACAGCAACAGGCACCTCAAACACCTGAAAGTGGTGTTAGAAGATCTACTAGGATAAGTAGACCCCCTGAACGATACTCTCCTTCATTATATTATTTATTGTTGACTGATTCTGGTGAACTCGAATGTTATGAAGAAGCAATGCAGGTTGAAAGCAGGAAGAAGTGGGAGCTAGCCATGGAAGAAGAGATGGACTCCTTAATGCATAACCAGACTTGGGACTTAGTCAGGTTGCCTTCAGGTAAAACTACATTGCAAAATAAATGGGTTTACAGGCTGAAGGAAGAAGATGGAGGAAAACAGAGGTACAAAGCTAGACTTGTGGTGAAGGGGTTTGCACAGAAGAAAGGCATTGATTTTGATGAAATATTTTCTCCTGTTGTTAAAATGAATTCAATCAGAACTATTTTAAGTCTTGTAGCAGCGGAAGATTTACATCTTGAACAGTTAGATGTAAAGACAACATTTCTCCATGGATATTTGGAGGAAGAGATATACATGCAGCAACCAGAAGGATATGAGGTAAAAGGGAAAGAAAAATTGGTGTGCAGGTTAAAGAAGAGCTTGTATGGCTTAAAACAGGCTCCAAGGCAGTGGTATCTAAAATTTGACAAGTTCATGTCTAAACAAGGTTATACTAGATGTCACTCTAATCATTGTGTTTATCTAAAAATGGAAAATGATGGCAGCTATATTATACTATTATTGTATGTAGATGACATGCTTGCGTGGATGCGTATATGGCAGTGACAAAGATAAAGGAGGAACACTACAGATATGTATTACCGTAGGTGAACAGCTTGCCGCTTGGGTTTCAAAATCAGTGCTGTTGTGACTCAACAATCGTGCGTAGTATGTCGTCGCTAAGTACAGAGGCTAAGAGAATAAATGGATTTGGTTACAAAGGTTTATGGATGAATTGGGTAAGAAGCATCTTGAGGGTACGCTTGTTTCAAAGGTCATAAGGATAGCCAAAGTGCCATTCATCTTGCAAAGAACTCAAAATTTCATTCCAGGACTAAACACATACATCTCAAGTACCATTTCATACGGTCAGTATTGGAAGATGGAGAGTTGAAGCTGGAAAAGATACACACTAGCCAGAATCCTGCAGATATGCTAACAAAAGTTGTAACCAGGGAGAAACCGAGAATGTGCTCAGTTTCAATTGGTCTTCAAGGATGACGATGAAGATGAGGAACAACCATGTCCAAAGAGGAGTCATTGTCCAGCAAATGAAGCAGCGGTGGAGTTGCTACAATCAGTCTCCAAGTGGGAGATTGTTGGGTGTGGAGCCTGATTATCTTATTTACTTTGTATCACAGCGTTGGACCCCTGTACCTTAAAAGGGGCGGCAACGCCGCCCGTAATTAATCGCTGCCGTGGGGGGTCACAGATGTAAAATTGCCTTGTAAAAGTATAGTAATTTCTAGTCAATCTGGGCCGTTCATTAGGCAAATGATCTAACAATAGAAGTTATGTTTAGATTAGGGTTTTTTCCCTAGAAGGCAACCCCCTTGTATATATGAGGGTATTGTATTGCGGCTGTGCATCATGTGTGTATTCTCGGAGCGAGAAACATAGAGGGAGACTATGAGAGAGAACAGAGGATATTATAGCGGATTTGCTGTAGGTTTTGTCTCTTCATTTTTACTGGATAATAGAAAGGAAGGACTGGTTGTTCGAGGTGGACATAGCCCAAACTGGGTGAACCACGTATATCTGTGTCTCTATGGTTTTATGTGTTTTGTGTGCTTGTATTTTTTCCGCATATTTTATGTGTTGCATTGCTCCATAATATATAATTTTCTAACAAAGTTTTCACTTCCATTGTAAATACCATTGTTTTGTTCAGTTTCACAAAAAGAAAAAATGCAAAAAGAGAAAAGAAAAGGTTCAGACAAGCTCAAAACTTGAACCTTTGAAGTTCCAAAGAATGGCTTAAATCAGCTCAAAACCTGAGCCAAAGAAAGTGAAAAAGTCGGTCCTAATATGCTCAAAACCTGAACCAGCAAAGAAAGAAGATGGATCAGCTCCAACAAGCCTGAAACCAAAGCCGAAAATGAAGAATAAAAAGTGACTCTAACAAGCTCAAAATCTAAGTCGCAAGAGAAAGAAGGATGCTCTAAAAATTTCACAATTTCCAGCCTTCACAATTTTCTTTTCAATTTCCTGCAAAGTTCAGTTCATGTGCAGCTGTCTTTATGCCATGGACCCACAGCAAACCAGATAGTCTAATCTTGGTTTGACTGTTTTTAAATTTCTGTTGTAGAATGTACAGAAAGAAATCTGCTAGACAGTTTAATCCTAGCATATATTAGTGTAGGTAGAGAAGCTATGAGGCCAACTGTTTAATCTGGTCTCATGGAGGAATAGGGGTAGAATTAGATTAGTGTTTTCTGCTTTCAATAAAAAAAATGATGAAAAGGTTTGCAAGTCTAAATGCACCTTGAAGAAAAAATGTTAGGACAGTAGGATGGGTAGGTAGATTGTTTGGGAGAATATTACTGTTGATATGATATTTTCATGATTGTAGCAGCTGATCAAGAAAAGAAAAGGATGGTCAGAGATCAGGCACCTGGCCTACTTCCAAAAATTAAATCTGTAGTTCTTGACATCTTTAGGAAGATGCCATCCCCATGTGGAGCCTTTATTAGCCACCTATGAATTTTTGGCATAGCAAACAGGTGGCTAAATGTTTCTAAGTCTTCAAGAGGAACATTTTCCTTGGAAACCTATCACTCTTGAAGTCTTCAGGTCTTTTTCCCTTTGAAGAAGTCCTCACTACTGTTCCCATTGAAAACCTGTTGTTCTACTATGAATAAAATGCTCAAAAAGGCCTCCATTTGCCCTATTTTATCCCCTCCAAATTCCCATTTTCACCCTTTTTCCCCTTGCCAATTTCCTCCAAAAATCCCTCCACTAGCCCTCTAAATCATCAAATTCCATTTTTAAACCTCGTGTTACCCTCTGTCAGGTTTTAAAATCCCTTTTCCCCCTTACCAGAATCCCTCATTTGGCCTCAAAAGCACTAAAATTGGCTTTAAAACCCTCTATTTTACACTATAACAAAGTCTAGCCCTTGAGGGCTTATATAGCTTGGCCTCCTTTCCTCATGTGACCCCCAGCCCGCAACCGGGTACTAAGAAGACCAAAAATCCTTTGAAAAGACCGAAAACCCTTTAAAAATGCATAAAAGCACTTTTCCTCTCATTTTGAAGAATTAAGCCCCCAAGGGCTTATCCTATTTAGCCCCTCATTCATAGAACCTCCACAGTGGGAGCAGGCACTTAAAGAGCCAAAGGAACCTATTCATGGCGCCTTTTCCTTTGTTTTTTTAAACTTTCCGACGTGATGGGTTTTTATTCCTCCACCATACTTTTCAATCTCAACCATCGGATTTATACATCTGACGGTCAGATCTGTTTCCGCCAGCCATATAAACTTTCCCCTTTCAAAAACACTGCGCCCCAGCTTTATATCTGAACCGTCCATTCGCATGATCTGACGGCTCAAAACGAGCCCGATGGCCCAACATACAGCGTCATCGATCCATGCAATCCTAACCATTCATCTGGGCAGATCCAACGGTCATTATTAAACCCGATCACCGCCTTCGCTCTCGCACCTTTCCCCCATCGTGCCTTATCTCCACTGTCAGATCTTTCCATCCCACATCTGACGGTCGAGAGGCATATCGCGTAGATTTATTGTCCAGGCGTTAACGTTCAAAAGTTGCGTGATATAGGCGGTTCTGTATCGCCACGTGGCGTGCGCTGAATGGAATCGTGTGAATTTGATGAAAACCACTTACCGTTCCTGACCCCATGCGAATACCACTAGTGGTTTTTTGTCTTACCACCCTCTTCCACCGTGTGTTTTATCGCTTAATCTGGACCGTAGAATTTTCCAATATGACGGTCCAGACTTATTATTGCGCTATGGCATTTATTCTCCTCGCCAATATCATCCATTGATCTCCACCGTCCGTTTTCCTCATCTGACGGCCATAATACAATCTCACCCTTCGTCCATCATTCCTTCATCCCTCCACCAAACGAGTTCATCAATGATCCTCGACCGTCGATTGCCGTGGTAAGATCTAATCTAATGGCCCAAAATCATCCTCACCACAAAACTTCATCAGGCCTGCTTTCCGCCACTCTTTCACAATTTCCACTGTTCTGCCATGATTTTTCTACATTTCTTCACTACATCCACGATTCCTTTCATTGCGCCACCATCTCCATGGTCCTCCCCAGCATATCATATCCCACTCCATTGGATTTATTAACATGGTTTATTGTCTTTTGCAGGATGTCAAGCAGTAAAAAAATCGCTCTCTGTCTCACAATCACAGACAGAGAAAATAGAGCACAGACAGACATTTTTAAAGTCAAAGATTGCAGAGGAAGGCGCCGACGATGGTCTAAATGTGTGTTTCATTAAAAGATTAGTGGCAAACCCTGATCTAAACCCCTCTGCGCCATGAAACCTGCACAAACACCAGAAACAGTCAGAAGAGAAGCAGCAAAGCGTATCAGTGAAGGAAATTAAAGGATTAAGAGCCTTTATTGAAGATTAATGATGTAATTCAGTGATTAAAGGATGAAAATACAGTTAAATACCAGAGGACAGATATTAAGCCTAACCAGGCCTAAAACACAGACCTAAAAGTGAACAAAAAGTGTTTTAGGAAAAAACAAAGACATCTATCAGTCCGAGAAAGCTTCCACGCCACTCAGAGGCCAATTGAACCCTCTCCAGCACCAAAAGCCAACCTTCTCCAGCTACGAAAAGACACGTGCAGCCTCGCAGAAATCAAAGAAGGCCTAGTTATTACCAGAACAAGATATATTTGCCTAAATACAGCTGAACAATTAATAAAAATCAAGAGAAATTATTTCTAATTGTCAGCAAAGTGATTTTGAAGATAAAAAGCAGTCCCGAAGTCAATCTTTTCGACCATTAAGCCTCGAAAAGCAAAAACAAAGTTATGAAGCAGAGTTATAGGTTGAGTGCATTCCTGCCTTATGTCTTGCCTGATTTTCAAAGGCCAGGAATTGCATTGATTGTGAAATTAATGATACTTGACCCCTAGAAACTCTCCCACCTCCAAATTTTCTTATAAATTCTCCTTGAGGACCACATTGTAATGGTTGGTCTCTGGATATCTGATTGCATGTTAATAGTTTGTTGAAGCCCTATTTTCAATTGAAGATACATAAGCTGATATGAGAAGTTTGAAGTTGTAGAGACCCACCAGGCTTGAAGATTGTAACTGGTTTGAACATCAAATACAAGCTGATTTATGGGATCCTGGTCTATGTCAATGGTGATGTGTTTCTGATTGTTAATTGCTATTTTCCTTGGTGTATTCACTCTATCCACTCTCTCTGATAAAGAAAAGCAAATACAGAGCTAGGATTTACTCTTAATAGTACCCTACTCTCACTGATAAGCTTTATTTCTATGTTTTCCTCCTTTGAAAGTTTCCATTAAGAGTACATTGAAGCAGGTTAGTTTCAAAGCACTTACCTGATCTTAGATTACTCTTTATGTCAATCATCTGTGTTTTCTTATAGAATATGCTGAAAGCAGGATACGTTCAAAGTCCTTACTTGATCTTAAGCTATTCTAAGTGTTTTCTAATGTTTTCTATTGAAAGTACATCAATGCAGGCTAGTTTCAAAGCACTTACCTTATCTTAGATTACTCTCATGTTTTTTCCTTAAGTGTATGCCAAAGCAAGATAGTTTCAAAGCACTTACTTGATCTCAAGCTGTTCTTAGTTTTTCATTTGTTTTGTTCTTCATCTCCTGTTTGTTTCATTCCATAACATCAACTTTAAGAGATCTTTTGACATAGATGACTTGCCCCATGGATCATTCTTAAACCTTGCTGTTAAATTAAATCCTCTTATGACTCCATATCCCAATGGATTGAAGCTACTTCTTGCCTATCTTTTCAGCTGAATCATCCCTTCACTTGCATACAACTTTACCCTTCATTTAAACATCCATCTCCTTCATCATGTCTTTTCCCAACCAAAACAAAAAGCAAAAAAAAACCCACGCTCTTCATAACTAGCCTAATATCACATTTCATGCTTTAAAGATCACATCTTTAAACACACTTATAGAGAGATCCCTCTCTGGATTTAGGAGGGCTAGATCCTTGAATCCCAAAGTGGTTCATATGTTGGCTTTGTAGTTTGTATCTGCCAAACTTGCAAATTATAGAGACCCTAACACTTTGATAGTCTTCCATTGGTTGTGAGTTCATTCTTAAATAAATTTCAATATTTTCAAGTTGATATTCAAGATAAAATTTCTAATCATATGAAATATTCTTGTTTGGTTAATCCCTTTTCATGTGGATACCTTGTGTTAGATCAAGGGTTGGAGAGCACATATTTCTCAAATCCCCATAGTTTCAAATCCTATAATTATGATTATCAAGATAAAGTTCATTATGGGTTGAAGGATTTCTCTTTGTCAAACACTTTCGAGATCGATCACCTACTTTTCCCTCTTGTGCAATGCACGAGGTTAATCATATTTTTGGCACAATATCTCTTCTTGATAAAAAATTCTCTAGTAATTTAGTGAATCAAAACCCTTGTGTTGATATGAATACCTATTTTGATTTGACCCTCGCTTACAATTTATCACCAACCTGGTATCCTAATTGGTTTCCTAAAATTGTGGTGTCAATGATCGTTTTAAATACCTTAATCTTTCACATTGTTGGCATGATGTCTAATCATATACAAAGGGAACCAATGACGAATCGAGAATCTTATGTGTTAACTGACTAATCTAATCATAATACCAGATCTAACAATTATAATTCAATTATTCGCTTTACCATTAGCATACATGATGATAGTTGTTTCACATTGATTGATTTTTTTGAATCGAGTAATCTTCATGGTTTATCATTTCACAATTGATATGCTTGTCAGATAATTTTGGCACTTCAACACGGGTTAATGGTTATGTGAGGTCCCCACCATCTTGACAAGGCTTATGAACAATATCAAATTAAATTCCACTCATAATATTCTCTTTGTGTTTTCAATGCGCTAATTGAAAAATCATTTTCTCATGAGTCTTAGGGTTTTCAAATTGATTGTTTTAAATATCAAGATCTAATCGTTGAATGGTTGGAGAAATCTTACCTGGTAAGCTCTGTCACAAATAACAAGATTTGATATTTCTTGGTGTTTTATAAAACTTAAAACACAAATGGATATACTTCCATGAGCAACCTTAATGGTTTTTATGATCATCATTTCAATCAACAAGGTAAATCTCAAGACCAATTAAAGGTAGTTAGTATGACACATATTTCTATTAATAAGCAAGACCTTAAATTCATTATGCAAAATTTTAAGTTTTAATCTTTGCTTTCACACATTGATTTATATTGTCGTTAATTTCTTGTATCTTTGTAACTGCAGGTCGAGAGCAGTTACGGTGGCGACATTGGAAATTTCATTACACTTAACCCTAACCTTCTAGCCTCATAGGTTAGGAGTATTGATGAGGAGATCATGTCCATTGTTAAAAAATGCTCAAATATTAAAGTGTTCAAAAGTGTTTTCAACCTAAGTGACCGGAAATTTCTCGTCATTGCGATTATGGCGCCATGAATGGTTCGCAAAACAGAGGTCGTATGTAGAAGTTATGAAGGTTTGAAAGGCCTAGTAAACTTAAAAAAAAAAAAGACTTTGACCAAGTTTGACTTGTCAATTTAAAAAATTAAAAAGAGAATATTCTAGGGAATATTCCCCAAAATATTTCATTTGGGCCAATCATTGAAGTACAAGTAGCAGTGTTTGGTTTGATAGTGGGTTGATTTGTTGAAATTTTGGGCCTATCAACGGGCGCCACGTCGCCTTCCCGGAGGTTGCCACGTGGCCCTAGGCCGGACATCAAAGGCATGTTAATTTTTTTTTGGAGTCAACGGGTTTTGAACGCGGGATCTCCGGCCTGACCGCGCAGCGCCCGATCGTTACGCCCACGGGTGTTTCTTAACCCATAGGGTCGCGGGTAATATTTGAACGTTAATGTTGAAAGCGTCGGTGGAAAAAGGGGGCCAACCCCCACTTCATATCACCTTATGCTCGAAACCATGACCCACCATAACAGACGGTGGTCAATTCGATGGTTAACTCGGCAGCAAACACATGCGGGGTTTTAAAACATTTCAATGCCACGGGTAGTGGAACCAATACACGTAGTTCCAACGGTCAATCCGACGGTTTCAGAGAGGAATTGGCATGTGACCACTCCCACATTCACATTAAATGCTAGCCTAACCATTCGCCAATTATGGAGCATGCCCCCAGATTAGAAGTTGGTGCTAAATTGTCGGACTTAACTAGAGTTCCTTCATATTTAGTGGAGTTTTTTAAGGGACATTGGGCAGTTTCTTGTTTTGGCCATAAACTCCTTGGATATTCGACTAATTTTGATGAATGAATAGTCAATTTTTGGTATTCTCGACATTATAAACACATTGGAAAAGGTTTCAGAGCCATCAGAGGTCATCTTGTGTGGGTTTAGCTTCAGGAGAGTGTAATATTCCTACTTAGCCTAAGCTAAGAGGAATATACATTTTTATTTTACTTTCTGTTGCATGAATAAATGAATAAAGGATGACAAGTAAAACTCCTGAAAAGGCTGAATAAATCAATTCCCATGTGAACAAGGATAAATCAGGGCCATGTAAATAAATCACTTGCAGTTGTGAAAGGGGTTTGAGCTGTGAGACTGGGTCAACCTTGACCAAATCTACAGCGTTGTCTAGATTCAATGTACCTCATAAAGGGACAACGCAGTTCTAGAAGAAGACCCCTCATGTGAAAGGAGCCAACTCATCAAGGTGGTTTAGGGTTTGTGGAGGCTCTCATCTTATAAAAGGAAGGGGAAGGCAGCAAGAGAAGGTTGTTGATTGATTATATTTCTGAGTATCTTGTCTGTTTAGACAAATTCTATTCTTTGTTGTTTAGTGGAGAATTGTGCTGCTTAGCACTTGGAATTCCTATGCAGGGATTTCGCCTCTTCCCTTGAGGATCCTTGCAGGTGTTTTTTCTAATTTTATTCGCTATTAGGCTTTGGGCCAAGCTCTACTTCCAAATACAACGTAGATCCAGTGAGGGTTTGTTTGCTTTTGTAGGCTGCAGCAAGTGGAACTCTAGATTTGCAGAGATCTAGCTTATATTGGAGCCTTTTCTCATGGAGTGTGTCTTTTAACCTCCTGGAAGAGTGCATCCACTGTTTGAGCTTCATATTTGTATCTTGGCATCACGCCATTACTGTTATTCAAGCTACAGTGCAGTTTTCATTGAGGAACTGCATTGTTTTCAGTAGAGGGTTTGCAGGGTGTTTTGACCCCATTTTTTATGAGAGATCTCTAGTGATGGGCTTTGCCTTTCACTTTGGTGATCCATGGATTAGCTTGTTGATCCATGTTCTATTTAGATCTAATCTAATTTTAATGTAAAGTCATTTTCAGAAATTTCTGAAGCATTTTGCAGATCTGCAACTTAAAACTCATATCTACTCTTTGTAATGCATGATTTGGTCAAAACCCCAAGGGGATCCTGTAAATAAGTCTTTCTAGTTTCCAGATCTGAAATGGATCTGATGTTTTGTCCACAAATATGTCCTATATCTGAGATGTAATTTTCAGCTACTGCAGCTCCTTAAAATAGCGCTATTCAGCCAATTTGCAGTTTATATATGTGTTGTAACCTTCTTTTCTAAAGATTTCTTGCTCTATTGTCTCCTATATTCTACTATATATTGAAAGAGCTTCATTGTAATTCTGATTTGCTGATGTATACTTATAAGTTGATCATATTTGATGGCCTCCTACTCATTCTTTCCAATACTGCGTTATTTCTGAAGCAGTTTGTTGTGCATAGCTGCAGCCTCTCTTGTAGGGTGTTTTTCAGCTAGACTAGGTGGTGGGAGATCTGTTTACCACACCTAGTTTGATTTGTTTTTGCTCCCCTTTTGGATATAGAATCCAGATCTACTAATCTAAGGGATCCAAGGAATGTAAACTCATTTCTGTGCACAAATCTCCCAGGAGTGCGTTATTTCAGCAGGCTTGCTGTGCTGTTCCAAATTTGGAATATTACAGTGGTATCAGAGCTCCTTTATTGGCACAAACTATGATTTCCTTAGAGAACCATAGCCATGTTGCATTCAAAAGAAGATGAACCTCTTACTGAGAGGGAGAAGAGGTATCAGAACATAAGTCACAAGAAGTTTGATTACATTACTGATGATAAAGACAAGGGTAAAGCCCCTGAGACTGCAAGTGATAAAGAAGGAGAAGAGTTTGCAAGAACTCTGTTGGTGGCCATGCAAGATCTTGCCAAAGATATTAAAGGGATGAGGATGGAAAAAATGAGGGAATATCTTGGGAGATTTCATCCAGGGGAAAGCTCTGATATGTCTCATCACCGGATTGGTCAACTAGTGAACTAGCCACAAGCCCCACAAGCTCCACAACACTCCACTATGCCTACCTTCTTGGTTGTGGAGAATGAAGGACCACAAGAGAAAGCTTCCCTTGAAGACTAATTTTTGGAATATGACTCTCAGAATCAAAGATTCAGAGACCACTTGAGTTTCCAAGATTTTTTTCACCTCAAGGACAGAATAAGGCCAAGGCAACAGTATATAGATGGTTGGTTCTTTCATAATCAAGATAGACACCACTCTATGGGCAGATTAGAAAAGCAGGATATTTACTTTCAGTTGAACAAATTCCCTGAGATTGAAGCCATCAATATTGTAGTGCTACACTTTGAAGGTGAAGCACACAATTGGTGGTTCCATGGGTTATCTACATTGGGACATACCAATGTGACTACCTATTCTGAGTTTACTAGAAGAATGGTGGAGAGGTTTGACAGAAAGGATCCAGAAGCACCTTTAATGAGCCTTGCAAAGTTAAAGCAATCAGGAAATGAAAAAACTTATACCTCTGAGTTTCTGAGATTATCAGTTATGGTTCCTGATCTGTCTGCAGCAAGGAGGGTGTACGAGTTCATCAATGGCTTGGATGAACCTTCGCATGGGTTGGTTAAATCTACCAAGCCCAACACTTTGCATGATGCCATTGAGAGGGCAAGAGACCTTCAATATGCCTTGCCAAAGGCAAAGGCAACTTTCCAAAGCAAGGCCCCTCACCTTTCTAAAGGGGAGGGAGAAAAAACTGCTCCTTCCAAGGAGAGCTCATTCACGAAGCCTCTTGATATTGAACTCAGGAGGGAGTGAGAAAGAAGAGACTGTGTTTCACTTGCCAAGATTCATGGGCACCGTGACATAGATGTGCTGCTAGGAAAGCACACTACATAGAAGTCTTCTCAGATTTTGAGGAGGAAGATGAAGATGATGAACCAAGGAGGGGTCACAGCACTGATACTGTTGAGGAGGAACCAACACCATATGGAGATGGGGATGGAGCCTTTGCTCCAATAGGTGGGACTCTTGCATCTTTGAGAGGAGTGCCTAAGTACTTGATCCTAAGTGTACAAGGTTCAATCATGAATCAAAGGGTATTTGTACTGATTGATAGTGGGGCAACCCACAACTTTATTGATGCTCATCTTGTGCAAAGGAGAGCAATCCCCACTGATACTTTTGAGGGATTCTCTGTTTTGGTCCTAGGAGATAGGACCATGCAATATGTTCCCTCACTTTCAGTCACTATGGGATCCTACACTCTGGTGGATCACTTTTTTGTAGTTAACATACCAGACACCAATATCATTCTAGGTGTCTAATGGTTTATTACTTTGGGGAAGGTCACCACTGGTTGGAAAGCTTTGCAGATGGAGTGGGTGGTCTTGAAGAGTGGGAAACCACAAATTATTCAAGGCATGAACACTTATCCCTCACCTAGTACTTCCACACAAACAACATAGATGGATTTGCGCAGTGGAAGCAGGGATCTCACAGTCCCTTCTCTTATGTTCATGAGAATGCTACAAGGGACATTCCTATCTAGTGGAAAGCCACCTGGGATGCCACCAGATTCAGATATTGTGGGAGAGGCCTCACAAAGTGCTGCTCCAAATCTAGATCCAGGAGGGATTGTAGCAATGAGAGACCAAGTTACAGTGCTGGAGGGCTTGGGACAGCTCAAGAATGAGGGGGATCTTCTTCCTGCATCACTATCACCCTCTTTGTTTTCTGAATTTGCGTTGTGGGAGGAAAAGAATGGGAGGATCAGCCTTCCAACACACATATTTGGCATTGGAAATGTCAGAGAAAAGATCAGCAACATGACAGACACTTCCATGGAGGTATCATCAGCGCTGTTATTGTTGAGCAGTGTGGATTTGTATTGGAAATCTCAACTACTTGTAGAGTATTCCAAAGATCTCCACACAGGTATGATCCTAGATGACATGTAGCAAGACGAGGGCTACTTAGTCCAAGGGGAAGTCATCTATCATCGTGGTAGGATCTTTTTGGCTAGAGCTTCCAAGCTCAAGCAAAAGATACTACAAGGGGCACATAAAGAATTCTTTCTCAACCATATGCATTCAATGAAGATCTATACCCTGATCATGAGGAGCTTTGATTAGGAAGGCATGAGAGAGGAATTACATCAGCACTTTCAAGAGTGCATTAGCTATGGAGGATTGGGGCAGCCAATGAACTCTTTGCAAGAGTCATTTTAGCTAGTTCTTCCTTTTCTTGAGAGGAAGGAAATGCTCATGCACAACTCCATGTGTATGAAGGACTATGATAGTAAAGGATCTGATCATGCCAAGCAAGTTTTATTTTCTGATTCCTTTGCCATGTTTTTGTAGGCTGTGACTCCTAAAATCAGTGAGATATCATGTGGATCTCATGACTTTTGGTGGGCCAATAGAAATGTTGAACTTGGCCACTCCCTTATTGTGCAAAGGGAGATTCCTTCTCATGATGGGTGTTTTCCAAAGGCACCAAACTTATTTAACATCTTCAGCCATGTTAAGGTGACTCATGCAGCAAATGTGTGGTGGGAATGCCACTTACCACACCTTGATCTAATGCAGGCAGGAGATGCACTGCGCTAGCATCACATGTGGGATTTTGACCCACCTCCTCAAGCTCAGATTTCTGTTTGCATATATGTAGTCTTGCTTCCATACTTGGATGATATAGTTGTACTATTTATGGGGTTGTATGGAGGGAGGATGGGTAGTTTGCATGTACCACATGGTTTGGAACTCCTACCTGTACCTCATGATACATGTTTTAGATGGAGCATTGCTCCAGCCATGTTTATTTATGTTGAGTTTTTCACTCCTGGTGGGATGGACTATACACATCTTATGTTGACCTTGGAGGAGCAATTCATGATGTAATGGCTTGAAGAGCACTTGGCTTATGATGAGGACTAGATCATTGATGATGCCATCAATGAAGAAGGGGAAGTACTACAGCTCTCACCCTATCAGTTGCTTGAGGACAATAAAAATTTTGGAGGGGAGGACTGTAATGTTCCTACTTAGCCTAAGCTAAGAGGAATATACATTTTTGTTTTACTTTCTGTTGCATGAATAAATGAATAAAGGAGGACATGTAAAACTCCTGAAAACATTGAATAAATCAATGCCCATGTGAACAAGGATAAATCAGGGCCATGTAAATAAATCACTTGTAGGTGTGAAAGGGGTTTGAGCTGTGAGACTAGGTCAAACTTGACCAAATCTACAGCCCTGTCTAGATTCAATGTACCTCATAAAGGGACAACACAGTTCTAGAAGGAGGCCCCTCATGTGAAAGGAGCTAACTCATCAAGGTGGTTTAGGATTTGTGAAGGCTCTCATCTTATAAAAGGAAGGGGAAGGCAACAAGAGAAGGTTGTTGATTGATTATATTTCTAAGTATCTTGTTTGTTTAGACAAATACTATTCTCTGTTTTTTAGTGGAGAATTGTGCTACTTAGCACTTGGAATTCCTATGCAGGGATTTCACCTCTTCCCTTGAGGATCCTTGGAGGATTTTTTGCTGATTTGATCCACTATAAGGCTTTGGGCCAAGCTCTACTTCCAACTACAACGCAGATCCAGTGAGGGTTTGTTTTCTTTTGTAGGCTGCAGTAAGTGGAACTCTAGATCTACAGAGATCTAGCTTGTATTGGAGCCTCTTTTCATGGAGTGTGTCTTTTAACCTCCTAGAAGAGTGCATCCACTGTTTGAGCTTTAGATTTGTATCTTGGCATCAGGCCATTACTGTTATTCAAGCTACAACGCAGTTTTCATTGAAGAACTGCGTTATTTTTAGTAGAGGGTTTGCAGGGTGTTTTGACCCCATTTTTGATGAGAGATCTCTAGTGCTGGGCTTTGCCTTTCACTTTGGTGATCCATGGATTAGCTTGCTGATCCATGTTCTGTTTAGATCTGATCTATTTTTAATGTAAAGTCATCTTCAGAAATTTCTGAAGCATTTTGCAGATCTGAAACTTAAAACTCAGATCTACTCTTTGTAATGCATGATTTGGTCAAAACCCCAAGGGGATCCTGTAAATAAGTATTTCTAGTTTCCAGATCTGAAATGGATCTGATGTTTTGTCCACGGATCAGTCCTAGATCTGAGATGTAATTTTTAGCTGCTGCAGCTCCTTAAATAACGTTGTTGAGCCAATTTGCAATTTATATATGTGTTGTAGCATTCTTTTCTGAAGATTTCTCGCTCTATTGTCTCCTGTATTCTACTGTATATTAAAAGAGCTTCATTGTAATTCTGATTTGTTGTTGTATACTTGTAACTTGATCATGTTTGATGGCCTCCTGCTCATGATTTCCAAGACTGCGTTATTTCTGAAGTAGTTTGTTGTGCATAGCTGCAACCCCTCTTATAGGGTGTTTTTCAGCTAGACTAGGTGGTGGGAGATCTGTTTACCACACCTAGTTTGATTTGTTTTTGCTCCCATTTTGGATCTAGACTCCAGATCTGCTGATCTAAGGGATCTAAGGGCTGTAAACTCATTTATGTGCATCAATCTCCCAGGAGTGCGTTATTTCAGCAAGCTTGTTGTACTGTTCCAGATTTGGAATATTACAGAGAGGTCAAGGAGCCACTAGGGCCACTAGGGTGTTTTCAGTGTATCGAGCATCCATTCTCTATTTTCTGCAAATGAATAGTCATTCTTGACTAATTCAAGAATTATGAAGTTGTTTTTATAGAGAGAACAACCATTTGAGGCTTTTATTCACATGTACTTACCATTTTTTAGCAATAATATATGAGGGACATGCCATTGGGAGTTGGACCAACAGATGTAGCCCAGGAGGGGTGAACTTCTTCATCAAATTTGTTGAGTATTGTTGCATGTGATGTTTATTTCTCTATTATTTACTTCTATACAGTTTTATACAAGCAATTTACATGCTTTAGCCTCACACAAAAATCTATTTAACTAAGTTAAAACCATTTGTTTCACCTGCAAACTTCAAAGAACATTATGCACACAATTTAATTACTGTTTGGATACTTAGCATAGAAAAACTAATACATTCCATTTATATCAGGTATGTTTAGGTTCATTTATCTCTCTAGTTGCATTACATGACCCTCCATTTCATCCATGAATTTTTCTCTTATACAGTCATTTTCATTTGTTTGTTTGCTTTGACTATTTCCCATGTTGCTTTTTAGTTAAGGTTTACTTCTTATCTGTTTTTTATTTTGTATTCTTGTTATGCCTTGTCTTGTATTTCTTACTTTTGTTTAAATAAGACTTTTGCATGCAATGTTCTCACTTGGCTCCAAGGGAAATTTGGGAAAACTTGAAAAGGTAAATTGTGACAATGAACAATGCTTGGCTTATATGTTATCCTCTTCTCTATCTTGGGTTTACATATCTTTAAAGTCGATAATGTATGAATGGAAAATATGATTTGTTCTAGACGAAAAGCCTTTGGTCGAACTATAAAGCTCATATATTTATTAGGATCTTCATTCTTACACATCCTTGTATTGAATGGTGTTTCGACATGTCAACTCAATTGAGTAGATAAGGGAAAGGAGAAAAACTTTAAAACAAGCATATAACTTCAATTATCTTTCAAATTCCTTAAACAAGGAACAACCTCTCCTGCTATCAATAAGTCAGGATCCATCTTCCACTCGTACTACAAATATTCAATAAATGCTTCAAGCATATCTTTTAGAAAATAAAATAAAGGGTGAAAAAGAGAAAGACTTCCTATACAGAGAGGTCGTTAGGGTCCTATAATTCATAGGATCAAATGGTAATTGAATATATTCTTCTAGTCATTTCAAATTGTAAATTATATTTCATTTTGCAAATGATTTCCAATATATATATATATATATATATATATATATATATATATATATATATGAAAAGAGGGTATCTAAAAGAAAAAATATAATAAAAGAATGAAAAAATAAAAAAAAAAAAAAAAAAAAAAAAATGAAAAGGACCCCATCAAAAGAAAAACAAGTGTAAAAGTGAGCAAATTCAAATGCCACTAGAAAGAGAGTAAGTTTTTAGTTACTCTCTTTCTAGTGGCATTTGAATTTGCTCACTTTTACACTTGTTTTTCTTTTGATGGGGTCCTTTTCATTTTTTTTAATTTTTTTTTTTTCATTCTTGTATTATATTTTTTCTTTTAGATACCCTCTTTTCATTTATTATATATATATATAGAATAATAAATGAAAAGAGGGTATCTCTCTCTCTCTCTCTCTCTGTATATATATATATATATATATATATATATATATATATATATATATATATATATCTCTCTCTCTCTCTCTCTCTCTTTATATATATATATATATATATATATATATATATATATATATATACCCTCTTTTCATTTATTATTCTATATATATATATAATAAATGAAAAGAGGGTATCTAAAAGAAAAATATAATAAAAGAATGAAAAATAAATAAAAATAATGAAAAGGACCCCATCAAAAGAAAAACAAGTGTAAAAGTGAGCAAATTCAAATGCCACTAGAAAGAGAGTAAGTTTTTAGTTTGAATATAAATTAGGGTTTGTGTGCAGCTTATTTAAAATGCCACAATCATAGATCTTTGTTTGAATCATACAGTCTAATCATGGTCAAACACATTTGAATTTCTGCTTTTAGATGAGAGAATAATTTAACCAAACAGCTTAAACTTGGTTAAAATTAGTTAGGTAGACGAAGAAATTAATCCAATTGTTTAAGCTTGATTAATTAGATAATTTGTAGGTTAGAATCTAGATTAGAACAATGTATCCTCAAAAAAAAAAGATGAAGGGTCTGCACATTTAAATGCACCCTTAATTGATAAAAATAACCCTTGGTTTTGTAATAGTTAGAATATATAAGGTGAAAATGTTATAATTTCATGTTTGAAAGCATTATAAATTTATCCAAAGTTTGTTGTTGCATTATAAAGTCAAGATAACGAAAAAAATCGTTTGTCATGTATCGGTTAACTGTCGTGCATGATCCAACACTTGATCAACTTTCCCACCCGTATCGACGGCTCGTAATATTTTTCGGCCCACCTTGCCCTTCCTATCGTTATCGGCAGAGGGCAGGTGAGGGGGGGTCCGAAAAGTTGTTTCGCCCTCGTCATCACCACATTTCGTGTCAACTCCATGCTTTTTCACACCCCAACGACTCGATACCATATCTTACCCCCCCATCTGAAAACCGCCTAACTACTTTCCTTTCCCACCTACCATTCCCCGCGCCCACATCGCCAATCGCTCTACGACACCTATCCACCAAACCTTCCTATTCGTTATGAATTTAATTCCATCCCAAATTACCGTTAAACCTCCCAACAGTCCCGTGCCTCCAAAGAATTTATCCGTAACCATAAAAGCTCGTCACCCTCACCTGTTACATGGTTTTGTTGCATCTGATCCCACTGAATTTTCTCTGTAATTTATCAATTTCACTTTGCAAATTCAAATTATCCTGACGCTGAATAGAATTCCAGGACACCACTATGTCAACATCGCCATCACCACCAACCTCGATTGTCAACCATTTCACAGGTAAACTATACCATTGTCCAACATTTCTATTGTTTAAAATTTCCTGAAAATGGCTCCAAAGGGTAAGAACAGTGGAAATTCTGACAATCCCGTGATTTCCCCACCCATTGATATTGATCACATCCCTTTGGCTGATCGAGATTACCAAATATCAAAGCCAAAGTGTGAACTCGATTTATTCGAATTACACAGTTGGCTCAAAGACAATTTCCATGACCAGAGCGATGATATTGGGCTCTAGGGATCCAATCTACCTTTGTACATTTTCCCCACACCCCCTATTTCCCTGAATTTGTCCTCAAATACCAAGTTGGATATTTACCAAGTTTTAGAACCATTGTAGCCCACGTTGGTGAAATTATGTTTACAATTACCCCTCAAACATTGACCAAATGTTGCAGATCCCTCAGAATGACTCCACCACTCCTTTCTTTGTTGAAGCCTTAAATGAATTATATCAGAAGCTAACATTTTCCAAAAGGTCCAAGATTTTTGAAATCTTCCTACCTGAAGGTGGCCAGCTACGAAAGAAAAAACTGCCATATCTTTCCTCCATTTTTCCATACAAGGTTAAGTAAATCATTTCCCTGCTATCATGTTTACTGGGATACTATTCAGATGAATGGGTAGATGAACCTATTCTAGGTTTTATGTCCATTTTCTCCACTGAAGAAAAGGCCTCAACAATTTTTAACTTCAACTAGTTTTTTGTTGGCAACATTCATGAACAAATCCTTAAGATTCAAACTAAAGGAACATTCAAATATGCCTCCATTTTAGTTTATATGTTTCTATTTTATCAAGTAGACAGGTTTCCATTTGCAGTACAAAAGTTGAATGAATAAAGAAAACTACACTCAGTTTTTTTTGGACTTCCCTAGTGAGAAGGAATTCAAAGGAATACAGTTTCAAAGATTTCATTGATAAGTTTAGCCATCCAACTACATGTTTGTTGAGCAGTAATAGAGAACCCAGGGTCAGAGCTAAAATTCAGAAGGTTTTACACCTCAGTGAACAGGTCAAGATAGGAGACTAGTACTTGTACCAAAATATATTGAAATAAAAATATATTGGTGTGAGTTTCCATCCTATAGGTTGCCTAAATATGTCCCAATGAGGATTTTCACATTGGATTACATCATTAAAATGATAAACTCTAATGAATTCCATTTTGTCTTTGCTAAGAAGAAATCACAATTCATAATGAAGATTTGGATAAGACCTTTATTTGCAACTGTAGGACAGCAGGTGAGGAGGCATATACCCTCCTAAAGCAGATGAAATCCCCATTGAGTTTCACTTGGTCATATGATCCATTTGGTATGATTTCCAAATTAAGAGTGGAACATAAAACCACTCCATATGTTCACACTTAGAGGCCTGAAATTGAAAAGTACATAAATCGAGCTTAATGGGAACAAAATACTTTACAATAAGTAGAGGAGCAAATTTTGTCTATAGCAACTTCACAGACTCCCAAACCTTAGGAAAAAGTCGAGAAAATGCCAAGGGAAGAAGACTCTCCTTTAGTCACATAGCTTTCAACCAAAGAATTCAATATTTACAAAAAGAAATCAAAGACCAATCATAAAACAAACTTCGTAAAAGAGGAGGAAGAACAAGCTAATATAATATTGAAGGGTCCACACTCTTCAACAAAGTCAGATAGCTTCTTTACAGGATCTCAAACAACTTTGGTTTCACAAGGTAATCTAGATACAACTCAAACATCATGATTGATTCAAGGACAAATAGAGACAAGTATCTTTGATAAATATAAGGAAATAAATCAGAAAAATGAGCTTCTCAAAGTCAACACTTATGCTCAGTTCTGGAAAAAAACTACCACGACCCAACATAGGCTCTTGTCAGCCTTCAACACTGATAAAGGAAGAATACAAATGGCATTCTTGCAGGCACAGGTTCCCCATCCTAAATCAGCAGTTGATTACAAGAAGACTACATTTAAGTTTGATGCAAAATATATCCGTCTTATTGATCAAATGGATGTGCACATGCGGATAGGGGAAATGATATGTTCTACATTGACAAAAACTGCTTCCAAATTGCAAGTATGCCTCACCAATATTCAGTCCCAATTGAAGATTGAAAATATTTCTTCTTTAGCAAAGGGTAATAAGATAAAATCCCTCAAAGAATTGGTCATAAAAATTGGATATGATCCAAGTAATGTTAAGGCAACAAAATAAATAATCAAAAAGAAGAATGCTGACATAACAACACTTAGAAAACAATTGAAATTATCAGCAACTGAGGACCCACAAACTAAAGAAATGGGGGAGACAGAAAACCAAAAAGAAGATATGCTCAGGTTAATTATGGAACAAAATATAAATATAAGGGACATGGAAGTAGAGATGAACAAGCTAGTCAAGGAAAAAGAACATAATGCACAACTAGCTATAGTTCCACTTGATGTATTACCCCTTATAGTGATAGCACAAATAGGAATGGCTACATCAACAACACCCCCAAAACAAACTTTATATGCCTCTGGTAAATTGGTAAAAGCTATGGAAAACATGCCTATACAAGGATAGGAAATCAAGAGGTTACAAGAACAGGTAAAATCCCTACAAGAACAAAAAGTTAGGATTGAGACCTCTCATCTGGCCGAGATGCAGAAATCACATAGACTTACTCAAAGTTTGCAATAGTTGGGGAAGGAAACTGCCATGGCTCAAAACTTAGCCCAAGCTAAGGAAAATATATGGATAGATATCAACAAATCTATGACAAAAATCTGGCCATCAATACAAATTGTCTTTGAACATAGTGAGCTAATTCATAAATACAGAGAAGCCATTGAAAAAATCAGAGAAAAGTTGGAAGAAAAACCACTGATGCCAAAAATCTCATCAAATTTCTCAACTTCAAAAACATGTATGAGTTAGAATAATTAGGGATTGAAGAAAGAACTGAGACTATATTAGAAGTTAAGAAAGTACTAACTAAGAGAAATCTCATGTTGCAATTGGAGGGAAAATGTCAAGTCTTGGAGATTTGTGTGCATAGATTCTTCAACAAATTTGAGGTGCTCAATAAAAAAGGACTTCCAGGCTTATTAATGCTAAATGCTAAATTAATTACTTTGCCTGGTTACAACGAGAAATTAATGGTCGTTGCCAAAGACAGTTCCAAATTTACAGGGATACATTGAAGTGTCGTAAGAAAAGCATTCCTAGAGACATTGGAGTTTGATTTAAACATCCAACATGATATCAAACACATTTTTATCACTAATCCCACTTTTTCCAAATAGAAAAAAGTAGATGAAAATTATAGAAAATTACTCAAGTTATCCATCCTGTAGAAATTTGAATAACTGATATATTATTCACCGAGATTCTCCTGATCACGCACTATTTTATCTTCATGCACAATACATAATCTCTTCTACCATTGATCATTAATTGTGGAAATAAAATCAATTGCATGCACACATTAAAACCATAAACAATCACACATATGAACACAGTATTTCATGGGAAAGCTTAAAGCTGAAAACTCCCAACTATCTGTATATTACATGTCATAGAGATCATGTAACAATCATTGTACAAAGCTCCTCACAAGCTCGCAGCACAACCTCGAATTGCTACACACTAATCAAGCTAGATCTAGCAAAACACATGCTCCAATCTCTGCCACCTGATAGTCAGCCTCTATTGCGTAATCAATGTTGTAGGATGGCTCATAAATAAATTCGAACCACCTGGCTTGTACTGTGCAATCCTCATTGGCTTCTCCAATCACTGGTTGTTGCAAATATGCAACAATATAGTCACAACTCATAGTTAACCTGCTCTTTCACCTATCTCTGCACTGGTCTCCACTGAAATTGTCCATGCACTGAAATTAACTGATGTATTCTTTAGTTGATTAATGAGTTTATAATTAGTGAATTAATTCATAATTAATTCACACCACTCTTCACTAGTGTATTAATCAGTTAGACTAAATACAACTAGCTCAAATATGTTTAGATTTGTTAAACTGAACACAACTCAATTAACTCCTCAATCAACTCCACCAAACTCTGTCACATGAGTTTTAACTGAAGTATCCATGCAATAGCTCCACATAACCCTCAGGAATAGCGTAATTCCTTCTGCCAGCTCTTGTGCCACATATGTGCACTTAACTGAAGTGCTCCAAGAGAATAAGATAATGTTTATAGTCTAAATATTATTAAGAGCTAATAATATTCGACATATCTATTTTTAGACTGGCAATCTAAAAATAGATTCTGCCCAATATGTCTAAAAATAGAAGTCCATCTATTTTTTCCGACTTGACCAACCATCCACAAATAGCATCCCGCAACTCATAGAACATGATCCATATGTCTAAAAATAGACATAGTCTAAAAATAGACTTTGCGCCAAAAATAGCCTGCGGGCCCACTTAGTGAAGGCGACTTCTTTCCACTAAGCTCATCATCTTGTTGCAATCTCAACACTCCCTCTCAACAAGATAAGGATTATCTTCCACCCCTATCCTGCCTCTGTGGTATTCGAATTTGCTCCTGGTGAGCGCCTTCGTCAAGATATCAGCATCCTAATCCTCCGTGGGAATGTATGAAAGTAACATGATCTTCCTCTGCACACAATCTCTGATATGATTATACCGGATGTCAATGTGTTTAGATCTATCATGAAATACTGGATTAACCGAGAGTTTGATGCAACTCTGATTATCACAATAAATCACAGTAGGCTCTAAGTGCGAACCGAACAACCCGACCAAGATCTTCCTCATCCATATAGCCTTGCATGCAGCCAAAATCGCTGCCATATACTCGGCCTCTGCTGAACTGAGTGCCACGGATCTCTGCTTCCTATTGTACCAAGAAACTGTTGTCGACCCGATACTGAAAATCCCTCCAAATGTGCTCTTTCTGTCCGTTGGGCTCCCTGCCCAATCTGCATCCGTGAAGCCACACAGCTTCACCTCATCCGACTATCTGTACCATAATCCATGTCCCGATGTGCCTCTGAGATATCTCAATACATGCTTGTCTGCCTTCCAGTAGAGCTTGGTAGGCTTAACCATAGCTTGTGAAAGCTGGTTCACAGCATAGCATATGTCGGGCTGTGTATTGACAAAATACATAAGCGACCCCACCAACTGTCGATAAACAGTGGCATCCACTACCTCCGCCGAAGTAGCATCCTCCTTCCTCCATCCACCAGGAAGAGGAGACCAACAACTTGCAGCCCATGCATGTTGAATTTCGCATCTCCGGCATGTTCTGCCTGAGAGTCAGTCAATCCATCACTGCGCCGCCAAATTTCCAATCCCAGAAATAATGAAGGAGGCCCAAGTCCTTCATCTCAAACTCTTTTGCAAGATCATCCTTGCATGAGAGTATCAACAGCTCATCACCTGTCAAAATCAAATCATCTACATAAAGTACAATGATCAGCAACTTACCCTCCATCGCTATCTGGTATAGGTTCGTATCCGCCTCACTCTTGGAGAATCCAAGTCTGGTGAAATAATTGTCTATCCATGTGTACGAAGCACGAGGTGCTTGTTTCAACCCATACAACGCTCTGTTGAGCCTGCACACATGCAAATCGCTGCTGAAGATCTCAAAACCTTCGGGCTGCTCTATGTACACCTCCTCCTCAATGACTCCGTTGAGGAACGCAGTCTTCACATCCATCCGATGAATGTGCCATCCCATCTGCACTGAGAGAGCAAGAATCGTCCGTATGGAAGAATACCTTGCGACAGGTGCAAAGGTCTCCTCATAATCGATCCCCTCAATCTATGAAAAGCTCGGGCAACAAATCTTGTCTTGTACTTCTCCATACTCCCGTCAGCTGCCTGCTTCACTTTGTAGACCCATCTTGAACCCACCACTGATTTCCCTTCCACCATCGGGACAATCTCCCATGCATTTTTTTGACAATCGAATCATACTCTTCCACCATGGCATCTACCCATGCGGATCTTTACAGCCTTCCTCAAAAGAGGGATGGCTCTCACATGATACACTTTCTCATAAGAGCCATGTATCCAAGATAATCATTGTGTGATTGTCTCTCTGCTCAGGCCGTGCTGTAGGTGCTCCTACAACCTTCTCTGCATCTTGAGCCAGTCGCTCATCTTCTGTAGTGCATTTCCGCCCTCTGATGGTTGGCGCTACATGAGTGGTTTCTTCCACTCCATGAACCTCCTCTTATGGCTGATCCACATCCTGAGGCTCATCCTTAGGAACTAATAGCTCCTTATCTGCATGCAAGTGTGGCTCCCTCTCGAGCAAACACTTCATGGATTTCTCCTCATGAAATTTGATATCTCATCGCACAACAGTCTTCCGATTGTCTGGAAAATACATACAATAGTTGTAGGGTGTATCAATGTACCCCACAAATATCCAAACCTCTGCGGTCAGCTTCAGCTTCTTCCTGGCATCCTTCGTCACATGAATGTAAACATGTGAGTAAAAAATCTTCAAATGAGAAATATCAGGCTTCTTACCAGAAAACACCTCCTCGGGTGTACTCATGCCAAGCACTCTGTGAGGACAACGATTTTGCACATAAACCGCAGTATTGCACGCCTTAGCCCAAAATTTTATGGGAAGGCCATGATCATGCAACATCGCCCGTGCAACACCCATGATCGTTCTGTTCTTTTGCTCAGTGACCCAATTCTGCTGTGGGTTATGAGGCGCTATGAGCTCTCTTCGAATTCCTTCTGCGTTGCAAAAGTCCTTGAATTCACCACCATTGTCACTCCTAAGAGCCTTCACCTGCTTCCCCGACTCTTTCTCCACCAGTGCCTTGAACTCACAGAACTTTGAGTATGTCTCGCTCTTCTTCTGCATGAAGAAGATCCGAGCACTTACGAGAAAAGTCATCAACAAATATCACATAATACCTGTGCTTTGCTGTCGAAGCTATTGAGAAAGGTCCACACACGTCTGTGTGAATTCTCTCAAGGATCGTCGTGGCGCGACTATCCTTCTCATGAAAGGTGGCTTTCACAAATTTTCCTAAAGTACATCCCTTGCACTGATCTGACTGTGCAAGTGTAACTTTCGGAAGCTTGGTAGAAATCTGCTGCAGAATTTTCAAAGCGCCATGGTGAAGATGGCCCAATCTCCTGTGCCACAATTCGCCCTCATCCCGGCTCACCACTCCTTCTGCTTTGCCTGCAATTTCTGCGCAACCATCTACCTGCAATTGATAAAGGTTCTTAACTTGAACCCCTATCCTCTGGGTTTCACCAGTTGCCTTACTGTGCAGGAAAGCCTTTCCCTCACTAAAGACAACATCATATCCCTTGTCTTCTAACATCGCCACAGAGATAAGATTCTTCTTCAATCCTGGAACATGCATCACTTCTGCAGGCGCTAAGGGTTTACGGTCTCCCTCTCAAAGGAAACAATTGCAGATCCACGAGGGTCACCAGCAAGCACTGTATACACCATCATCGCCCATCTCGATGTGCATTCCATGATCTTTACGATCCGGATCGGTAAACAAAACTCGATCTCTGTCATGTGAAAAGGTACCGTATCGAGAAACCTACTTTGAACCCATCACAATTGAGACCAAACATGCGATCGAGTGCAAAATCCAACTCAAGCGCGACCTAAGGCCTCTCGAGTTGCGGATCCAACAACTTTGCTTATTTTCTTCTTCTGTGGACAATTAGTGGCATAATGTCCGTGTTGGTGACAGTGAAAGCACTTCACCTTGGACATGTCCTGCTTCTTGCCTTTCGCACCAGATTGAGAAGCTTTCTTGCTCTTCCCCTTCTTTGCTTTGGTAGCCAAAGTGCAATTCTCTTCATCAGAGTTCTTTGTTGAAGATCCGTCCCTGGTACTTCGCCTTATCTCCTCTTGCACAAGATCCGACCAAAGTCACTCATATCCTGGCAATTTCTCCCGACCATTGACAGAGTCCTGATAGGAATGCCAACTCTTTGAAAGCCCAAGGAGAGCCAAGCTCACCAAGTCCTCATCATCAACAGTCACCCCCACACTTCCCAGCTCATCCCTGCATTGGACGAACTTCGTGAGGTACTTGGGCATACTGTCGCCTTTCTCCATTTTTATGTTCTTGAGTTTATCCTTGAGCGCCAACTTCCTCTGGTCGCTCTTGCTTTGGAATAAATCTATCAAAGCTTTCCACATCAAGAATGGAGAAGCCTTACCATGAAGGTTGGATAATATGTGATCCTTCACACCTTCCAACATAATTCTTCGACACTTTGCTGTCTTCTTTTGCCATGCATCAAGTGCGGCAGCATCGCTAGAAGCAGGTTTTGGAATTTCTGCATCTATGAACTCCTTCAACCCATTGTCATCTAGCACCGCCTCCATCCTGTCCTTCCATGCAATATAATTCGAGCTGCCCTCAAGGGCATACTCCAATCGCAATCCGTTGAAAGACATCTCGACTTCGACACCGAGAAAACTACGCAAATTCAAATTCCACCGGCTCAAAAACTCAACGCTTCAATGTTTTGCAATTGCTCCAATGATCAATATTGCTGCGATACCATGTAGAAACTTGAATAACTGATATATTATTCACCGAGATTCTCCTGATCACACACTATTTTAACTTCATGCACAATACATAATCTCTTCTACCATTGATCATTAATTGCGGAAATAAAAACAATCGCATGCGCACATTAAAACCATAAACAATCACACATATGAACATAGTATTTCATGGGAAAGCTTAAAGCTGAAAACCCCAACTATCTGTATATTATATGTCATAGAGATCATGTAACAATCATTGTACAAAGCTCCTCACAAGCTCTCGGCACAACCTCCAATTTCTACACACTAATCAAGCTAGATCTAGCAAAACACATGCTCCAATCTCTGCCACCTGATAGCCAGCCTCTATTGCGTAATCAATGCTGTAGGATGGCTCATTAAATAAGTTGAACCACCTGGCTTATACTGCGCAATCCTCATTGGCTCCTCCAATCACTGGATGTTGCAAATATGCAACAATATAGTCACAACTGATAGTTAACCTGCTCTTTCACCTATCTCTGCACTGGTCTCCACTGAAACTGTCCATGCACTGAAGTTAACTGATGTATTCTTTAGTTGATTAATGAGTTTATAATTAGTGAGTTAATTAATAATTAATTCACACCACTCTTCACTAGTGTATTAATCAGTTAGACTAAATACAACTAGCTCAACTATGTTTAGATTAGTTAAACTGAACACAACTCCATTAACTCCTCGATCAACTCCACCAAACTCTGTCACATGAGTTCTAACTGAAGTATCCATGCAATAGCTCCACTTAACCCTCAGGAATAGTAATTCCTTAACGGCCTCTGTGCCACATACGGCCACTTAACTGAAGTGCTCTAAGAGAATCAGATAATGTTTATAGTCCAAATATTTTTAAGAGCTAATAATATTCGACATATCTATTTTTAGATGGGAAATCTAAAAATAGATTCTGCCTAATATGTCTAAAAATAGAAGTCCATCTATTTTTTCAGACTTGACCAACCATCCACAAATAGCATCCTGCAACTCATAGAACATGATCCATATGTCTAAAAATAGACTTTGCGCCAAAAATAGCCTGCTGGCCCACTTAGTGAAGGTGACTTCTTTCCACTAAGCTCATCATCTTGTTGCAATCTCAACACATCCCAAGTGAAGACAAGTGGGACAAATTGTGTGAGTTACTTTATTGAAAGATAGGTTCTATTTTCAACAGCTATACAAACAATGCAACAAAATTTAAGAGGAAGATCCACAACAATTTCCACAAAAGCAGTGCCAACAATCCAAGCAGTTCAACTTATCCTATATTTTTGTAATAAGAGATGTAATTAGTTTTATATATTCCTAAATTACATCCTTATTTGTTATATCAATATAATTTGTAAATAAACGTATAAATACTTATCATTTCGAAGTATGAAGGGTTGTTGATTTTTGCATCCAAGAAGGCTATTGTAAATTTTCAAGTTCCAATGGACTTATTAGTAATACAGAAAGCTCTTTCACAGGATTATTGTGTCAAACTATTGGTGAAGTGAATATATCATTGTTTATGTGTTTACTTTCTTTTGTTTACCCTTCTTATGTTTTCTTATAATCTGAATTATTCAATGGTGAATTGAAGAACACAATTTGTTTTAATGCACACTCTAATTTCGCCTTTGAATAATTTCAACATTTTCAACTGAAATTAAGTAAATGAATTCTTAATTGCTCTTTACTTAATGGAAACTCTTTCATTTCTTCTTATTCACTTCATTTAAATTTGAAGAATCCAATTAACTTGGCTGCCTTGCCCTGTAAAATCTATCTATAAAAGTTGAAACAGATCCATTGTTTTAAGTCTTAGACTCCATAGCCCAGCAACAATTTAGACATTAATCAACCAAACAATTCAAATAAATCAAAAAAACAGTGAACTTCCATAACTAGCCTAATATACTAATACAAAAAAATCTAAATTTGACAGAGAGATCCCTCTTTGAAGTTCGCGAGGATAGATCCCAGCTTCCAAAATGGTTTTATGGTTACCTCTGTAATTTATTTTGCAACCCCAAAAATTATAGAGTGATAACAGAGGTGAAGCAAGAAACTTCGTCGAGGTACTGTACAAGCCTGATGGCAACGAATTGATGCTTGTGTTTCCTTGAGGTTAGTCTATGGAGGTATTGTTCAAGCTCATTGGAAATGGAGAAACACTAGGGAATATGCTTAAAATCTCGATATAATTACTATCCTTCCGCATTATCGAAAATGTTGAGGTATGACTAGTCTTGTGTTGATGTGTTTGAAGCTGAGCAAGGAATAGAGGGGACTATATCTCTAACCAGGGAAAATAGCGAATTTGAGGTAATCTGTATGGAAAATAAATACTTCCTGAAAGATTGTGACCTTTCACTTAAGGATAAAACCTGAACAAATAATTTGGAGTTCTACCAGTGTGTCGCTATGTGTTGACATTGCGATCAACACCCTCCAAATTTTTTCTATACGTGAATCTTGGAGCATACTAAGGGTCTAATGATCTGATATTCCATGGTCGCTTCATGATCAATGGATTTTATTCTAATTATTTTATTCTTCTTCTCAGTTTCTAAGTGTTGAATCCACTTGCGTACACCATGTTTAGTCTGTAACAAGTTCATAATCACATTATTTTATGCAAGCTTGAATAACCATAGCACGATTCATCAAGACAATTCTTATTCAATGTTCAACCTATGTCAACAATCAATCCACACTTTAAATTGATTGTCTCTCACTTTTGGTTGTAAACATGCTTCTATTTTGGTGAGTTTTTCCAACTGTTGCTTTTGTGCACCTTCAATTTCGCAAGTGTCACTTTCATGTTTACTACTATCACTTTTGCTTGTTTTCACTTTAATAAGTGTCATTTTCATGTTATATTCACTCTAACATGTGTCGCTTTCATTGTCATTTTCATTTATAAGTGTTGTTTGTACTTTTCTTTTACTGTTGCAAGTGTCATATTTTGGCATGGGAAGTGTCGCACACTGTAAAAGAAGAGTTGTGTTTCATTGCGAGAGGAAAATTTGGTACCAATGGGTCTTATTTACCACGTAGACATGTACTAGACCCATTCCCAATTTTTTATGTATTGTCATACTAGTGTCGTCATTCTCGTCACAATGTGTACCTTAAGTGTCACATTTGGAGGAGGTTGTTGTATTGTTGTCACATTGAAGGAATCATGTTGTTCTTGTATAATAAGTGTTAAATGTTGTGTCATCAATTGTTTCGAGTGTGTGTGATCTTTCATAAGTTCAATATTGGTTTCACTTCTACCTCGTTGATCCCACACTTGGCTAAATCATGAAAAGCTTTATGTCTGAACAATTTGACCCAACTCAACCTCCTTGAACTGTGCATTCTGCAATATCAAGGCTCAATGGCCAAATCATGAAAAGCCTTATGTCTGAACAATTTGACCCAACTCAACCTCCTTGAACTGTGCATTGTGCAATAGCAAGGCTCAAGCTCCGCCTTCCCCCCTGGAACTACACAATGCGTAGTTCCCGCCTCCAATAAATGTGTATTGTGTAGTGTAAGTGTTCAAGCTTTGCTCCTTGACCTACACAACTATGTAATTCACCTATCGGTCAATCCCCTTCTACGCATTACATAATGGCAAGCCTCAGGCTATCTCCCTGCCTCCCTGAGCTATGAACTTACACAATACCTATGCCCCTCTCTCTCCTGTACTATGCATTTGGCATCATCAAGGCTCAAGTCTACCTCACTGAGCTCCTCAACTATGCAGTCTCCCTACCTAGGCCTCTAGAGATATGCATTGCACAGTCTCAAGCTTCAGTCCATCACTCTTGGCCCATGGAACTACACACTGCACAATCCCTGAGTCTTTCATCTTATCCAATGCCCAGTCCCAGCTCAATCAATCATTTTTAGGAAGCAAGATATACTAGGATATTTCTAGATTGATGTCGTCTTATCATGAATGGATTCCACTTGCAGGAATTACATATTGACATGATAGGATGATGCTTGGAGAGGAAGAGAAGGATATCATACGAGAAGACACTTATGAAGTTGGAACCATGAAGAAGTCATCGATCAAGAAGATGAAAGGAAACTATCTTACCACATAAGATCAAATATCAAGGTCACATGAATATTCCATGTCAATTAGTCCCTTGGAGGATGAAGATGAAACACATGCAAGATCCATTATGAAGATGCAAAGAAAGTAACAAAAGGAGAAGCTTGGTAATGCCACATCATCATGAAGTTCCATGTCATCATTGTTAAGAGTAATCTAAAAACTCACATGTGTCATAGTATCTTGCCACATCATTTGTGGAATGTAATTGTGTAATTTCCCAAAATGAGAAAATGTAAAATGTGTGGAAGACCAAGGGTCCCACATGGAATATGAAGAGTTACTTTTGAGTTCTAAAGTCATATAAAAACTCAAAGTTCATGTAATAATTCTAAAAGTCATCGTAGAAGCTCAAGAATCATGAGGTAGATCATGAGTCACATGTGGAGAGTCACCTCATTTGTTATAAATACACCCTCATGACTCAAGAAAATGAACTTTTGGGACTTGAACTTCCCACTTTTGCTTCCCTAGCATTGACATAGGAGATATGATCTTTCTTTGGAGGATCAAGTGGTGAATTAATGTTCCATTATTGGGGCTCCTACTCTAAATGATGTGAGGTCTAATTGGGACTTCACATCGGGAAGACACCCTTGGTTGACAAATTTCCAACACCTTCAACACATTACAACACCTTTTCCAACATGGAAAGACAAAACAATCTCTTTGTAAAATGATATTGGAAATAGAAATACTCAATTATTTTGGAGGAGCCATAAATTCACTGCAATGGCTTAGGGAATATAAAAATATCATTTTGTTTTTATATAAATAAAATTGCATATATTTTCTTTGAAAAAAAAGTGTTTTCTATTCACAACATACCAATTCAATACCAAATTGATTTTATTCAGTAGTTTGTTCATTTTCTTTTTCGTTTTTTCTAATAAATTCATAATTTTAATATTGTCTACATCGTGACAAACAAATGACACCACCATTGGAGCAAAAATGATGTTTCGTGGTCAACATGGTCAACTATAATGAACACATCATATTCAACCATAGTCATCATGTTCAACATGCCCATAGTTAGCCATAAGCATCATGCCCATGATGCCCATAGTCAACCATATACATCATGCCCATGATTCACATACTCAACCATAAGCATCATGTCCATTGTCAACATGGGCATCATGGTTCACTATAGTTGACATGGTCAATGTAGTTAACATGGGCATCACCCTCAACCTTAATCAACATGGCCATCATAGTCAACATAGGTGCAATGGTGAACCATAGTCAACATGGGCATCATGGTCAATCATGGTCGATCATAGTCATCTATAGGTAAATGCTAATAAAAAAAAGTCAACCATAGTGAACTATAATCAACATGTGTATGATGTTCAACCATAGTTAAGTTAAAGTTGTTAAAATTAATAACCTAAATAACTTTATACAATAAATTTAATATTTAATAATTAATATCATTTAATATTACTTTAAGTGTCTCAATATTTAATTTTTGATATAACTTTTATAACTATATTATATTTCAGTAATATAACTTTAATATTTTTTTAACATTATTTTGTTCACAATATAACTTTAATAATTTTAATATTGTTTGCAATGTGACAAATAATGAACAATGTCACAATGTGGCAAAAAACAAATGATGATGCATGTGACAAATAACAAATGATATCACAATGTGATGAATAAAAAAAATGTTGTAATGTGACATGTTGGCTTGTGACCTCGCCGGTAAAAGAAAAGGGAGTTGTCGCATAAACAAAAAGAAAAACGCAGGCCAAGAGGACAGGGAACAACAAATATCATAGAGGCGGCTTTCAAAGAACGAGCGTGGTGATACCATGTTTATTATTCACTAAGGCAGCGCGTACAGTTCTGTGGCAGAACCACACGCCAAGTACTAGTGGCCAATAACCATTTCGGCGGCATCCGAAAGGCACTAAGGTGGTCGAAGCCGACCCCTCGAAGGAAGTGACGTCATCCCTCTTTCGAGCCAATCAGGGTGGTTGCGTGGGGAAAAGAAAAGGGGATGGAGGCCTCTATCCACCCCGCCGAAAATCGAGAGGGCCCGCCACGATCAATAGTTGGCTCAGGTAATTTCACAGTAAGGTAAGTCTAGTAGGCGGTACTAAGGCTGGTACCTGCCTTGTCTGGCACGTGGCCCCCACCTACCCGGCTACTGCCAGCCAACCACCTGGCGCCACATGTCTCACTGTTGATGTCCTTACGACGTCAGCCCTACAAGTGTCACCCTACCTCAATACTTAGTAAAACCTTGTTTTCCGTTGTTTTCACTCTTGCATTGTTTTCCCTTGCTACCTCACTGTTGTTTCAGGTATTTCGTCATTTTCCCTTTCGTTATTTCCCTTTTACTTTTATTTCAAATTATCATGGAAAAACTGAAATGCTCCTCGCCTGAAACCCCACAAGCTCGCGAGGTCAGGACTACTCCTGGACCCTAACCCCTCACTGATGCTCACACCCAACTCTGTGACCTGGTCTATCCCTTCAATGTAGCCCGCACCAGAGCCAAGCTCTTCGACTATCAGCAAAAAGGCG
The DNA here is from genome assembly GCA_034641835.2 of Pinus albicaulis. Taxonomy (NCBI): domain Eukaryota; kingdom Viridiplantae; phylum Streptophyta; class Pinopsida; order Pinales; family Pinaceae; genus Pinus; species Pinus albicaulis. The sequence continues at coordinate 809,729,690 of CM076573.1, read as the reverse complement.
AGGATATATTTAGGGTCGTCGAGTGAGGTCTATATTATCAAATTGCCCCGACGACACATCCATTCCCAAAGTTTATTGTCTAGCTTAGGGAGGCCTACGTCGAGCGTAAGGACATCTTCCTTTCCACTCGGGGCACCAAGATCCTTGAGATTACCCCCCAACTCATAAGAAAAGCCCTATGCTACCCTCTCGCTCAGGACTGCGTCGAGTTCTCTGAAGTCACCCTCTCTTGCCATTTCTCAATTCAACCCTTGGAAAAACAAAGTGGTTTCCTCGACCTTATCTCCGACTCACGCCTATTATCATTCCCTCACACAAAGTTGATTCCACTGTCATCATTTCGTAGCACCATACAACCTATTATGGTGGTCATCTCCGGAATGTTGGGGTTTGAGGATGCTGAGCTGATGACTAAGGTGGGTGTAGCTTTCCTATGGCTCATGATGCAAGCAGAGATCCTTTTGGATATCCCCTCATTTCTAGCCTCATATATCAAGGCTCACTTTCAAGAAATGTCTTCCTTCTGTTCTTTCAAATTTTGCTCCCTAATTTTATATCTATTATTATTTGAGCACACAGATAAGTTTGAAGGTCTAGGCTTGAACAAGTTCTCCAGGAGAAACGCCCAACCCATATTTGTTTTCGAGTGGACTCCGGTAGTTCTCCAGCGGCTAGAGGGGAAGGGGTATGTGAAATTTGTTAACGATTTCATGTCCATAGCCTATGCAATCATACACGACATCCCCCCACCCAGAATTTTTCCTGAACAAAAAGATTGGCTCCAGTTCAGTGACACAGATTGCACAGGCGATTGGTACCTATTCGAAGACCACATCAAGATCAGGGTCTACGATGCTGAAGTACCCCCTTATCACTTGCCAGTGTTCTTGTCCATGAGGATCTTTGCCCTTGATTTTATCTACCAGGTCTTAAGTGTCGATCAAATCCACTTTGTGCCTGCTAAAAAGGGGCACATCTTCAAACTCCCAAACTCTATAGGCCCTTTCACCATTAATTCAAGGCATGCCCTCTCCACTTTGAAAAGGATGTTGCGAGAGATAAATTTAACTCAGGGAGATGTCTGGCACTATGATCCTAAGGGGTTCCTCACAAACATGAAGAAGAAGATTAAATCTACAACATATGCACATGAACCTAGGCCTCTCATGGAATGGAAAGCTAACTTTGATACGTGGCCTTTGGATACACAGATGGAGGCCGAATCCTCAGCTACTGAAGGAAAAGGAGATAATGTGCCCGTTGAGGCAGAAGGGCAGGAACAAGGGGACCCCTTAGGAAGTTAAGCTTTCATGGATGTTGATGAGGAAACTCACCCTAGTAAAAAACAGAGAACTAAAGGGTCATATGACCTAGAGGGCGAGTTATCTGATGATGAGGTCCCTGTGATCAGGGGTCCTGACAAAGAAAAGATGGGATTTCTACTCTCCTTCGATTCTGCCTTGCCTTTAGCCCCCTTAGAACTTTCACAGGTGGTCACATTGGTCAGATATGATGCAAGGGATGAGTTTGAGACCAGGAACAAGCTCACAATAGAAAGGTTGAGGGTCGAACTTTCTCAGTTCGTGGATAAAAACCATAATAGGCTTTCCTTAGTTCTGGATATGAATAACGAACAGCGCATATTGGCCATCCAACAGTCGGCTTTTCATCCATCACCTTCGGGATCCTAGTACAGAGCTCTGGAGATAATTCTAAATCTAGGCAGCATTCCTCTGATGGATAAGCTGTATTTGCACTAGTGTATTGGGGACATGCTACAGACTGAGGTAGTGAAGCATATAGTTTCCCTACAGAGGCTCGAAAGGAAGATGAAGCAAATGAAGGAAAACCAACAAAGAGAAAGGGTTAGCGCTAAGGTCGTTACTAATCAGCTGGAGAACACTAGGAAAATGTTAAGAGGAAAGGGGGTTGATACTAATGCAGCATTGCAAGCTCTTACCAAATTAGATTTGGAGGTACAGGAGTTGAGGAGAAAGCTGAATATTCCTCGTTCTGAACATATTCAGACCGAGGAACTTGTCTAGGTACAAAGGGAAAAGACGGTTCTCGCTAATTCCCTTGCTCAAAAGGAGGAAGAGAACACTCAAAAGGATAAAGAGAATGTTGGTCTTAAGGAGAGGTTGTCAGAGTTTCAACTTAAGTGGGATGAGCATACATGTGTGGTTCCTATATCAGGAGATCCCCAGACTACCCCAGAGCAGCTCACCAAGGCCCTGGCCGATCTAAAGATGTTAGAAGATGAGACCCGCTCCATTTGTTGACTCTTAGATGAGGCCCAAGGCTCGTACATAGAAAATCAGAAGATGGTTTCATCCCTACAAAAAGAGGTTGAGAACCTCTGCCAGGAAGCTCAGGGACATGAGAAGTCTATCAAAGACTTAAAAGCGCAGATTAAAGGTATCATGTCGTTGGTAGAAGTGAGACGAATTGTTTGGGGGAAATCATAGCAGAGGTCAAGCAACATTGGGATCTTCTCGTGCTGATCAACGACATGAAGATTGCCATCCACGAGTTTAAGGCCCAATTGGAGGTTGGACGCAGGGAAGGAGAAGAGAAGGCATCAATAACAAAGAAATATGTCAGAAACCTCAATGAGCTCTCACCTGAAGAATTGGGCACACAGGGAGTGATCGACCATTTCAGGACGGTTATGCACGTCAGTAAGATGATTGAGAAAGAGAACGCACACATGAACACATTGGGGTTTTTAGCGTTGGTATCAAAGGGAGTGGAAAGGTTCGATCAGGAGTGGCGCAAGTTGGTAGAATTTGGCCTCCCACCATGCTGGGATCCACAGTCAGGTGCACTATTTCCCCTAACGGCCTATGATCAGAAAATGTTAGAAATCATGTGCAGGGCAGACATAACACTAGAGAAAACCTCCTGGCTAAAAGCATAGACCATAATAGCTGCACTGCATAAGGAATTATTCCTTCTCGGTCAGGTTAAGAAATTATTTGTTGTCTGCATGGATTATACAGATCTTACACAATTGCAGTGTATGTTTGAGACCTACACTACAACACCGCTACCCAGGGGACTTTTGTGGAAAAAGCATTATGAATACGTGAATCCTCCTGTCTCCTCTACTTCACAACAACTGCCACCCCCGCTGCCTCGTCAACGTGGCTCCTCCACGTCTACGGTCTGATCACGCCACACAGAAGGCTCGGGCACTCCTCGTCATACCAACTGATGAATATCATGATCAGGCCCATGCAGCCTTTGTTTTATTTTTTTATTTCAATTTCTATGTAATGTAAAATCGGGTGAAATATTGATTTCACCCCACGCACTCTCTTTTATTTCCAAGGTTTCTGTTATGTTCTTGTTACAGTCTGTCTTAGACCATACAGTTTCGGATGAGATGCTGTTACACCTCATCATTTTTTATTTAGATGGGAAACTGTAATATCAACAACGAATAGTTTGTCTAAAGAAATATCTGGTCACGTTGTCCATGTAAACGGCTATAAAAGGCCAAATCGCAGACTAAGTAAAGGTTCTGAATTCTCTGAAAGTTGGAAGTGTATAGTCTGCATAACACATTTTGTAGATTTTTAAGATTTGCTCTTAATGTATATTTGAAGAGTTGTTTTGAAGAAATAATATAACGACCATTTGTTGCAAGAATGGATTCCTACTGGACTTATGAACAATATGTATGTTTCTGTTGTGTTTGGTTCATGTTAACGCTTTGTTCCATTATATTTTCCTTCCTGTTATCTGCTTTCGGAATGTGAGTGGCTTATAGGTTATGTATGAATTTATCTTGAATGATACTCGTATGATGATCTATAATACTACCTTAATTAGGCTCAGTGCATGATTTATGTTTCTAGTTATTTCTCTTCACTGCTTTCCTCTTAAGTCCTTGAAGGGTGGATTCTTATATCTCATAAGCCCACCGCACTCTGACTTACCATCCTTATTCTTCACGGTCTTCACCCTGATTAACTTTAATGATTGTTCGTTGGTTTCACATCCGACCCTGTTTGCAGCAAAAATTATTTCATGACAGCCACAAGTCCATTCTGAGCAAGCCTCTCTCCTTACAATCAAAGTTCCCAGCTATTACTTTGCTCTCCTTGTGATCCATAACCACATATTAAATATTTCAATCTAGTTAATATCCAGGAGGTTCCTGTTAAAGAACATGAAGAGAACCTAGATGACCTCCTACTCTAAGATGTCCTAGGCACTGATATTCTGCAACTCAAGGCTGTCTCTAGGAGTGACAACATGACAGACAAGAAAGGATGTCTCAATGTGACAAACAATAAACAATGTCATAATGTGTTGAACAAGAAATGATGTCACAATGTGTTCAATAACAAATAATGTTGTGATGTGTTGAACTACGAACACCATCACAATGTGATAAAAAACAATCGACGTCGCAATGTGATGAATAACAAATGATGCCGCAATGTGACAAAAAATAAATGTCCCCGCAATGTGACGAACAACAAAAAATGTTACAATGTGACAAATAACAAACATTGTTACAACATGACGAACAATAAATGGCATCATAATGTGATGAACAACAAACAACATCACAATGTGATGAACAATAAATGTCGTCTTAATAGTGAACAAGAAATGATGTTGCAATGTAATGAATAATAAGCATCATCACAATGTGACAAATAATAAACAACATCACAATGTGATGAACATAAATGTCACCACAATATGATGAATATGTGCCAAAAAATAAATGATATAGTACTACGATGAACAATAAAAAACTTCACAATGTGATGAATAATAAACATCATCATAATGTGGCACATGACAAATGATGTAATGATGTGATGAACATCAAATGTCGTTGCAATTGTACAAAAAAATGATGCCACAATGCGATAAACAAAGTCATTGACAACCATGTTTAACTAAGTCAACAATGATATTCCCTTGGTTGATGGAGGTCAAATATGGTTAATCATGTTCATATGTGGTCGAGCATAATCGATCATAAACAACAAGGTCAATATGGTTAAGATGTCCAACCATGTTGAACCAAGGTCAAACATGGCCAAACCACAATTAACAATGTTCTACATGGTCAACATGGTTGATTATGGTCAATCATGGTCAACATGCTCAAAATGGCCAACCATGGTCAACATGGGCATCATGGTTAGGCATGAATGACCATAGTCATCTACAAGTATTAAATTCTGACAAATATGGTCTATCATGTTTAGCTATAGTCAACTATATGTTTACCATGGTCAACCATGGTTTAATATGCTCAACCATGTTTAAACAAGCTCAACCATGGTCAACCATGTTCATCCATGCTCAACAACGGTCAAGCATAATCAATCATGAACAATATGGTCAACCATGTTAGACTATGACCAACATCGTTAAACCATGGACAATGACGATCACCATGGGAAACCATGGAAAACATGAACTACCATGTACATGGTTAACCATGCTTAACCATGGCCAATGATTATCAACCTTGTCAACCCTCTTCAACCATAGTCAACCATCATTAACAAACAACAACTATTGACAACCATGGTCAACGATTGTGAACCATGGCCAACCCTTGTCAACCATGGTCAACCATTTTTAGCCATGGTCAGACAATGTTAACCATAATCAACCATGATCTACTAATTAACCCTATACATGTTGGTTGTCAACTAGCATAATGACATTAATAAAGCGTTTGATATATGTTGATTATTGCCATTTCCACCTTTTAAAATTATTTACACTGAATGATGTATGAAAGGTAGAAAATTATGTCGATCGACATATAGCAACAACTTTATTAATGTGGTTGTGCTAGTTTAATAATATTTTACAACCAATATATAATTATTTTGTTGATATTTTACAATAATTATATTATATTTTGCATCTTATATAATTTTAAGTACAATTTACTTTTTAAAATTATTTTCCCAATTTATTTGTTCACTTAGAACATATTTCACTCCAAATGACCAACTGACATAGATCGATCTTAACTCAGGATCTACCAAGCATTGAGATATTAACTCCGGATCTACCAAGCATTGAAAGGGATCAATTCTATCGAGATGTAAACCTATTTATGAGTGCAAACTTGAGGAAAGGTTTGCACCTCAAGAGATTTGATTCCTCGAGGCTCTTGGTAGATCTAGAGTTAAGATCGTTCTATGTTGGTTCAAAAACAATTTTGAAATATATACCGAGAGTTAAGATGCATCTCCGCTAATTTTGAGAAAAACGATAATAAAATGTTTTAACCACAATTTTTTGTTTATTTATTTATGATTCACAGTGTCCACATTAAAATGTCAGTACGTATTTCGTCATTTTTGGTAGGAAGTAGAAAACATATATCCATAGGATATAAGCTTTCTTTCTCTCTACACACACACATTGAATTATTTTTAGCATTAATATTTTTAAAAATATTATATTTCAATGCCATATTAAATATTGAAGGAATTACAAATCTCTCCCATATTTTGAATTGCAAAGAACCTATTAATGAAATGATAACACACACCCTCTCTTTCTCTATATATATGATGTTAAAATCTTTTATTTAACATATTACATATCAACTACATATTGAGAATGAAATAAATTACACATCTCCTTTACAATAAAAAGTGAAAATATAATAAAATTTTGAATTTAAATTACTTTATTTTTCTTTATATAAAATTGATATAATATGGACATTAAAATATATTTATGAGTAACATTAATATTTTGTTGTTAATTAATATATTTTTGTTTTAAATATTACATGCAAATTGAAAATAGAATGAATTACACATCTTATAATATCATTTTGACATGACATTGAAATTGTCAAATATTAAATATTAAGTGTAAATCTATTTTCTATTGAAAAAAAATAAATATTTTTTTGACTTTCAATTAATATATTTGATATGAAAATTAAAATATTTTATTAATTACCAAATCAATCTTCTTCTTATTATTATTATAATATTTTAATTTAAAAAAATATATATCAACACCACATAAACAAAATCATACATCATACTATACTTACCTAATATATACTAAGTTGTATAATACACCCCAACACCATAAATTAACATTTCCAATAACAAATATATCTACATTTGAAATGGCCTATAAATCAACTGTTAATGTTATGGATTATTTTACAGGAACATAGTACCCTATAACCATGTTCTTGAATAAGCTGACAATCTTAATTAATTTCATCCTAATCATATCCTTAACGCGCTTACTATCTTCAATAATTTCATCGCTTTTGCAGTGGTATAATGATGAAAAGAAAACGGAACGGGGATTGGTAATTTTTTGATGTGTTTTTTATAATTGAAATCTTCTTTGTGATGGAGACGAGCGGAACGTATTTATAGCGTCGGGCAGAACTTCTACTCTGGCTTGGAGCAGAGCTCCCGTATCTTGGACCAGAGCTCTTGCATTGTGCAGTTTGGATAGGGGAGGAAGATGGGAGCTGGAAGAAGAACTCAAACTTTCACTTTCAATGATAATAATGGCAAAGGAGGAACAAGTCCACATTCTCCGGGGAGTGGTGCTGGAAATTTCAGAGCCCTGAAGAAATCTGATCTGGCGGCTGTTATTTTTGGCTGCTCCCATCAAACATTCAAGGAATGCGTTACTCAATTAATATTCGGTATTTTCTTCTGCCCTCCCTTTTTCTTGTATTCTCGGCTATCGATTCTGAAAATGGTTATGTTTTGGTAGTCAGTTGATATTGTTTTGTAAAGCATTGATATTTGAATTATGTTTTTGCATTTCTTGCCATTGATTATAAAATGGCCACTTGACTTAAACACTTGATATTGTCTATAGAGTCGGTTTGGTATCTGAAATTTTTGCTGTCCCTTGTTGCCACTGGTTCTGAAATGAATATCTTACTGATTCCGAAAATGGGTATATTTTTTAGTTCAGTTGATATTCCTGGTCGATTATTGGTGTTTGATTTTTTTCTCCTTTTACTATGAAGCCATTTATTCTAAAAATAGGTATTATTTGATAGAAGTAGTCGATATTGTCTTAAGAAGCCACTGGTGAAAATTTTGCTCCCCATTTCTCCTCCCTTTTAAGCTGTTAATTCTTGAAATGGCCACTTATTTTGTTGTTCCAATCCTGACCCCCGACCGATGGGTTTTCTTTTTCGTTCCAACCCTTCCTGTGCCCTTTTCATTTCTTAATGCTTTAGAGTTCATTGGTATTTGAAAATTTTGCTCCCCATTTCATTTGTTATTGCTTTTAAGATATGCATTTTGAATTGGGTATCCTTTGATAGAAATCGTTTTTATAGTGATTCGATGTGAATTGTACTGGAGTAGCTAGTATTAGTTTGACATAAAAATGATTTTTCTAAATATGTGGATGCGTGGCAGGGTTGCCTGCACCTCACTTTACATATGTGCAAAATATTTCACCTGGCATGCCATTGTTCCTTTTTAACTACAGCGATAGAAAGATGCACGGTGTTTTTGAAGCAGCAAGCCATGGAAAAATGAATATCAATCCATATGCATGGACAGATGGGTCGGAGAAGACCCAGTTTCCTGCACAGGTAGGCACATGTTGTGCACTTGTCTATTGGCTTTCCAATCATAGGTCTTTTACTTCTTTAAAAGCAATCCCGCTTGTGTCTCGTTTGGTTTATTTGGTAGCTTGGCCCATGCCCAAAAGTTGCATCTAGTTCACTGTTCTTATTTTTATTTGTTTTTCATATATTACAATTTACGAGTTCATTGCACTAGTAATTTTCTGCAGCTAATACTATTGTATGTATGTAGTTTTCTGTGTCATAAATTCATTGCATTTACATATTTTTGTGCTTAATACAATTGCATGTATGTGTTAAGGTTCGTGTTTATATCAAGCAGCACTGTGAGCCTCTTGCGGAAGCTATTTTCAGAAAAGCCATCATTGCAAATTATTACACCAATACACATTTTCGGTTTGAGTTAAACCATGCTGAGACTGAAGCATTGCTGGCTATTTTTGTTACCAGACCCAAAAAGCAAAGTGCAATAGGTTCCCCAAAAGTTGCAGAGAATGGATCATGGTATTCTAAAAGAGATCTTAGTTCTTCCAATGGCTGGCCAGCTAGCTCTGCTCTTTTGAGAACATCACCAAGCTATAGAGAAGTGGCTTCAGAGGCGAATAGTTCAGGAGAATGGTCTCTGTTGTCGAAAAAATACGAGGAACTGTCTCATCGAGAAGAGGATTCATGGCAACTAAATAGTCGATCTTTTTCAAAAAACAAGGGAAAGGGCAAAGGCGCAACTTCTAGCAGTTGTTCATCGTATGAACAAAGCTTCGATGGTTCCAGAAGAACTAATTCAGAGGATGAATTTACTGCTATGGATGAGATGCTTAAAAGTTCACATCTCTTACCAAAACAAGAACCTGAATCAACTGGCAAAGAATCAGAGTTATGTCAACCAGTTATCATTTCAAAAGAAAATCTTGAGCTTAATGTGCTAGAGAAGTTGAAGCACTTGGCTATTGATCGTCAAAGAACGTTAAATAATCCTTCAAATAGTCCTACGCCAGATCTGGTTGTAAACAATGACAATGTGATTTGCCACATCAAGAATGGTATGGAGAAATCAATAGACAGGAAACTTCTTCAGAGTCAAGCAACATTGGAAAGAGAGAAAGAAAGACTTTTATCCAACTTGACTTGCGTGGATGTATCCATAATGGAGCCTTTGCAAAAGTATATGGAGCTCCAAGGTTCAATTGTAGCACAGGTATTGCTACACACATATTATTACTTATGTACACATAATATTGAATGTTCTTCATTTTTTATGCCATTTTTGGTACGACACTTGTTTACCCCTTGTGCATTTGCTTAACTATAATTGTTGGTATATGTTTTGAAGATGCAACAAGAATTAACAGAGTTGAGGTATTGTGTGGAGAAAACCCGTAATGAGTTTCAGAATACATTTGAGACCATGGAGCTTCAAAACAAAAATACACTTTTGGAGCAGAAACAGGTATATCACATTGCTATTCTCAGTTGGAAAGTATTTTCTTGTTTGGTTCCCTTTGGAAGAAAATTTTCCTCTATGCAATACATTTCACTTTTGAGATGACTTGAATGGTGAACTTTAGTACAAAGATAAGAGTTGTATTTATATTTTTTGATTAATATGGACTGCATTATTGAGAAAAATTTAAATATTGTAGTATTTGTATCTTCATTAAAACAGTGAAAGAGATGGTTTGATTTAGAATGCATGGTGCAAAGTTGTCCAATGATAACATATGTATTTGTGTACATGATGTATTTTCAGTTGAGTTTTTCATTAGAGGTAACAAATATTTCTTTCCCAAGAAAAAAATCATACCTTCTATTTCAGCATGAAATGGAAAGTAGAATCCAAAGGCGCAACAGCCTGCAGGGGCCACAGGAAAAAAAAACTTTAGGAACAATCTCATAGGACTGTAGTAATGAGTCAGGCCTGAAGCCACTTGACGAGAGATAACTATATCTGGATAGTGTTTCTAGTAGTCTATGGTCACAAAGTTAAATACAATGCCGTATTGGAAAACATCATTATGTTTACTACTTCAAAAAGTTGATAGAGTACAGTCGCTGACACTCGAGCTTATGGATCACTAAAGTTGATTTCGATTCAGCCCACAAGTACATTATCCTTGAGTTCTTTAGAAATGAGTAGACCTAGTTGGGAGTGAAAGGCCTCCTTTGAGAGAGCATCAACCTGATCATGAATTTCTCGGAATATGTGAGAAAATGAAATCCTGTGAAACTGATCAGTGCACTCCTTAAGATGCAGAGGTAAATTGGGAAGTCCCAGATTGTCTATGTGTCCATGATTCTGCACCCAATTAATGGCCACACAACAGTCGCCATAAACCTGTAAACCATGAAGTTTGAACATCACTAGCAAGTGCAACAACAGTCTACAAAAGAGCATATAATGCATTCATCTCTGAAGAAGTTGTTGGTTCCCTGTCCCAAGGGCCAAGAGGGCCAGGAGAAATGACTGTCGTAAAAGAATAGGGAGAAACCCAGACCGCAGCAGCAACCTGCATCCTGGTTCGACCCATCAAAGAATCCCCAAGCAATCCTATTGTCAATATGAGGCCCCTCTTCTGATCTATTACAAACTGATTTGTCTGGAGGACTATGTGCCAATGTATTTGCCAGGGCTCTGGAAGCTACCAGAGCTGGGGAGATTGGTTTATCATGAAGTAAGCTCTTGTTTTGAACCAACCATATGCCTCAACATACAGCAATTGGAAGGTTTCTATCACCTTTTAAGGGGCAGGATTCATAGAACCATTTAAAACAGTCCATAATTGTTTCTTTGTCCCATAAGTTTGAAAGGCTAACTAGATTCTCAACGCGAGATTTGTTGCTGCAAAATCTAGCAAGCCTGGTGCAAAGCCTCAGTGAGTGAGGGGCAAACCTTATGGCAACAAAGAAAAAGGGTTGCCACTGTTACGCCAGCAGTCTATCTCCTGCTCTTTGGTAGATTTAAACCACAAGGGAGGCTTCCCTAAATCACCTAAAAAGATACTCTAGTACTTGGGTTCAAGGTGATGAGTTAAAGGTCTACTGTTGGGTAGAGTATCAGTATGACCTAAGATGCCATAGGTTTTCTATGCTATGGTTCAAATACTTTACACTAAGACCAAGAAGCAGTCTGCTATAAGTTAGGGCTTGTAAGATGTGCAACGGCATGGCATTCAATTTCATATAACAGCCTAAGGAAAAGGTCTAAAAATAATATTCAACAATAAAGGAGCAAGACCTTCTAATAGAGGCTAGGTTTAGGCTAGGGGAAGCAATTCTATGGCTGTTAGGTATGCTTAAACAATAATAAATAGGGTGACATCAGCCCTATTTAGGAAGTTTACATCATGCTCTATGCTAGATTTTGCTTCTAGACAATTTATAGATGCAATACCTAGAGTATGAGCCGCCAACTTGCATTCAAATTACACTGTTATGTATAAATCTCCCCTAGAAACCCTAGTGACTTTCGTAGCAGTCTAGCAGAGAGAAAAAAAGTTTGATTTTAATAAGTTTCATGGGTGAACAACATACTCTAGATTAGCGCCTTATCCTCCTAGGGTTTATTGGAGTCTTTATGGCAAAAAATTAAAATTCAAGGGAAGGATATTGATGGACTAAAAGGGGGATGCCCTAGGCATCCTCTTCTAAACCCCTAGCTATTGTTCGTGTGAGGGGAAAAATTAAATTTAGGGTTTTCACATTAAGAGTTCCCTTGTAGGCCTTGGAGAGAACAATTTTACATGCAATAATGAAGCATTTAGTCATGGCATAATAAAAACCCTAATTTAAACAGTAGGCATGCAAAATATCAATGGTTAAGCAATAAACTTACAAAATCCTCCACAAAAGACACTTCTTTCAATCCTAGAACATTGTCGCTATGCCAAAATCACATCCACAAGAAAGTCACACCATGAAAGGCTACATCTTGCCCATAGTAGCAAAAAAGACTAGCTTGCACTCTCTTGGAGAGGAAAAGAATGTAATGTGTGATGATGAGAAAATGAACTGAGGGGAGGCTCTATTTATATGAGACCTATCCCACTCATTTTTGTAATAATTCAACTAAAGAAGCCTTGTTACCCACCAAAAGTGGGTACCCCTAGGAGAGAACATCTTTATCCATCTTCTTCCAGCTGACAACTAGCAGCCCTTGACAACTACCGAGTAATCGATGTGATGTGCCACTTTATCTTCGCCACTTGCATCAATTGCATGTGTCCTCGCCCATTTGTCAAGAGCACATGTTATAAGGTGGGCAATCTGACCCAAAATGTATGTTTTTCATTGTGCAGTTGGGTGCTTATGCTTGTTTTTCTTTGGGCATTTGGCATGGATTATTGGGTGACTTGGAAGGAGGGTTCTTGGCCATGGTTTTGTTCCCTCACCTTAAATGGGTTAATCTTCAATCCTAGTCCCGTGGGATCTCCCTTCTTGGCCTATGGCTTTAGGAAGTACACCTGTTGGGAAACCTTGATTTTGGTAACATGGTCCTATTTTCCTATTCCATAATTATCACTTCCCTCAGCACATTATGAGCCCTATTTCACCATTTCCCTTCTCTGCATCCACAAGGTCTGGTACACCCCCCTCCCCTTGTCCATATATCTGGGTTGGGCCTAGAAATGTTTCCTCGGAGGTTGATGCAATTAAAATAAAATTAAAAGTATAACATGGTCACAAGCAAGAAACAAACGAAAAAGAAAATCATAAAATGCAAAAGATGACTGGGACATTAATAATGGCACGTGGGCAAAAGTCAAGCATGAACTCTACTCCTTATCATCATGGCCATGAACTTGGTTCCTAGGGCCACTGATTGCCCCATCACGTCATAAAAGGAACCCATGCATGTCCCAACCCCTAGTGGACAACTGCCCACCCTTAAGGGAGTAATAACTACTATAAATCATTCACAACATGCTCTCATTTCCTAGAGCTTCGAGCAATAGTACAAAGAAGAACGAAGAAAAAGCCAAAGGAAAATAAAGAGGGGTGGAGAAACAATGGCTGGGGTAACTAATGCATCGATGATTGCTCCCTCCTCACATCTATACACCCAATATTTGGACTTCGTCAATATTGCTACCCCTTTGCCCATGACATTTGGCCTTGAGCTCATTTCATCCTCATTTCGTTCGATCATTATTCTCATGCCACTTATTGATTGGAGGATGTACCAGGGACATGTCTTTCCACTTAGGGGTTGGGAACACCTAATAGGGTTGTCTATTAGCCATTCCTACCCAGGGAGGTAAACTATTACATGATCAAAGCCCCAAAATTGGAAGGGAAGTCGGGTATGAAGTCTGTCTCTATTTGCCATTGATTAACAAGCCTGGTCTCACTTAGATGCACTAATGATTAATTGTACCTAATGGTGAAGATGCAACACTGGACATTGTGTGTGATTGGCAGGTGGTCTCCATTATTGTCTTGGCAACTTAACTAGGGCCCAAGTCCACTAGAGGAGCATTATGACACCCTACAAGTGAAGCGTTGGGAGCCATGGGTCTCCAATCACTTGTAGAGCATCACTCCATTCCATGGGCACCTACAACACCCCAATAGTTTGCGCTTTGCCCCACACTAATGAGATGATGCATTTGGACCAGTGTGCCCCTAACCAACTTAGCAGTGTACACACGTTTTGGCAGTTGATTCGAGGCCCAAATGAGGTTTGTCTCACCCTTTGAGACATGGCAGAGCTAACACCATCCTCTGAGCCCTCAACGTTGGAGCAGAACCAAACTATTCTATCACTAGGAGACCCATGAGACCCATGAGACCCATTTTGTACCCTAATCACAAAATTGGGTTCCACATGCTGATTTGCATAGAAATCTATGGGCCAACCCCTAGAGGATGTTTTGGAGCCCTCCTCACTCAATTGGCACTAGAGGAGCTCATCGCATGCCTCCAAGCGACCCATGATTGATGATGTCGACATTTCAACCCTCTTGTGGGTTATTACTTATGATTTTACATTGGCTATGAGGTTGGCTTATAACTTCAATTAGTTTTGCCCATCATTTTTCAACTAAGAGGTGCTTTTAGGCTAAATTAGACTTCATTAGACATGTATAAATTGGAGAGAGACCTTTTCAAACTCTCATCAACATCACTTGGAGAATTTGAACATCATAAGAGAATTCACACTTGTTCCTTCTTGGCTTTTGGAGTTTCTTGGAATGCATTTTGATGTTTGGAAGCTATTTTGGATTGTCTTATGGAGTTAATTCTTTGGTGAATTGATAGATGTACTACATGTTATCTTGTAAGTGCCTATTGTTGAAGTTATCATTTTGAATATGTCTAATGTATGGAATTGCAGCTTCGAGAAAAGGCTTATTAGTGCCCTAATACTTATGCTTTGCCCCACACTACTCATGAGATGATGCATTTGGACTAGTGTGCCCTTAGCCAACTTAGCAGTGTACACACGGTTTGGTAGTTGATCAGAGGCCCAAATGAGGTTTGTCTCACCCTTTGAGACATGGGAGGGTTAACACCATCCTCTGAGCCCTCAACGTTGGAGTAGAACCAGGTTATTCTATCACCACGAGACCCATGAGACCCATTTTGTGCTCCAATCACAAAATTGCGGTTGACATGATTATTTGCATAGAAGATCTAGGGGCCAACCCTTAGAGGATGTTTTGGAGCCCTCCTCACTCAATTTGGCACTAGAGGAGCTCAATGCATGCCTCGAAGAGGCCCATGATTGATGACGTCAACATTTCAACCCTCTTGTGGGTTATTACTTATGATTTTAAATTGGCTATGAGGTTGGCTTGTAACCTCAATTAGTTTTTGTTAAATTTAGATAACAATGGTATGTTCTATGCTTAGCATAATTACTTCAATGTACTTTTAAGTATCTAATGACAATTTCCAAATTAGATTCCAATAGCAATCACATTAACCATAAATTTCATTGACAGTAACTGTAGATAGAACATAAAATAAAAATGCAGAAGACAAGCCAAGACAAGAGGACACCAGATTTGGTGGATGCTAGGGAAAAACCCCAATGTGGGGAAAATTCTTTTTATTATTATATCAAATGTTCAACAGAGAGAGAGAGTACAAAAGTCAAAATTGACTTGCCAAATCAAAGTAAAAACAACCCTGTCAAATAAACTCAACTCTAACTAGAAAGTCAAAGATGGTCAACATAATAGTCAAACAATCCACTTGAAGCTTAGTCAAACCCAGTCAAATTCGGCTTGATAAGGTGGTCAAAGTCAACCCAAAACAGTCCTAAAAACTACAGTCAAACTTGGTCAACTCCATAGTCAATCCTGCGGTCAAAGTGCCCATAAATTCTCGGTTCCTGTGCCAAACTGTATGGCCTGCCAAAAACAAAAATTTCCCACAAAAATCGCAGTCAAAGGATGAGTCAAAGTGCTTGGTCAACGTTGGTCAAACTCCTACAACAGTCCTGAAATTTGACCCTACAATTTGCCTAGAAAATTCTTCCTTCTGCCACACGTGTGAGAGAGAGATCTGCTTAATAGCTGTACGAACCAATGAGAGGAGAGAAGAAATGTGTTTGATGATGATGCCAAATGAGGTGAGAGGGCACTTGTATTTATACAAGTTGTTGAGGGTGAAGCGTCATGTCCATTGGGCTTCATGAGCCTACATGATGATGTGGCTGACTCGAACAATTTGCACATGGGTGGGCATAAATTAAAAAAAACACTTATGCTTGTCCAAATTGGATGATCTTTATATCAATTTTGGTCCTCTCGAAAAGAGGAATTTAATCAATCATCATCTCCATCAAATGAGCTGTCCCAAGGTGGAATTTGTCCCTAGTTACCAATTTTAACACTTCCTCTCAACTAGGGAGAATTGCACCTGCCAATCCATCCATCATCATCGATCATCATGCCATCCTGTCATCATGTACCATCTCTATATCTCATCTCATCTCTACTCTGCTGAACACTGATATGAATAATGAAGAAGAATCGATCGAGAGTGAGCCACAAGACCTTACCACTCTCCATTGAAAAAAGTCAGTCTAGAGGTAGAACCTTAATTAGAGTTGATCCCAGATCAAGTTGTTGAACACCATGCATCCTAGTCACAGGGGGTACGACAGTACACAATGCGTCCATCGGTAGTGCTATGGTCCCTAACCACTTTTCCCAACTCATTGGCCAGATGAGAGGTACTGCCCATGAGTCCCAGACTACATGGGTAGGGTGTATGCTGGGGCATTAGCAGGAGAAGATGAATCACTCATCCTGCTCATATGCCATAGGAGAAGGTGAACTACTCATCCTATGCATATGTCGATCATAGGGGAAGGTGAACCACTCACCCTACACACATGTGTCATCAATCGTAGGGGAAGGTGAACCACTCACCCTACACACATGTCAACCATCACGGGGTATCACAAGGAAAGGTGAACCACTCACCTTGTACATAGCGCACCAATAAGGGAAGGTGAACCACTCACCTTATGGTCGCTCATAGCTCCAAGAAGTACCCCAAGCCCCCAGGAGCTCCCAAAGGTCAATGTCCAACTCAAGTGGGACCCTCATGGGAGGGTCTTTCCACGACTCCAAGTCTCTCTTGGAAGGCTAAAAATTCGAACTTCCCTAAGGGCTTCGTGAGGATGTCTGCCTCTTGATGTGATGGAGCCTTATTGCTCCCCGCTGTATCATATCTCGGATAAAGTGGTACCTGATATTGATGTGCTTGGAGCGGTCGTGGAACACGAGATTCTATGAAAGGTGAATCCCACTCTTGTTGTCACAGTAGATCACGATGGTATCCAACACATGCTCAAATAGCTCACTAAAGAGCTTCCTTAACCAAACAACTTGCACAATAGGCCATACAAACAATAATGTATTCGACCTCGATGGTGCTTAGAGCAACCGATTTCTGCTTTCTGCTCATCCAATAAATTGAAGCAGACCCCAATGAGAAGCATCATCTAAATGTGCTTTTACAATCCACCACATTGCCAACCCAGTTAGCATCAGTATATTCATGTAGTCTCAAATTCCTGGCAGTGTATCTCAGTCCATAGTTGATTGTGCCACGGAGATATCGTAGGAGATTCTTTGCAGCAATCCAATGTATGTGGTGAGGCTCAACCATAAATTGACTCAATGTATTCACAACGAAACATATGTCAAGACGAGAGTTTACCAGGAACATCAGGGTCCCCACAGGTTGTTTATATTCAGAAGGGTTTGCCAATTCGTGCCCAACAACGCTTCCACATAACTTCTTGAAGTTGAGTTCCATCGGAGTAGACATAGACTTGCAATCCACCATCCCACATCTTTCAAGCAACTTCATAATGTATTTTCCTTGAGAAAGGAAAATCTCACCTGAATTTTGCCAGACCTCTAGGCCTAGGAAGTAGTGCATCAGACCTAGGTCCTTCATCTCGAACTCGGAAGCCAACTCCCTCTGGCATTGATAAATGAGAGGGTTTGCACCTGTCAGAAAGAGATCATCTACATAAAGGACCAAAATGAGAGGCATGCCCTTTTCAACCTTGAAGTATAGGTTAGGATCAACATCGCTCCTCGTAAATCCCAACTTCATAAGATAGCTATCAATCCTCTCATACCAAGCCCTAGGGGCTTGCTTTAACCCATAGAGGGATTTCTTCAACCTGCACACTTATGTCCTTCGATCTTGTACTTTGAACCTCCCTGAGGTTGTTCCAAGTAGACTTCCTCCTTAAGCGAGCCATGCAAGAAAGAAGTCTTAACGTCCATTTGGTGTAGGCTCCATCCTTGAGAGGCAGCAAGACCTATAATTGATCAGATAGTGGTATATCGGGCAACTGGTGCAAACATCTCGTCATAGTCCACTCCCTCCTTTTGAGAGAAGCCCCAAGCAACAAACCTGGCCTTATATTTTTCATCACTCCCATCAACTTCATGTTTAATTTTGTATAACCATTTTGAGTTGACTATAGACTTGTCCTTCGGTCTAGGCACCACATCCCATACATAATTTTTCATGATAGATTCATATTTCTCATTCATCGCGTCCTTCCAGACTTGGTGCTTTACAACTTCTTTGAACGTGCATGATTCAGTTTGAACAATAGTACTCATAGCAACTAAGTACCCATGACACCTGTTCGACTTCTTACTTTTGCGAAATGTCCCTCTTGGGGTAATATGTCTTTTAGCACCTTCGAGAGTATCTTTGATCCATAAAGGTCTTTTCCTTGAGGTAGAGGGATCACCAGGAGGTAGATCAATGGGATCCATCGAGCCTTCAACATCGGGCATAGGTTCATCTCTTGGAGGTTCATCCTGTTTTTTTGCAGCATCATCATTATCCTTTGGAATGGGGAAATCTTTGGCTTTCCCAAGGATAGTGTCTTCATCGAAGGTGACATCATGGCTTATTTCCACGTCTCTTTAACCAAATACATAGATTCTACATGCCTGTGAATTTTCACTGTAGCCCACAAATATATCTTTCTTTCCAGATGCTTCCAACTTGTTTCTTTTCTCTTTAGGCACATGAAAATACATGGGATAACCAAATATTCTAAAATGAGAAACATTAGGTTTCTTACCAGTGAAAACTTCTTCGAGTGTCTTGAAATCCATTGCTTGATGCGGGCTCCTATTTTGAACATACACGACGTTGTTGGTAACTTCTCCCCATAAGAACTTTGGTAGACCTTGATCATGGAGCATGACACGGGTGGCTTCCATGATTGTTCGATTCTCCTTTCAACAACTCCATTTTGCTTAGGAGTGTATGGAATAGTTGTCTCCCTCTTAATGCCATCCTCTCTGCAAAAGTCATTGAATTCATTTGATTCATATTTGGTTCCATTGTCAGTCCTCAATATCACGATCTTCTTCCTTGTTTGATTCTCCACCAAGGCATTGAAAGGACGAAACCACTTGAACACTTCATCCTTCTTCTTCAAGAAATAGATCCATGTTTTACGAGAGAAGTCATCCACAAAAATTGCATAGTATAACTATCCTCCCAATGATGTTATGGGCAACATACCAGATAGGTTAGAATGGACTAATTGAAGAATATCGGTAGTTTGGCTT
This sequence comes from Pinus albicaulis, assembly GCA_034641835.2. Taxonomy (NCBI): domain Eukaryota; kingdom Viridiplantae; phylum Streptophyta; class Pinopsida; order Pinales; family Pinaceae; genus Pinus; species Pinus albicaulis. The sequence continues at coordinate 809,710,031 of CM076573.1, read as the reverse complement.
TCACTTGAAGGGAATGGTCCCCTTGCGAGTTTCCCAGTTGCACAACCCTGACAAACTCCTTCATGATTCATGTTGAGATCGGGCATACTTGTGACCATCCTAAGGCTCTGTAATGAAGGTGGGAAAATATTTGGTGCCATAATTCAGATTGAAGAGAAGTATCGCAAGTCAGGGATCCCAAAGGACTTCCTCCAACTTCATAAAGACCATCAACCCTAAATCCAAGTGTGAATGCATCTTTAGGGTTTCTTTGCCAAATACGTACCTTTCCATCAATGAATGCTACCTTGAAGCCTTTATCTTCCATCACAAAAATAGACACTAGGTTCTTGTTCAAATCGGGCACATACAACACTTCTTGTAGATGAATGGTTTGATCTTGATTCAAGTGAAGAGTGACAATACCTATCCCTTTCATGGGGTAGGTGGCATTATCTCCAAGGATGATCTCCAAATTAGTCTTCTTTTCAATCAAATTTGAGAGGGCCTCCTTGTACCCAGTGAAGTGCCTTGACACTCCACTATCAATCAACCAATTATCCAAAGTGCCTGGAGGAGAGCAGTAGATAGAGCGGAAATACGATAAAATTCCTTTTGTTTTTCTACAACATTGCTTTCCTCATACTTGGAGTTTCTTGATCTTTTGGGAGGTCGACCATTTCCATATCGAGCAACAGGAGCATTCCTTTTTCCTTTATATTGAACTTGTTGTTCCTTTGATTTCCATTGCCTTTATAATTGTTGTGGTCGTCATCCCTTGGAGAATCCTTCTTGTGAGGACACTCTAGCATAGTGGCTGAACCTGCTACAATTGTAGCACCTTCCTTTCCTTCCTTCTTTGAATCCCTGCTTGAACCCTTGACCCTGTTTTCTTGGACCAACATTATTTTTCTTCTTTGCATGAGTGGAGAAAGCAATAAGTTCATTTCCATTTGAGGGCTTGTCTCTCTCCATCATCCTTGTCTCCTCTTGAGTGCATCTAGCCAATAATTCATCGAAACTAAGAATCCTGTCATTATTGAGAATGGTGGTGTTAAATACATCCCATGCTCTTGAAAGGCCTCTAAGTGCAATGAGGGTGAACTCCTTGTCAACAATAACTTCTTGAATAGATAGTAGATCATTCTTGATTTGTGTTACTCTCATGAAGTAGGATTGGATAAACTCCCCTTTGTCCATCTTGATGTCCTTCAACTTGTCCTTGAGAAAGAGGATTTGATTTGCATTGTTTACTTTGAACATCCCAATCAGCTTATCATACATCTCCTTAGATGTTCCCAAATTAGAAATATAGGCAAACAAATGTTTTTGAACAGAGTCTATGATAATTCTCTTAACTTGGACCTCACCTTTCTTATATTTCGTCTTTGCAGTAGTAGGTGCATTTGAAGGAGGCTCCACCACTCTTCTCTGCACATAGTCCATTGCATCATGCTCTTCCAAAGTCATCTTCCATGCATGATAGTCATATTTGTCCTTGAGCTTATCCTCAAATTTGAAGTAAGATGTAGTAGCTATTAAGGCTAGTCCAATGATCTTGTCTAACAGATCTCCCTTAGTGATTGCTTTTCTCTCTCTTGATTGGGCCAAGTCTTCACCTGGGCTTTGATACCATGTTAAATTCATATAACAATGGTATGTTCTATGCTTAGCACAATTACTTCAATGTACTTTTAAGCAACCCCCTGGCTCGACACAGTCCCCCCTATAGTCTGCCACTCATGTTGCGGCCGACCCGACGTGACCGCTGCATCATAGTAAAGTGAGGTTGTGTGACCGTGCGACGACCCATAAGGGCTATGACTGGCGACCAGCAGGACTGTGGTGGTCATCCTGGCATACGGATAGGGGCGTTTTACTCCCTCCCACAGTGCCCGTATCCTCCCTTGGTGGCTTGAGCCTTGCCAAGCGCGATGTGTACCTTGGCCTTTGCAGCTCACCACCCAGATGGTTGCAAGCGGCCTTGGCCCTTCACCCCCCAGCCCTTTCCCCCTCCCGGGGGGCAAGTGCTCGGTTGCCTCCCTCTGGTCGTGTTAATTTCGGAACATGTTCTATGCCATTTCAGATTAGGGCACAATACTGAAGAAGATAGAACATACAAATAGATCGATAGAAGACAAGTCAAACAGAGATAAGAAATAGTGGCGTTACGGCGATCAGCAGGATGCTTCTACCAGCAAAGTCTTCAATAGGTCATTCAGCCAAGCGTGTCACACATAACCCCAGAACAACCCAAACAAAGAACAGTCCATATATACATCACAGCTCCAACGCTATCCAGAGAGAGAGAATTCCTCCACACCAATGTGTGTCAAATGATCTCTAAGTCTCTCCAATATATATGAATCTTTGTGGGTGTGTGACACGTCTTTTAAGACATTTAAGTCTATATTTTATTCCAGGCCGACCTTGCACATAAGTGGAATAAATTCAAAGTACATGTTCTGCTCATCCGATCGAGATGATCTTTAGATCAATCTTACACCTCTCCGAAAGAGGAATCCAATAAAAATATTGGGATTGTCATCTGAGCAGCACAACCCGAAGTTTGGACCTAGTTGTCCAATTTTAACACTCCCTCTCAACTAGGGAGAACTCCGTCCACAAGTGCAATCCAAACATCGTGCGTCATCCCGCCGTAACTTGCTTTGCTGGCCTCTTTATTTCAGAACAGAAGTGGGTTAGTCACAAAGACATCATCCCCCGGCTGACCAATTCAGCCTAGAGGTCCGAAACATCTATCAGACTCACAAATAGTCTCCAACCAACCCGAAGTTGGTTCATCTGACCTGAAGTCAGGTGGAGGTCCGAAACCTCACTATCAGACTCACAAAGAGTCTCCAACCAACCCGAAGTTGGTTCATTTGACCCGAAGTCAGGCGGAGGTCCGAAACCTCACTATCAGACTCACAAAGAGTCTCCAACCAACCCGAAGTTGGTTCATCTGACCCGTAAGTCAGGCAGAGGTTCGAAACCTCACTATACTTGATCCCAGATCTAGTGGTTTGACCATGCCATCCTAGATAGAGAGTACGACAAATTCTGATGCGTCCATCAGTCTTTGCTACTAGTCTCTAGCCTTTCCCATCTCATTGGCCAAATGAGAGGTACTTCCCATGAGCCCTGAACTCAATGGGTAGGATGCATACGGGGCATAGATAATGAGAGGTAAACCAACTCAATAATCACAACGGTGGGGTCCAAGCACACCAACAAGGTTCGGCAAGCCTGGCCTTGTGGTTGCTCATAGCTCCGAGAAGCAGTCCCCAAAGCCCCCCAGAGCTCCCAGAGCTCATCGTCCAACAGGACCCTAAGAATAGGGTCGATCCACGATACCAAGATTCTCACGGAAGGTTATGAACATGACCTTCCCCAAGGGCATTGTGAGAATATCCGCGACCTGCTCATCAGTTCCTATATGATCGAGCCTTACGGCGCCTCGCTGTACCATATCCCAGATAAAGTGGTACCAACCATCAACATGCTTGGATCAATCGTGGAACCTGGGATTCTATGACAAATGAATCCCCCTCTGGTTATCACAAAGGATAACGGTGGTATCTAGCACATGCTCGAACAGCTCACAGAAGAGCTTTCGCAACCAAGTGACTTCACAATAGGCCATACATGTTACAATGTATTCGGCCTCAGCGGTGCTCAAGGCTACCGACTTTAGATTCCTGCCCGAAGCAAATCTACATGTGAAGTAGCATCCAGATGTGCTCTTGCGATCCACCACACTGCCAGCCCAATCGGCATCAGTATATCCATGGAGTGTCATACTCCCAGCAGTGTATCTCAGCCCATGGTCTATCGTGCCTCAGAGATATCTCAAGAGTTTCTTGGCACCAACCCAGTGAATGTTATGATCAACCATGTGTTGATTCAAAGTGTTCACTGCACAACATACATCCGAACAGGTGTTCACTAAGAACATCGAGGCCCCTATGAGTTGACGATACTCAGTAGGATTTGACAATACGGGCCCAGCAACGCTGCCACTCAACTTCTTGAAGTTGAGTTCCATTGGTGTTTACACAAACTTGCAGTCCACCATACTAAATCTTTCCAGAAGCTTCACAATGTATTTTCCTTGAGAAAAGGAAAATCTTGCCAGGTCTCTATCAGACCTCTAGGCCTAGATATCAGTCCTAGGTCTTTCCTCTCGAACTCAGCAGCAAGCTCCCTCTTGCACTGATGAATGAGAGGGTCAGCACCTGTCAGGAAGAGGTCATCCACATGCAGCACCAGAATGAGAGGTTTTCCCTTGACAACCTTGAAGTAAAGGTTCGGATCAGCATACTTCGAGTGAAGCCCAGCTTCATCAAGTAGCTATCTATCCTCTCGTACCAATCTTTGGGTGCTTGCTTCAACCCATAGAGGGCTTTCTCCAACCTGCAGACATGGGTGCCTCGATCCTAGGCTTCCAACCCCAGAGGTTGCTCCACATATATCTCTTCCTTTTTCGCACCATGCAAAAATGAGATCTTCACATCATCTGATGAAGACTCCATCCTATAGCAGCAAGGGCTATAATAGATTGAATGGTGGTGTATCGGGCCACAAGTGCAAATATGTCATCATAATCTATGCCTTCCTTTTGAGAGAAGCCATGGGCAACGAATCTTGCCTTGAACTTTTTAGCACTTCCATCAGATCCATGCTTGATCTTGTAGAGCCATTTCGAGGTGACAACTGCTTTGTCCTATGGTCTTGGAACCACATCCCAGACATCATTCTTCATAATGGACTCATACTCTTTGTGCATAGCATCTTTGATGCTTTACGACTTCCTCAAAGGATCCAAGGTCAGATTGTACAAAAGTACTCATGGCTGCTAGATACCCTGTTATTTATATGGCTTCTTGGTTTTCCTTCGGAATTTCCCCCTCTGAAGCCATATGTCCTTGAGCCATGAGGATCTTCTTTCGTTGAACAAAGGTATCCACTCAGGAGCATATACAGATGTATCTCCCTCTTAATGTCGGCTTCTCTCTCGGGAGAAGACATCTATTTAAATGAGGATATCCCAGACACCAACTTGGAATAGGGACTTGATCTCCCACAGTCAAAGCCATCAATCAGACTTTGCTGATCATGATTCAAGATTCCAACCATGTGACAAAAAACTGCATAAACTTCTCAGTTCACATTTTAAGTTTACCATAACGCTCCAATGTAAGACTGATACAGTCACATGCTTGCTGCTACATAGGTGTCTATCTATGTCACTGTCATACAGGGGGAACATATCAACAAGCCTCAGCTTGTGTTAGAATTCCTTTCAGCCACTAGTTATTCTGTGAGTAGCTCCTTCAAACAGCCTTCTAAGACTGCAGCTTACAAAAACTAGGGATCCAATCTACCTTGGTTTATCCTGCACTTGAGGCATTGCACCTTGAGTTGCTTCCAGATTTGCCCATTTTTGGTTATTTCAGCAGACTGCTCCTAGGGCTGTCAAAATTTGCCTGGCTCAATGACTTACATCTATGCCCATTTCGTCAACAATTTGACCACTACATAGAATTTCCCCAAGGACTTCAGCAGTCAACCCTTTAAAATTTCCAGCTTCAAACATGGGTGTCTGTCTATGTCACTGTCATGATGACAGTGACATAGAATCACAGATTTAGAACTATCACATTCATCACGGCTTGCTGAATATGAACTTCACTTACATTTCTTGGACTCTTGTCCTTGATGTACAAGGCAGGGTTCTCTTCCTCCTATACCTGCAAAGAGTGCTGCTGTTCCAATACTTCTGCCTTAACTGCTCACTAGTTTGCATATTTCTGAGCTTAAATAGGGTATCATAGTGATCCCAATCCAACACTGTTTCTTTCAGACTTCTTCACGTGATTATTTCACAAAGCACGCTTGCCTTGAGTTGCTGACTTTAAATATGATCCACAGGCGTATTTCAACGTTCATCGTAATGTGGCACTATTCCAGACTGTTCACACCATTGCCGTCCTCACATACATCCATACTACGCTGTGACTTCAGCACTGGTCGCTTCATGCCATGCAACATTGTGGGCAGATCCACCACAGGTTACGCAACAGCACAAAAAAAAACACCTACAGCAGCAATCGCTTTCCAACACGTTGCTCACGGTTTTGTTGCTCACCGTAGACCAGCACCCAGGCACCACCACTCTTCCGCCACCACGTGGGCACACAAGCCGTTCCACAAACAGGAATGAGCAATTTTGCCCACGCTCAGTCTTAAGCAATGCCGGATTGACGGTGAGGGAGACACAGCATCGGCTCACACAACAGGCTGACCAATCGATCATAAATATCACTGACCCACAGCAAAGGCTTCTCCAAAAAAAAACTGAGTGCTAATGGCTTGAGATCCATAGCTTGAGATCCATACCGCACGAACACTAGATGTAAATTCATTTGACGGCTGGTGCCTCTCCACGTTTTCCAATTGTCGGTGGATTCATGCTCTTAATTCGCTGAGATTTAGAGTTTTCTGCGAGATGGCGTCGTCCATCTATCAAGCCATCTCCCATTTAAGTAAGATATCTCTGCCCCGCGGAATATCATTTATTCGTGAATAAATAACTACTGAATGTTTTAAAGGGTGTGTTTCCACTTGTGAAACCTGTGAACATATCGATTTGAAAAGCTACTTACGTGTTTATCACCATCGTCAACATTTAAAACCAATTCCCGTCAACTCACCGCTGCCACGCCCAATGCTGCCCGAGGCATCACCGCTGTACGCGTTGATAAAAAATTCATCTATGCTTCCGCGTTAATTATTATTAGATTTAGCTGAGCTATTTTACGCCCATAACTTCTTTCTAAAGGGCAGCGACACTATACAGTTGCAGCGGCAACCTTCAATCAGATTGCGGCTTTCTTAACCACGATATTGGGCTTCCCACGGTCTGCACCATTCGAAAACAGCATCAACAATTCCATACGCAGAATATTTCAGTTCGTGGAAATTCGTTGAAATCAGTCACAGAATTCACTGCAGAATGACAACACTTCCAGCGGCTTCTGGATTCTTATCAACAAAATTTTTTTGCCAATCCGATCCACTGTCGTATGTTCTGCAGTGAAAACTTTGAGATTGTTGTGGACATTATCTTTGAAAGCGTTGAGGCTGACAGGTGTTGCATCGAATGCGTAGTCCGAATCCGAATGCCCGAGGGAAAGAGACCACGATGCGGAACCATAACGAATTTCTGCAAGAGATCAGGGTGTCGTGAGGAGGATTAATCAGAAAACTAGAAGAAGACCCCTTTAACGCTGAAGCGCCTCCGCTCTTTGAGATGCTGCTCTTATGTATTGATGTTCGGGCTATTTCCAGCCTTCCGAACAGACTTGGGACAACCCTATAAACCCTTCGATGTTCTTCTTTTGATGCTGCCCCACAGATTTATACGGCTTCTTAACAGCCTCCGGGAACTTTTGTTTGGCCTTCAACCGAATCTGTTTTCCCATAAACATGCCTGAACCATATGCTGTTACCCACAGCTCCTTCCACGCTAATTAGGACAGACTTGCTCACGCTGATTCAAGCCTTCTTCCACGCTAACTAGGGCATTGTCTTCAACCTGGCTCTGATACCATGTTAATTTCGGAACATGTTCTATGCCATTTCAGATTAGGGCACAATACTGAAGAAGATAGAACATACAAATAGATCGATGGAAGACAAGTCAAACAGAGATAAGAAATAGTGGCGTTACGGCGATCAACAGGATGCTTCTACCAGCAAAGTCTTCAATAGGTCATTCAACCAAGCTTGTCACACATAACCCCAGAACAACCCAAACAAAGAACAGTCCATATATATATCACAGCTCCAACGCTATCCAGAAAATTCAACCACCAGCTGGGGGGGGGGGGGGGAGGGGGGGGAAGCACGTCCTTTAGACATTTAAGTCTATATTTTATTCAGGGCCGACCTAGCACATAAAATTGAATGATTGGTATATTCTGCTCATCCGATCGATATGATCTTTATATCAATCTTACACCTCTCCGAAAGAGGAATCCAATAAAAATATTGGGATCATCATCTGAGCAGCACAACCCGGAGTTTGGACCTAGTTGTCCAATTTTAACAGGTCGGCACCATTGCTCCTTGCCCACCGTTAGAAATATAGGAAAACAAATTCTTTTGAATGGAGTCTATGATAATTCTCTTAACTTTGAACTCACCTTTCTTATATTTCGTCTTTGCAGTAGTAGGTGCATTTGAAGGAGGCTCCACCACTCTTCTTTGCACATAGTCCTTTGCATCATGCTCTTACAAAGTCATCTTCCATGCATGATAATCATATTTGTCCTTGAGCTTATCCTCAAATTTGAAGTAAGATGTAGTAGCCATTAAGGTTAGTCCAATGATCTTCTTCACCTGGGCTCTAATACCATGTTATATTCATATAACAATGGTATGTTCTATGCTTAGCACAATTACTTCAATGTACTTTTAAGCAACCTAATGATAATTTCCAAATTAGATTCCAATAACAATCACATTAACCATAAATCACATTGACAGTAACTGTAGATAAAACATAAAATAAAAATGTAGAAGACAAGAGGACACCAGATTTGGCGGATGCTAGGGAAAAACCCCGATGTGGGGAAAACCCTTTGACCAATTCTTCTTATTATTATATCAAATGTTTAACAGAGAGAGAGAGTACAAAAGTCAAAATTGACATTGCCAAATCAAAGTCAAAACAACCCTTTCAAATCTGCATTCAACTATATTCAAACTCAGCCCTAACCAGAAAGTCAAAGATGGTCAACACAACAGTCAAATAGTCCACTTGAAGCTCGGTCAAACCCAGTCAAATTCAACTTGATAAGGTGGTCAAAGTCAGCCCAAAACAATCTTGAAAACTTTGGTCAAACTTGGTCAACTCTGTGGTCGGGTCTGCGGTCAACTATGCAATTAGCCCTGCGGTCAAAGTGCCTAAAAATTCTCGGTTCTTGTGCCAAACTGTATGACTTGCCAAAAATGAAAATTTCCCACGAAAATCGCAGTCAAAGGATGAGTCAGTGCTTGGTCAATGTTGGTCAATCTCTTGCAACAATCCTGAAATTTGGCCTTGCAATTTGCCCAGAAAATTCGTCCTTCTGCCACACATGTGAGAGAGAGAAGATCTGCCCAATAGCTGTACGAACCAGTGAGAGAAAGAGAGAGAAGAAATGTGTGTGATGATGATGCCAAATTAGGTGAGAGGGCACTTGTATTTATACAAGTCGTTGAAACTTGAGGGTGTAGAGTCATGTCCATTGGGCTTCATGAGCCTACATGATGATGTGTCTGACCTGAACAATTTCACATGTTTGGGTATAAATTAAAAAACACGCTTCTGGTTGTCCAATTGGATGATCTTTATATCAATTTGGTCCTCTTGAAAAGAGGAATTTAATGCAATCATCATCTCCATCAAATGAGTTGTCCCAAGGTGGAATTTGGCCCTAGTTGCTAATTTTAACAGTTTTGCCCATCATTTTACAATTAAGAAAGGATTTTAGGCTAAATTGGACTTCATTATACATGTTAGATTGGAGAGGCCTTTTCAATCTCTCATCATCATCACTTGGAGAATTCAGACCTCATAAGAGAATTTTCACTTGTTCCTTCTTGGCTATTGGAGATTCTTGGACTGCATTTTGATGTTTGGAAACTATTTTGGATTGTCTTTAGAGTTATTTCTTTGTTGAATGGATGGATATACTACATGTTACATTGTAAGTGCCTATTATTGAAGTTTATCATTTTGAATATGTCTAATGTATGGAATTGTGCCTTATTTGTGCCCTAATTTGTTGAAGATAACTTTTGGAAAGCTATCTAGTTGAGAATTGCATATGTTACTCATTGTATAACATGTAATGAATGTTCCTAGTGGAAGAATTCTTATGTCTCTCCATCAAACTCCATTTATCTTTGAGTGGGTAAATGTTTGAATTTTGATACTTATGGCATCAAATTCTGACCACTTTAGTAATAAATTTGGCTTCTCTATCACATCCTTGACTCCATATGCCTAAAGGACAAGGTCCACTAATCCAAGTTGTTGGTGATCATCTGAGAGTTTTCTCCATAAATTTCTCCCCTTGAATTCAGCCCTTTTAAGGCTAGAGAGAAAAACTAGGGCTTGGAGTGAAATTTTAGGGAGGAGGCTTTTTGGTGGTTTGCGAGCCTAAACATCAAGAGGTAGGTCTTGGCTAGATGACCTATAATTTTGGTGGGCATCCTCTAAAATTTCATCGATAAAATCTCTTGCCCTAGGTGTTGCCCTAAGAGGGAAACCCTATTTTCTTCTCCCTCTCCTTGAGGACTTTCTTGAGGGTTTCATGAGCCTTGGAATAGTTGATTATCTTTGTGAGAAACACTTTCTCTTTGTTCTTGACCTTACGAATACCTACCACCATCGAAAAACCTCAAAACCCTAGGTCTCGAACCTTGATTTCTAGGGCTTTTCTTAGAGAGCATTTTGCTTCCTTGAAGCCTTGAACCATGATTGAGCCTCTCTTTCTTGAATGAGCTCTAGCTTGATCACTTTGTGCCTTATACCTAGCACATCTATTTTAAGTGATCTCTCTCTTATCAAGACAACTCCCATCGGCGAGAGTCCATAAAGAGTAAGGGGCCTTTGCTGTGGTGACAGTGGGCCATTGCCCCATTTTTAGCACTTGATCTATTTATTTGTCTTGTAGGGTTTCCCTAAGCCCTTGTTCTTAATTAAACCTCAAAGTCAATGGTTGTAGGGTGAAGCAAGCATCTCTCAAGGAATTTTGAATTCACCCTCACGACTCCTCTTATAGATAACATGCAAGATTTGAAGCAATGCTTGATTGGGAATATTTATACCTAGCTTTGAATATTACAAGGATTCCTGGATATCTGAATGAACTTGATTGCAATTATTCGAAAGGTTTATTGAAGTTTGATGGTGATCCATTGGCGGTAGCTGATCATGTGGATCAAATCATCGAGCATGCCACAAGCATAAATGTGGTACATCAAGATGTTCTTGTTGTCACCCAAAGTGTACACCTAAGGCGCAACCCTCAGAGTAGGGGCTGTCACTTTGATCCCTACTCACTCCGTTTAGACTCTCTCCTAGCTAAGTCAAGGGGGGTAGTCCCTGTAGGCAGATGGATGATGGGAGACCTATGGAACCATAGGGCCTAGGAGAACTATGGCAAGGAAACTTGTTAATGGTGTAACTTGGCTATTGATTAAAGCAAGTATAAATGATACGAGCAATGTTAAGATAGATTCAATTAAGCTTGATTAGGCAAACCACAAGATGGAAATAATAAACCAGTCCCTTTAGACAATAATACTCAATAACGATTCAATAATAATAAAGATGATGACTTTGCCACAAGGATAATCGAAAAGTACTGCCACTTAAAGAGATTTCAAGATGCCGAATGTTGGTTGCTACTTAGCTAGGGTCCACAATGGATATCCACTTTAGATGTGAACGATAGACACTTTACAACACTTATCCACTTAGAACAACTATCACAATGAGATTACCAATGCTCTTAAGATAATTATCAGCTCAACAAGATAATGCCAATATTGTGATTGAACTCTTTACAACATGCTAGAACATGGTTCAATGTAAGAAATCCTTCTATGCTTAATGCTTAATGTTTATGACAGCAGGTATCAAATTCTTGCATCTTTGCAACACATGGAATGCCTAAGAATAAGAATGCAAGTGAGGTGAATGATGAAACAAATTAGACACCAAATTACTATGCCAACGAAATGTAAATCATTTGCAACAAAGGCCAAGAAATAAATGCCTTCTCTGATACCACTGTTCAGCAAGATCACCCCTCTGCAAAAAACATGTCAGTCCTCTAATAAACAAGATCAGTCATCCAAGTGGGCAACAAAAAACAGCTAAAACACTTCAGATTAATGCGTGATTATTCTGTGCTGTCACTGTCAAAATAAGATCAAACTGCTGTAGCTTAAGATCAGTCCATGTATTACAAGATAGTCATGTGAAATTAATCATCAAAGGTGCAAGGATGAAAACCAATGTGTTGATTTAGTGTTGACTTCCTAGAGCTTTAGGCTTTAATTATTGCTGTTTTCTGACGTAATTAATCACTGTATGCAATACTTCAGATCCAATGTAAATTGACAGTATGCAAATGAAGGACTAGAAATGATAAATCATATCACTGAGATGCTACTGCAGAATTGAATTAGACTTCTGCAAGAAAAAATATCAGCCCTCTGACAGTCAAGATTGTACCAGAACGTCTCTAATCTGTTATGTGAATGTTATGAGATAATCTGGAAGTGTTTGGGCCTGATTCCACTTGGAATTAAGGTCTGCAAAGCCTCCAAAAGAGCATAAAATCTGCAATTACAACAGAGATATGCCCTAGACTAAAAATAATGTAACCATACCTCAAGATATTGCTGACAACAAGAGATCACTCCGTTGTAGCCACTGCTAAAGTATATCAGTCCACTGCAAAGAACAGGAGTTAATTCACAATGATCAATTTTGATGCTGGAAGAAAATATATCAGACCCAGAAATACCACTGTTAGAAAAAAAATTCAGACCCCTGTATCTCAAGCTCAGTGACCAAATTAGCAAAGAATAAGAGTCAAAATATTTGTAACCTTTTATGATTGGTTTTATTGTTGAAAAGAGTCTCAGATCTGAAGCCTGTGACAACCTACAAATAGGAGGCTGCGGAGAAGAATTAAATTGATAATGCAAAGTTCAAGTTTTGGCCTCAATTGTACAAGGTAAATTCTTCCAAGAGCACCATTAATTCCTACACCCACAGAACGTTATCTCTCAAATATAAGCAGAAAATCAAATTTAAAGTGTCCAGGGCTAAGTAAAAAAGAACAACAAAACCCTGCAAATTACCCAGAATCAGTTTCTAAAGCAAATACAACGAATTTCTAGATTTCTCGAGCTTGATCAAGCCCTCTGCCAAGCAAAATAATGCCAATAATCTTAGCGTCTATCTGTCCATATCTTGCAATCAAAACCTGGCTTCAAAATTTGTATTCTAGCTAGACGTGCTTAAAAAAAAAGTGGTGAACTTTTAGGTCAAAAACCCTAGCCGTCTAGGGTTTGCAGTGGCTAAATCTCTTAAAAATCTGATTTCTCTTCAGTTTTGAAACATACCCAGCTGCACAATGATATTAAATGGAAGATATTTGCAATAACACAAGTTAGAAAGGAAGAGAAAAATCCTGAACGCTATGTATACAAAGTAAATATAAATGAGTGAGTAAAATAATTTACATAATGAAAGATAAATAACAGGTGAAAGGTTAGCATATATAGTTACAAATTAGATAAACTATTTTCAAGATTTGAATGTGGTATGAAAACTTTACAAGTAAAATTTAAATTTAAATCTAAAAAAAAAATATAAAACTACAAAATTAAAAATTCAAATTAAATAAATATTTACAATTTTGAAATCTGGAAATTATTTATAAAATAAATCTAAAGAATATTTACAAGTATACAAAAATAATCCAAAACCTAAGATTTAAAATTTTTACAAAAGTTCAGATCTACAAAAATTTAATTATAGATCTATACAGATAAGTTACGGATCAAAATCCTCTATTAGTCAGATTTAAACAATTTTGCACAAATTTAGAAATAAACTAGAAATTTTAAAGAGGCATAAGCCCAAGAAAAACCCTGCAAATAAAATATTTTGTAAGATGACTTCAGAAATTTAAAAAATAGTGGACTTTTTAGATTTTGTAATGTGAACCCAGTTGATCCAGCTGAAGATTTCCCCAAACGCCCAAATCCTGAATAATAACTTCTGCACACTCAGATTTGATTGTTAGATTAATAGAGATTCAAAAAATAATCATAAGATCATCAAGAAATATAGATACCTGCTAGTTTTATCAAACCAAAATGATATTTTAAACACCCAGAAATCTGTACAAGGTACCTGTGCACAAATCAATCTTCAAAGGCTATTAACGAACAAATGCAATTAAAAACAACAAAGTATTAAGAGCAATATTACCACATAAATCTAAAAGAGGAACACCACAGTTTGAAACCTCAAAGTCTTTGCGTTTTATTAATCAAAAGAAATTACAAGAGCTTTTCAGAGCAAGTGCACGATTCAATAATCGGATGCAAATAATGGACAAAGACCTCTAATTTATAGATAAATTCTCCAATGACTAGTTGGCTTGATCCCCTTCAAAACAATCTCAATCGTCGATGAAGATCAAATGATTTCTTAATCATCACCGTCAAATAAAATTACTTTTTGAGGAAATATGAATTTCACCTTTGCCTCAAAAAATTGACTTTGACTTAACTACTATGGCCTAAGGGTTCAAAATATTTTGAAATTTTCAATATTCCCTTGGCCGAGGACCTCCAAAAATTAAAAACTTTAAAACCCACGAATTTTAAATGTTAGAGAATTTAATTTTTCTTAGGACCCAAATTAATTGAATTTTCGGCTTAATATTTTTTTAATTTATTTTAGCTAGAAAATTTAATTAATTGACTCATGAGGGGATCCAACCCTCTAATATTTAGCCATGGTGTCTAATTATGAGGGACCATGCACTAAATATTTTTTCCATCAAGATATTACAATTCAATACATGAAGGGGGAACACCATTTCTGCGAGACACCCTTTTCTGCGACACAAAATGTGATCTAGTAGACTAAGTGACTTGGAATAAAATAATCTAACCAAATAGCTAGAATTATTCCCAAATTATTTTTACAGAGACTCGATAAATAACACAATGGCTCATCTAAGATCCTGATGACAAAATCCACCCTAGCTTTGGGGTGAGGCTAGAGAGAAAAACTCTGCCGATCATCTGTGTCTAGAAACACACATGAATCGGTGAGACGAAAAACCTCCTAGGATAGAAATCATCATCAGAAAAATAAACCTACCTAGGTTGTTACATACAATTGTCTTATTAGGATCATTTACATTACAAAACGCAGTATGGGTTTACAAAACTCTAGTGTACATATAGCTAATAATGATGAATCTGTGGATCATCTGAGTGCTCAGGCATGATGGAAATCTTTGCGCAAGAAAATGTACAACTATGGGGTAGTTGACATGGAGTGGTCAACAGTTCTCATTCATTTGTTTATTGTCTCTATTGGATCTAGCCACAAGGATTGGCGTTTGAGTTCATGTGAGCCCAAAAACATTCCTTCCTTCTCTATAGTGGTGGAATACTTCTTGGCATATAAAGGACCCAGTTATTAAAATAGTGATGAAGCATGTCAATTATTAGAGGTTGCTCCGCAAAAGGAAGGCATTAGTGAGTGTGATGAAGTGGTGGAAGAAGAACATCTTGAGCTAGAGGAAGAAACCTTTCTAGATCACCAAGTGAAACATCGATGAAGGTATTGAGGGCGATCTTGAAATGGGGCACAATAAGCATCTTGATAAAGAGGGTTCCTTAGAAAGTAGAGTTGAAGATAGCCCATCTTTTTCAAGGACGTTACTTTTGACCATGTACATATTAAGGCTTGAAATAGATGACCCCATTAATCCCTTGGACGTTGACGTTGGTGATTACTTGCTTATTGAAGAAGGGAAATGGGGATCATTGGCCATCCTTTTTATAAGGACCCTATCTATGATACCTACAATGATATTAATAGAGGCCTTGCCTTGCCTTATCTTCCTTATGATCATGGAGGGGTATTTGAGTCATCCTTAGACCCTCCTGTCATTCCCCATTGTACGAGAATTGAATATGATGAGCCTAGGTTGTTTCTCCTTGTTGAATATGATCATTGTAAAGAGAAATCTAGTCCTCCATGCTAGCAATCCCCTCATCCTTCCCATCATGTCCATAAGGGTTCTATGAAGCATTGCATCACTAAAGAAACTTCTGGGAAGAATTGCTTGAGCTTGGTCATTGATTTCTCCATATTTAGGATAGAGGGAAGGATTCAATGGGTTGGGAATAATGCATATTCTTCTCCTTTTTCCATGGCTCCTTTGCAAAATTCACGGTCACCTTGTTTTCCCACCTATCACCCTTGTGACCTAGCATATGAGTGTCATAATTGTTTTGTTTGCTCTCAAATTTCTATCATAATTGATCACATGAGTAGGAAATATGATATTGATCTAATGAAACGCTGGTTACATTAGTTGTATGACTATACTTAGCACTGACATTACATGCTATACATAGTAGTGTAGGGTGCATTGCATAACTAACATCATCATATCATGTTCTGATGTTAGATTAGATGGCATGTATACTAGATTTGTATCTTAGAATAGTTTTACCTTTCTATATGGACTTATTATTTGATGAAAAACATGGGCGATTGTAGATACAAGTGCACCTACTGCAAATGCTTCCAATAGTTGTTTTATGATGTGCAACATACATGTCTGCGTCCCAGGAGATTGTTGGAGTTCTCATGACCTCCCCGTTCGATTACATGGATCATGTGCTCTATGGTGAGCTCATGTCCCAGTTGGAGCCAAATGTTACCCACCATGTGTACCCCTAGGAGAGCACTTCTTCTATTCATCTTCTTCCAACCGGCAGCCAACAACCCTTGACAACCACAGAGTAACCGATGTGATGTGCCACTTTATCTTCGCCACTCGCATTAGTTGTATGTGTTCTTGCCCATTTGTTAAGAGCACATGTTAGAAGGTGGGCAATCCGACCCAAAATGTATGTTTTTCATTGTGTAGTCAGGTGCTTATGCTTGTTTTTCATCTGGACATTTGGCATGGATTATTGGGTGACAAGAAGGAAGTGTCTTGACCGTGGTTTTGTTCCCTTCTCTGTGTCCACAGGGTCTGGTACACTACCCCCCCCCTTGTTCACATATTTGGATTGGGCCTGAAAATGTTGCCCCAAAGGTTGATGTAGTTAAAAGAAAGTTAAAAGCATATCATGACCACAAGCAAGAAACAAAAGAAAAATAAAATCATAAAATGCAAAAGATGACCAAGACATTAATAATAGCATATGGGCAAAAGCCACGCATGAGCTCTACCCCTTATCATTATGGCCATGACTCGGTTTCCTAGAACCATTGATTGCCCCATCACATCATAAAAGGAACCTATGCATGTCCCAACCCCTGGTGTGCGATGAATTGCCCCACCTTTATGGGGGTAATAATTGTTATACATCATTCACAACATGCTATCATTTCCTAGATCTTCGAGTAGTAATACATAAAAAAATCAAGAAAATGCACAAGGAAAATAAAGAGGGGTGGAAAAACAAAGGTTGGGGTAACTAATGCATCCACGATTGCTTTCTCCTCACATTTGTGCACCTAATATGTAGACTTCCTCATTATTGCTACCCCTTTGCCCATGGCATTTGGCCTTGAGATCCCTTCATCCTCATTCCATTCCATCATTATTCACATGACACCTATTGATTGAAAGATGTACCAGGGACATGTCTTTCCCCTTAGAGGTTGGGAACACCTAATAAGGTTGTCTATTAGCCACTCTTACCTAGGGATGTAACACTGTTATGTGAACAAAGCACCAAATTTTGAAGAGAAGTTGCGTATGAAGTCTCAATTTTCCCTTGATTAACAAGCTTGGTTCACTTAGATGCACTAATGTTTAATTGTACCTAAGAGTGAAGATGCAACATTGGACATTGTGTGTGATTGGTAGGTGGTTTTTGTCATGGGCTGGGCAACTTAATTGGGGCCTAGGTCCACTCGAGGAGCATTATGACACCCTACAATTGAAGTGTTGAGAGCGATGGGACTCCTATCACTTGTAGAGCATCACAACATTCCATGGGCACTTATAGCACCCCAACAATCTATGCTTTGCCCCACACTATTCATGAGATTATGCACTTGGACTAGTCTACCCCCAGTCGACTTAGTAGTGTACACACAGTTTGGGAGCTGATTCGAGGCCCAAATGAGGTTTGTATCACCCTTTGAGAAATGGGAGGGCTAGCACCATCCTTTGAGCCCTCAACGTTGCAGCAGAACCAGGCTATTCTATAACCAGGAGATGCATGAGACCCATTTTGTGCCCTAATCAAAAAACTCGGGTCCACATGATGGTTTGCATAGAGATCTAGGGGCCAACCACTAGAGGATGTTTTGGAGTCCTCCTCACTCAGTTTGGCATTAGAGGAGCTCAACACATGCCTCTAAGAAGGCCACACATTGATGACATCAACATTTCGACCCTCTTGTGGGTTATTACTTATGATTTTACATTGGCTATGAGGTTGGATTTTAACCTCAATTATTTTTGCCCATCATTTTACAACTAAGAGGGGCTTTTAGGCTAAATTAGATTTCATTAGACATGTATAAATTGGAGAGGGACCTTTTCATACTCTCATCATCATCACTTGGAGGATTCGAACCTCATAAGAGAATTTGCACTTGTTCCTTCTTGGCTATTGGAGATTCTTGGAATGCATTTTAATGTTTGGAAACTATATTGAATTGTATTTGGAGCTATTTTTTTGGTGAATGGATGGATATACTACATATTATCTTTTAAGTGCCTATTGTTGAAGTATATCATTTTGAATATGTTTAATGTATGGAATTGCTGCTTCTAGATTATGCTTATTTGTGCCCTAATTTGTTGAACATATTTTTGGAAAGCTATCAAATTGAGAATTGCATATATTACTCATTGTATCACATTTAATAAATGTTCCCAGTGGAGGAATTCAAGTGGAGGAAGATGGCCAGGATATACAAATTTAGCACGTGAGCAAAAGCTAGACATGAGCTCTACCCTTTGCCCATGGCCATCGCCCTTGTTCCTATGGGCCCTAGATGAGCCCTCTCTATCATTAAGGAACCCATGATTGTCCCAACCCCTGGTAGGCGATGAACTGCCCCACTTTAAGGGGGGTATCTACTGCTATATACTACACATCATGCTCTCATCCCATGGAGCCTTTAGCAGTTATGAAGATAAATCAATAAAAGGCAAAAGGCCAATGAAGAAGGGTGGAAAAAAAAAGGTTGGGGAAACTCATGTACCACAATTTTCTCTCTCCTACACTCACATACCCAGGTGCATGCTTCCCTTATTATAGCTACCCATGTACCATGACATGTGGTCAGGATAATTTCCCTTGATCCCCCTCTTCGCTCCATCATTATATCAATGCCACCTATCATTTCACATGGACATATCACCCCCTTTAGAGGGTGTAACCACCTAATAGGGTCCTTGGTTACCCACCTATTGAGCTTGGAGACACTTGTACATACCAAAGCCCGCTATGGAAGGGCATGCCACCATAAAGTGCTTTATTGGTTCCATTACTTATAAGCTTTATTACTTGATTATTCTGATGATTTACACTCACATACCCAGGTGCATGCTTCCCTTATTATAGCTACCCATGTACCATGACATGTGGTCAGGATAATTTCCCTTGATCCCCCTCTTCGCTCCATCATTATATCATTGCCACCTACCATTTCACATGGACATATCACCCCCTTTAGAGGGTGTAACCACCTAATAGGGTCCTTGGTTACCCCCCTATTGAGCTTGGAGACACTTGTACATACCAAAGCCCGCTATGGAAGGGCATGCCACCATAAAGTGCTTTATTGGTTCCATTACTTATAAGCTTTATTACTTGATTATTCTGATGATTTGTTGTATTGGAGGGTAAGGGGGCGCATTGGATCTTATGCAAGATTGTAGGTGGATCTCCATTTGTGGCTTGGTCTCCCTATATGGGGTCCTAGCCCTCTAGAGGGCTATATTGGCACTTGTAGGGTGAGCGTTGAGAGCCATGGGCCTCCACCATAACATAGATTACTTCATGGATCCCCAACAACGGTCATTGATTGCTCGTGTTCCAACTTTTGGATGAAGTGATGCACCTGGTTCACCATGCCCAATCGACTCCACAGTTGCACCATACACTTGGCAGATGTTCCAGGGTCTAGAGGATTGTCTCTCGTTGTAGAGGGAGGGCTTATATCATCATTCCAACCCTTACAGATGGTCTACATGCATATTCGATCCATTTGGAGACCCATGAGGACATACTTGTGCCCCCACACCCACTTGGGAGTACCATAGGTTCTTACTTGGAAAACAAAGGCCCAACCCCTTGTCCACTGTGTTTGGATTCTATTTCTACATCATGGCTTATTCTTTTGTTAGTGAGCTATTTGGTGGGATTATCACCAAAAGTATTGTTATTATGCACATTATTTTATTTTAGGGGCTCAAATAAGGTTACTTGGGAGTGGGAGTGAAAACAGGGAGGAGGAGCGAGAGCGAAATTTTCAGAAGTTCCCATTTCGGTAGCGAATAGGGGAGCAAATTTTTATATAACATATATATTTTTTATATTTCGATGCATATATGTCAACAAAAACATGTAGAATGATGAGTTAGATATAAAAAAACATAAAAAACATAGATTGAACCATATAACATCAATCGTCTAGAAGTTATAATCTTCATCAACCACGTCCACAAGTTAGTAACATACAACATATTGAGTCTCATGATTCATCAATCTTAAAATTTCAAGCTTCCAAAATTCAATATATAACATTGGTCATCATTGATCACCAAAGTTGTACTTATAAGCTAAGTGTAACCATTACAACAAAGAATATCTAATATGAAATGAAATGTTATAAAATGAAATGAAATGAAACAACTTTCAACTTTCACGAAACATCATATTCATAATTCATTACCAATGAGTTATAATTGCCAACTTCAAACTTCAAATTTAAATTGTCATATATTGTTTACAAAAAATATCATAATAAATATGAAGGAGTCAACAATTATAAAAACTACTAGAAACTAGAAAAGACAAGTAATTCTATTATCTATAGCTAATGCTTGGACCTCTTGCTGCCACGAGAAATGTCTAATTTTTGAGTTTTGTTGGAAAATTAGGATCTTTGTCATTAATATCATGCTCTAAGCATTAATATCTAGAGGTATCTTTGTCATTACCTCTGGATCTGTATAGTGATCTTTGTCATTAATATCACCCTCTAAGCATTAACATAAGATAGAGAAAAAAATAGCATGTCAAGTCAAGATTTTGTTTGATTGATGGGGTACATTTTTAGTAGGGTCATGATAGATAAGTTCAACAACCAATGTCACTAACATCAAGGTACATAGAGGGATTGGTACTCTTGATTAAACACGAGTTCCATACCCTAATACATGACAAAATCCAATGGAAACATTACAATCCCCCCGATCCTAAAATCTTGAAAAAATGACAAGTCCGTTGGATTTTGAATGAGATCTAAAATTCTACTTTTTCCATATGAAATCCAATGAGGTCGGAACCACTCTCAAACATTTTGAGTCATTTCATGGTGATGTTAAAAATTTAAGTAAAATGATGAAAATGAAGATTAAGGAGAATGCCACTTTTACTTAAAAAATTTATTACCATGAATAACATATCAATACTAGGGCCATAGGCTTGATCATTAAGCTACCCCACTCAAAAATTACTGTTTCTTTGAAAAACAATTGCATTTGGAATGTTTTTGCAAAAACCATTTTGCAAAAAAGGCTAGGGAGCGAAAAATTCGCTCTTAGGTTAGCTCCTGAAATTCGCTCTTTGCGGGAGCAATTTCGGGAGTGCACTCCTGGGGTGGAGCACGCTTCGGGAGCGGGTTCGAAGGGGCGGGCAACCCTGGGCTCAATTAGGCCAATTTAGCTAAATTGAATCCATTAGAGAGTGTATAAATAGAAGTGAGATGATTCATTTTCATCCTCATCACTTGGATTGGGTTATTATCTCTTGTGAGATTTTCGCTATACCTTTTGGAGGAGGAGTTTGGATGTTATGGATGAATTTTGATGTTTGGATATCTCTCTCTTGTCTTGGAGCTTCATTATTGGCATAATTTGATGATTGGATATACTCTTTTGTACATGTAAGTGCTCTTTTCATGCTTATTCTTGTTATTTACTTTGTCACATGAATGTTGGGATTTTCGCTATACAAGTCCGAAATTTGGTATTTACTGCTTTTCTCTACGAATTAGTGGAAATTGTGATCTTTTATAGCGTTGCACCATGTCATGAGTCATGTATGAATGGGTGAATGTTCCTAGAGATAATTTGTGATAAATACATCTCGATGAGTTATCAATTACTGCAAGTTAAAGTATAAAGACCTTGAAGCAACTGCTCTCATGCCCTAATTCCATGCGAAGTTGTTTGAAGGCCTCCTTGATTGGGTGAACTCTTTCCAAACCATAAATTCTCCTTCACTCCATCTCTCCCAAAGGATAAGACACTAATACTCCATAGCTGATCACTTTCAAAGCATATTGTTCTCACCTTCCCCTCTTTTCTTAGGCCTAACCCTAGTAGGTCACCTAGGGCATCACATAACTTTCATTGTAGCCATCCAAACTCCTCGATTTTTGGTCCATTATTGCGCTAAGAGTTTCTCTAGAGGTCCTCCAAATTTCAAGCAATTCCGACAGTGGATTCCTGAGATATAAAAAGCCCTATCCGCAAGACCAAATCTTGCCCTAGGCTGATTTTGGGTTAGTGTCCTCATTGGATCATTGCATTCAAATCTTAAGAAAAATAGGCCTTTGATCCTATTCTTTACCCCAATTAGGTCATGCCCTTCCTTGAGTGATTAACTCCATACCCTTGACCTAGTTTGGGCCCACTTGGCGTCTTTGTTGTCCCACAACTTCATAACTCATATTCTATAAGTATTGCATAGAAGCCATTTGTCCAAAGGATCCTTAAACCTAAGAAGCCTCTTGTCAAGAGATATTCTCAAACCCTAGGCTTAAGTATCCTCTTAGCTCTTCCTGGAGAGCCCATCACCTTGCTTCTTCAGTAAGTAAGCCCATCACCCTCTATCCATTCATTGATCTACTCGTTCTCGGGATTCCTCTTATACTAGGTCTCCTGCCATCGGTGAAATTCTGTGAAGAGTAGGGAGCCTTAGTGGGCTATCGCTTCGTCGTTGCCCCTTGACCTAGTATTTGCTCTATAGGATCTCCTCCTAGGACTTCTGCTAGTTTGAGTGGTAACAGGCCCAACATGAAACAATTGAAGCTGACTTGAAAAGAAATTTGAATTACAATAATTTTCCCTCCAATAAGGCGACATTGAATTTCAAAAGAAAAATATTTCCTTAATAATTTCCGTTGACTTGGAGATCACAAATAATAGTTCAAAGTCAAGAGGGCTAGGAAATTTTGTTCTAGTTGTCAAAATTAACATGGCACACGCCCTCCCCTTGTCCACATGTTTGGGTTGGGCCTGAAAACTTTGCCCCAAAGCTGATGCAGCTACAAAATAAGGTTTAAAAGCATATCATGGCGACAAACAAAAGAAAATAATATCACAAAATGCAAAATATGGCCGAGACATTATATTAGCATGTGGGCAAAAGCCAAACGTGAGCTCTACCCCTTCATTATGGCCATCACCTTGGTTCCTAGGATCCCCAGAGTGGCCCCACATCATTAAGGAACCCATGCATGTCCCAATCTCTGATGGGTGATGAACTGCCCCACTTTAAGTGGGTAATCGCTGCTGATATCAGACACAACATGCTCTCATCCCCTGGAGCCCCAAGCAGTAATAACATAGAAAAAAAAAAAGCAAAAGGAAAATAAAGAAAGGTGGAAAAACAAAGGCCGAGTGAACTTATGTACCACGATTGCTCCTTCCTACATCTATACACCCAAGTATGTGGACATCCCTCATCATTACCCCCTTGAACCCATGGCATTCGGCCTTGACATCCCCATGTCCCAATCCACTTCATCATTATCCACATGACCCTTATAATTTGAAGGATGTACCTTGGACATGTCTTTCCCTTTAGGGGCTTGGAACACCTAATAGGGTTGTTTATTAGCCACTCCTACCTAAGGAGGTAATACTATTACATGCTCAAAGCCCCAAATTTGGAAGGGAATCCCATTATGAAGTCTCATTGGTGCCCTTGATTAACAAGCTAGGTTCACTTAGATGCGCTAATGAATTATCGTACCTGATGGTGAGGAAATTCATTGGATCTTATATGTAATTGGAAGGTGGTTTTATCATGGATTGGGAAACTTAATTAGTGCCCAAGCCCACCAGAGGATCATATTGATAGGAAATTCATTGGATCTTATATGTAATTGGAAGGTGGTTTCATCATGGATTGGGAAACTTAATTAGTGCCCAAGCCCACCAGAGGATCATATTGACATTTATAAGGGATGCATTGAGAGCCATGGGACTCCATGTGTATTAGCATCATTTCATGCCATGGGCACCTTCAACACCTCAACAGTTTGTTCATTACCCCACATTATTCGCGAGATCATGCACTTGGACCAGTATGACTCAATTGGCTTATCATGATCAGGGTAGTTGATCTAAGGCGCATAGGAGGTTTGTCTCATCCTTGAGAGATGGAAGGGCATGCACCATCATCCGAAGCCTCATTTGGAGCAGTTTACAGGCTTATTGTTCAATTGGAGACCCACGAGACTAGTAGATGTGCCCCAAACCCACTTTGGGGCCCCACATGGTGACTTGGAAAAATAGGGGCCAACCCTAGTTCATCTTTATTGGAGCCCTCTCACTCATCATGGCACTTCGGACTCAATGAGGCCCTCCAACGACCTTTCTTCCTCATGACGTCATCATTTCGACCCAAATAAGCTGGAAGGTACATTTTCATAATACCAATTATAATAAAGGAAAATACATTAGAGTAGGCACATTAGCGAAAGATGGTCTGGAGACGTTGCTATTTCTTTAATATGATGTTCAACCTCTCGTACACTTCAACAAAAAGGACCTTTTGGAAATCGACCTCTTGTTTTCCTACCTTTCAACCTTTGCTACAATTGCATTAAAGGTACAGGAGTATGCCCCACTGAAGGTATACATGCACAAAGCCAAACAGACTTCGTCCTCCTCTAGAATGTTAGTCTCAACCACTGAAATGATTGACACAATCAGTAATTGAAGAGATTGCACGATTGTGTACGAGCAATAGTCTTGTCTCCCTCCAAGTATACATAACAAACAAAATAAAGGCACTTGGCCTCAACCAACAAGGGAACACGACCACCATAGGCCCAACTCGACCTCAGGAAGGACACATGCACAACCAACAAAAAAGAGAATGCAGACCCTATCTCAACCAGTGTTGCGAAAATCGCGATTAAATCGCCATTTTTCCGCATGACGATTAAATCATTGTTTTAATCGGCGATTTTTTCCAAAATGAAAGAATTGCCAAAAAATCGTCAAAAATCGTGGATGCTTTAGATACTTAAAAATTTGAAAAAAATTTGATTTTTTTAATGTTTCTGATGTTTTGCCGATTTTTACCGACTTTTTCTTGATTTTTATGATTTTTTTCATTTTTGTTAACCCTTGCTGATTTTATCTCGATCGCGATTTTCGCAACATTGATCTCAACAATGAAACTCGTGCTCCTTATTCAGCCATAAACCCTCTATCAATTATAGTCAACGTGGCTCTTGGTGACAATGATAAAAACCAACTCCTTATCTAAGAGAAAAGGGCCAACAAACACTCAAGTCGTCTCTGCTACACAAAGGGAACTCAACCTCTATTCCTCCTTCAAAACTTGTCCTTTCCCGCAATATGAGATTTGGCCACATGAATGCTCTTCTGCTCACTAACTCAACCCATTAGAATGGTTGGGAGCTGAGTATCTTTGTGGGTATTTCCAGTCTGTCAAAAAATAAGATAAACTCAAAGTTAGAAGATAAAATCAATTGATAACACCTTTTACCTCCATTATCTTCTGCAAATTTTCTTCTTCTTGGTAGCACAATGGCGAAATCTGAGTGATTTCACTATCTAGACCAATTATAGTGTATAGTTTCAACACTGAAGCTAGCAATGGTGGGTAGAGTTTCTCAAACCTTAAGCTTCTCTCCAAAAATTCTCCAAAAACCTCTTTTCTCAAATGCAAGTGATAGAATGAGGAGAAACTCCTCACTTTTACCATTTCATAATGTAGTGGCCACTTTTGCCGCTATTTTACCTTTTTAATTTTTATAGTCACTTTAAGAACTTTCAACTTTATAAAATAAAAGTGACTTTTCATTAGCGTACAATATGCCCCCTTTTTCACCCCTTAAGTAGTTATAATGTTTTTCTTAAGCGAATCAATTCTCTTATTAAACATTTTCACATTTTCTCACCTTACCATACAAGAACTTTATTAGGCTAGCAGAACTCCGTCTTATGTCTCCTAAGCGGTTGGGTACATTACAAAATATGTCAGCAAAGATGCTTTAAATGGCCTCTAGAGTCCAAATAAAATCATGCTACAACAAATAACTACATCGCATCACAATCATTGCCTATATTGGGATCCTCCTCATCAAGATCAAAATAAGATAGAAAAAACTTAACATGCCTCATCAACAATTTTGCTTGAGTGAAGTGTACATTTTTACTAGGATGTTGATGGAGGAGTTCAACAGTCAAAGCCACTAACATTGAGCTACTTAGAGGACTTGCTGCTTTTGATTAAATGTCAGTTCCATAATCACATCACAGAATCAAGTAGAAACATAACAATCTTACTGAACCTGAAATCCTGAAAACTATCAAGTTAGCTGAATTTTGAATGGGATCCAAAATTCTACTTTCTCCATATGAAATCCAATGAAGTTGGAACCACTCTCAAACACCCTGAAACAATTAATGATAATGTTAAAAATTTATGGAAAGGTGACATTCTCATTTGTTCTCTTTTTTTCTTTCTTTACATTTTCCAGTGGAATAGAAATAAGCACTTAAAGTTTTAGCAGGTATTATATGTCTTGAAATTTTTTAGATTGGTTCATGCAGTTTCACTGCTTGCTATAAGTGGCTGTACAATACAATTAATTATGTTTCTCTGCTGAGTTTATCCAACTTGGGGAGAAACTTTTTTGTAGTCAGCATTTTGCCAATGCAAAGAGCTTTTTTTCAAGTGGGTGGCATATATAATGGTTTGGTCGCAAATTCACATTAAGAGGGATTTATAGTATATACATGTCAAGAAAGTTATTGCTGGTTTGGACTTGCTAGAGAGTTGTGTCTGTGAACACCAAGTCATGATGTTTTAAAATCTTGACTTGCAACACACAATTTCAAGTTGTCGCCAATGTAAAGCATCATGCCTTTTTCAGTTTCAATGGTTGACAACTGAGAATTCAAAATGTTAAGCATTACGATACAGGCATTTAAATCATGAATTAAACAGCTTTTGTATCAATCTCTTGCATATTTTGTTGTGAACCATTTGAAGAAATTATTATTTAAGCAGATTAAGACAAAGGCATATCATGCATGTAAATCTCAATGCATTGCATGTCAGGATCCTGAAGATATATTTTCTCAGATCACTTCAGATCTTACACAAATGACCTGATTCATCAGGTTGAAATGGACTCGGAAATCCAGATTCTGAAGGAGCAAATTTTGGAACTCAAGGAGTCACTGCCAGGAAGGAACATAGAC
Organism: Pinus albicaulis; assembly: GCA_034641835.2. Classification (NCBI taxonomy): domain Eukaryota; kingdom Viridiplantae; phylum Streptophyta; class Pinopsida; order Pinales; family Pinaceae; genus Pinus; species Pinus albicaulis. Next base: position 809,682,486 of record CM076573.1, on the reverse strand, counting down.
ACATTTGGAGATAAATTAACTGAAATATCTAATGATGAACAATCAAACTATTCTGAGTGTTCAATCTATCTTCTAGGTGGGCATGATGGATGTTCATGGTTGGGAACACTAGATGCATATTTACCAGAAACAAACATCATCAAACACATTGCGGAAGCACCTACTACTCGCTCATATGCTGCAGCAACTGTTCTGGATGGAAGCATATACATTTTTGGTGGAGGCAATGGGATTCTGTGGCACAACAGTGGTATGCATGACAATTCCTTTAATATTTATATTTTCCTAATGTTCTTAATCATTTGTAGGAAAAGTAGAGGTATTTTTAATTTTTTTTTGAAAACAAATGAAGTTTATTATGTTAATGACAGTCCCTTTCCATGCTGCATTATTCAAAATTTTCTGATGATTCACCGAATGGTAATATGTTTCGATTGCTTTATAAAGTTGAACAGTATAACCCAGACAGTGGTTTATGGACAACATGTCCTTCAATGGGTTTTCAAAGAGGCAGCTTAGCAGGAGCTTGTCTAGATAATAAAATTTTTGCATTGGGAGGTGGCAACGGGGCAGAATATTTTTCTGAAGTGGAGATGTATGATCCATTTCTTGGCAAATGGTTACCCTATGGAACCATGCTTCAAAAAGTAAGAACTGTTTTTTGCTTTTTGAGTCAGATTGATATTAGTAGTACGCACTGTAGACTATTTTATGGGCCCAACCTTATAAAATTAATGACGTGTCTTTTAAGCTTTAATCAATTTTATGTCAAGTATGGTCGGTTTATTCTCATTGTCAATATATAAGTTCAAGTATGGTGTTTATTCTCATTTTCATTACATATGTTCAAGTAGGGTGCTTGTTCTCATTGCCGTTACAAATTTCAAGCATGGTAGGATTATTCTCATTGTCATTACATGAATTCTACATGAATGTTGTTCATGTTTATAGTTGCACGAATCTCTGTGTACAAGTCCTTATTTCAAATGCTATATATTAAACCAAGTTCACTAGTGTTGGTATGTAATTTCTTTTCACCAAGGTTGCTGATTACTTTAATAACAATTTTTTTCATTATAAAACCTTACTATGGACAATATCCTATTTTATTTTTTTAGGAGCTCAATTCATGGCCTCAACAGCTTATGGATAAAATGGGTATGGTGAGAACCTAGCAAAAATATTAAAAGGATGACAGGTTTCATTGTAAAAATTAATTGTAAAGATTAAGCAGTGGTGAGCTCTAGTTTTTAATTTTAATTCTATTTAAAAATGCCAAAATTTTTAAATAGGACCACAAGTTTCATGGCCTTATTGGATTAGGGATCTCACAGTGATTATAAATGTAATTTCTTGCTCAAAGCCATTGGATCTGTATGCTTTAAACCTTTATAGTAAATCAATGCATACATAGAATCTTTATAAAAAATAAAAGTAAACAATAGCAATCACACAATACTTTAATAACATTTATTTATTATAAAACCTTACATTGGACAATATCATATTTTAATTCTTTTCGGACCTCAATTCATGGCCTTAGCAAATTATGGAATGGAATGGGAATGGTGAGGCCTACAAAAATATTGAAGGAATGGAAAATTTCATTGTAAAGGTTAATTGTAAAGATTAAGCAGTGGTGAGCTCTAGTTTTTAATTTTAATTCTATTTAAACTTGCCTAAATATTTAAATAGGATCACAAGTTTAAAGGCCTTATTGGATTAGGGATCACACAATGATTATGAATGTAATTTCTTGCTCAAAGCGATTAGATCTATATGCTTTAAACCTGTTATCAGAACTTGCTGAACTGGCCGGTCTGATTGGTTTGGGGCCAAATCTGGTCCAAACTGGCCCTCTGAACTGGAACAGACTGGTTCGGAGGCCGGGTCCGCAAGGCCCGCGGCTGCGCATCCCAGGCCTGGGAAAAATCATTTTTATTTAATATTTTTTCTAATTTCTAACGCTAGTCTAGCCTTCCCCGTAAAGGTATTTAAACACCCCCACCCCCTCTATTTCACTCACACTATTCATTCGAGTCTCTCGCAATTCTTGAGCTGAGTACGGTGAGGAGAATTTAGAGAGTTTTTTGCAGGGTTGTTCTGATGGAGATTTTTTGCAGATTTGAAGAGTTGATTGGAGTCTTGGAGAGCTGTTGGGCTGATTATTAAAGGATATTTTTGAGCTACTTCAAGAATTTTTTTTCCCATAGATCTTTGGGTTTTCTTTAGTGGTTTTTGGAGTTGGTTGAAGAGATTTTTATTTTTATTTTGTTGGGAATGGTACATAGCTGATTTCAGAGGATTTTGGAGCTGATTTTCTCCAAAAAATTTAAAGGGTAAATCGAGTTAATTTTTGCCACCTATTTTTGTTTCATTTTTCTCCAAAAATCAGTTGTTGTTTTCCCAAAATATTTAAAAACCCCAATGTATTTATGCAAATTTGTAGGCGCTGCTCCAGAGCTGATTTGTGAGGATTTTGGCGCTGATTTTATTTAGAAAATTAAGAGGGCAAATCAAGGCATTTTTTTCAACCATTATTTTTCTATTTTCTCCAAAAATGTGTTCTTTTTTTCCCTAAAAATTTTAGAACCCTAGTGTTTTTATGCATAATCCAGATTTGTAATTTGTTCTTGGAAAAAAATTTGTGGCCATTATTTTCTTCTTTTTTTTTCTCAAGAATTGTTGAAATTTGCAGGGTTATTTTCAGGGATTTGGTTGGCAAATTTCTGAGGGAGATTTTGGAGTTGATTGAAGAGTTTATTTTCTGATTGGTTGGAGCTTCTTCTCTTCTCAAAATTTACAAATCTTCTCCATGTACTTCATAAATTCATTGCCTCTATTCCTCTTTTATTTTTCTCTAAAAAAATAGCCATAGAATTCTTAAAACCTTAGGGTTTTATATGCAGATTTTTCATTTCATCCTGTAGAAGTTGTCATGGCTCCCAAAAAACAAGAATGATCTGGCTTGGGTTCACTTCCATTTAAATGAACAAGGGATAAAAATTTGCAACTATTGTGGGAAGAAAGTTAAGGGTGGGGGGGTTCGTAGAATTAAAGAACTCCTAGCACATTGGAGAGGGAAAGTAAAACCTTTTGAGAATGTTTCTGATGATAATAAAGCAAAGATGCAAAGTCTAATTGAAGCCTTCAACGAAGAAAAGGGGAAAAACAAAAGAATTAGAAAAGATATAGGAAAAAGTCAAAAGGATGATGCTATGCTTAGTGACCTTGATTTTGAAAAATGTATGCCCAGTTTTGATGATTCCTCTAGTTTTCCTGCTAGAGTTGGAGAGGGTAGGTCAAGTGCTTTTAACTTGAAGACGACAACAACCTATAAAGGGATTGACTCCTTTGTACTCCGCACCACCCCTGGTTCTCAATCAACCCTTGATGCTAAATGGAAGAAAAATAAGAAGGAGGTTGCATATGAATGCTTTTACCCACCACTTTGTGGGTGATATCCCTATGAGAAAATTTTCTCCATGATGGTCCTTAGCCAACAACTAGTTGCCCTTTGCAGCCACCAACTAGCTCGTTGTGCCATTTCTCCGCCACTTAAGCCAGCCATGTGGTCCCTCACACATCTGTCATGATCGTATGTTTGAAGGTGGGCCTCCCGAACCTAAAGGTATGCCTTGTCATTTGGTAAATGAGTATTGTAGTTTGCTTATCATAGATACTTCCAGGCATGGATTAATGGGGGCATTCAGCGGAAAGAGTGGGCTAGGTCTGTGCTTTTGTCCACTAGACCTCTTTTGGATGTTACACTTGGATCTTAGTCCAGTGGGATCTCCCTTACTCACCATTGGGTTTTAGGGTGGTACTACATGGGAAACCCCGATTTTGGTTGCGTGGTCCCAGTTCTCCATCCACATATATCACTCCCCTTCCGTTCATTATAACCCCAATTATCATCTTTCCCACCTAGGTCCACATTTCTCCACTGGGTCCACATAGGGTTAGCCTCCCCTTCCCCTTGCCTACACCTTGGGTCGGGCTTGGAATGATGCCTTGAAGGTTGATGCAGCTGAAAAGAAAAAGTAAAAGCATAATTGGCCACATTCAACAAGAAAATGTACCACAAGATGCAAAAGATGGTCGGGACAAACATATTTAGCATGTGGGCAAATGCCAATGCATGAGCTCTATTACCACTGGAGTGGCACTTGATGATTATCTGAAGACTCCATGCCCAAGGGTGTACCAAAGGACGCTTGTACCATCAGATATCATCACATTACCAGAGTTTTTAAACTCTACTTCTTATCATTTTTTGTTGTACCCAGATTCCATAACCCTATGGGAAATTGTAATAAGTGATGCTAGTATGATGAGTTTCGAGTCATGTAATAAGCCTAAGTAGCTTGGGACCTTGTCATCAAGTGAGTATTACTCTGGGAGGTTTTTTTTTACTTGGTTAATTATCATCTCCCTACCAGGACTTAATAATTAAATGAGTTTTTTCCTCCAAATATACCCAAAGCCGGAGTACGGCTTGATGGTGAGGCCTTGGGTGAGCCCTAATGTCTAGGGTCAATTTATATTACCATACTAAATCACACAAAAAATCTCGTGGAATTTGGCTAGGTTTAGGGGGTCATTTTTTAATTTTAAAAATTTCCCGCAGGGCGGAAATTGCAATAAAATTTGTATATGAAATGTAATAAGTTTTTTCTAGAGAAGTTGTATGGGGTATGAGTAATACAAATTGCACCTCTTGTGGAGAAATCTAGGGCATCAAGTATTAGGTGATTTCTTTTCTTATGATAATTGCTTGTGAATGCTTTTTACTTTTTTAGATTAGGATCTTTTCTTTCTTAGATTATGAGTGTTCTTCTTCATCAAACAACTACCAATGCATAAACCGCAAATAGACAAGAGACACAAAATATAGGCTATCAGCCAGGGTCAAAACCTCTCCTACTTGAGAGTAAAACCCGAACAAATTCTTTTCCTTATAGAGATTCCAATTGATGAATACCAAGACCAAGATCTAGACCCTTGACCGAATGACCACTCCAAGACCAAGTCACAAATATCCTTCTTTGTTGCTTCTCCTTCTTCCACAAGTCAACGCAAGTCAAACTTCTTCCTTCACTACACTTCTTGGCTACCCTGAAACTTCGACCTCTTTTCCACAAATCTGTAACGTATTACTGCAATTTCACACGTGTGAGGAGTAGGAACAAGTTTGGAGGTGCTTCCCTTCTTCCCTCTATTTGGAGGCTTTCTCTAGATGAACTCGAATAGCTATAAAACTGACTTGGAGACCTATAGATAACCTTCTCTTGCACTGTTATGATACCACTACAGAAACCCTAGCTTTTCAGCCACACGTGTGAGATACCTGGTCCAAAAATAATGCCAAATACTTCGATCTTCCTCTTCCCTTCCTCGTTGGTTAGTAGGCTGCCTTCTTGTGGACTTTGCACTCCTTTTTCTACTTCAGGCTTTGACTGAATTGCAAACTTGAAGATGATTGGAATTCTTTCTCTGAAATAAGGCTGAGTTGCCACTATTTATAGTGGTTGGAGCTTCATAATTAGCCGACTTGAGAGAGGGTGAACCTACATGTCACTTTGAGTGGGTTATTTACTCCATTTTGTAGCCAACTTGAAGGAGAGGTTTTGTGCTTAGTCTAGGAGGGCTTACATACTTATTTAATGATTCATACAAAATGTAACATGCCCAAGAAGGGTCCTTCATACATGACATTGACTCATTTTGACTTTATGACCAATCCTAAGGACTCACAATAGGAGTCACACTAAAAATAAAATTCCTTTCTCATGAAACCCATGAGACAAATATTACAATAATAATTTTTATTTTTATTCTTTGCATCGATTCCATAAAATCACAATTACACATGTCCTTATGAAGACCGAACCTAGTTACATTTTTAAACACTCCCTCTTAACTAGGGAGGTATTCATAATGGTACTTGTTATTCTCAATCTGAAGAATTCTCATAAGAAGAGTCGGATTGGTAACCCATCTGTATAACATCATATCAATCAACATTGTCACATCTCTCCACTCTATCTCTATCTCTCCACGAGATCTGAGCACAATGCTGGCAACACCAATGATGTATAGACACCCTCATCATTATCTGTCTCGGAACATACCCCATCCGGGTTCTTAGGGCGTTCCACCAAGACTATTCTTATCTTGGATTTCTAGTCCTCAAAGAATATCGTTGCTCAACGACTACTCTTATCTTGGATGCCCTAATACATACTCAAAGAGCGTCGGATATTGGATGCCTGCCCAACCCTCCATTCCGTCTTTCCAAGTGAAGACAAGAATGATGTGTCTATCTCTCCTTCTTAATTAGTGAGGACGTATCTATTCCAATAAGGGAATGTACTCATTCCTACAGAAGGAATGTCCCTAAGCTCCCTCTTGGTTTAGGAATTTTGCTTCCAAGTTTCTACCAAGTAAGAAACTTGAATCTAGGCTCCCTCTTAATTAGGGACCTACAACAACTCAGGTGGAGATCTTGGGACAACCTACTGCTTGAAGAAATCCTCAAGATGTCATGAACTTCTTTTTGTTATCTAGGAGTCTTCATGTTTGGCACCTCTACATAGGGCACCGACCATCCATCACTTTCCTCCATGAGTCAGCCATGTCATCATTGGAAAGTGATCCATCAGTCCATATCTGGCCTTCCTTCATGCCATGTTTACTTAAGGATCTTTCATCCTACTACATGTGCATTGGTGGTGGAAGACAGCCATAGATCTTTCCTTGGCAGCTCTGCATAAACCCATCCAGATACTTGTTCAAAAATAAAGGAATGGACATTAAAAACAACATTACCTTTGTGATGGTCTTTCATCATGACAACTTCTAGTTTGCATCAACATCCTACATACATATCGACATATCTCCCAAATATATATATTGTCAAGACTCAAGGGTCTCTTTCTTTTTCAGACTCCATTAGAGTCTTCATATCTTTCATGGAGATGTCCTAGACAAATCTTCTTGGTCTTTCGGATGTTGATTGCCTTTACCATGGTTTCATATTCTACGATCTCTTCCTTTATTCACACATTTCATTCTCAGGAATTTCCAATCAGAATTCTTCAATTATAGTCAACCACCTCATGTTACATATGAGGACATATTATGTGACCCATGCATTTCTGCATTCCTTCGAAGGAGGAGATCCTTCCTTTGATTATGCTCTCAAGATAGAGCATTGATCCATGTTACCTGCAACCATGTGACATGACTCTTCAATATAGACTGTAATCATACATACCTCATTTTCCTTTGAGTCATCCAGACTTCCTGTAGTAGCTTCCTTGATTGAAAGAGCTCCAATCCCTTGGTCTGATTCTCCTTTTATGTCATCATACCATCATCCCAAGAATTCCACAAGTTTGGAATTCTTGATGAAACACTTGCTTCCCCGCATGATTGGTGAACTTTTCAATGAAGATTCCATCAAAGAATCTTGAGGAACTAAAGTATCCCTATCGACAGATGTTTCCTTTTGACAGATGTATGATAAACCTTTGTACTAGATGACCTTGCCACTTATGTTTTTCAATGAGATTCCCAAGAGCTATATCCTTGACTTCCATAGATTCTAACTATCTTTCATGTTTCTCTATGATGATGTCTCGAGCTCTTGTTTTCAATGCTTCTATGATGTCTTGATGCATCTCAATATTTTACTTAGTAACTCATGATAGCCATATTTTACATCAAAAGACTTAGGAACTTGAAAATAACTTGTGTGAGGAAAAGTATCTCAGTAGTGGAGATCTATTACTTCCTCCTTGGATTTCTTCTTTTTAGCTTCCTCTACATCCTCGGTGACGTGGGCTTCTTCTCTTCCTCTTTTGTTATTGTTCTTCTTGAGCTTAGGACTGTTGAAGATTGTAACTAGGTTCGGTCTTCATAATTTATATTTATTGTACGTATCAAAAGAATTAAAGAAAAATAATGTATATTATCAGTTGACATTTATTTTATTACTAAATGGCTTATTAAAGCATGGTTTTCATGCTTGGGTCATATTTAGTATATGGTCTCCATTGTGGACTTCTAGGTTAGATATTATAGATTTATATTGACCCTTCTTAGGCTTTTGAATCGTGTAATTAGGTTTATTTTTGAGTAAAAAATGGTTTAGAAGCCCTCCACACCAAGTCGGCCTCAAAGGGAGAAATTCAAACTCATCTGGAGCGTATAAAAGCAAGGAGATCGAATTCATTATCACCATTTCTTCTCAAGCAAGTTTGATATTTTCTACATCCGGGGAAAAAGTGTAAGTGGAAGGAAGAGGCAGAATGAAGTGCGAGTTGGGTCTAGAAACAAGAGGAAGAGAAAATCAAAATTTTGGTGAAGGAATCTTTGCATTTCATGCCCTCTCTTGGGAGATTGAATTTTTCTAAGGTTTGATGCTGCTGCTGCTGTTGAAGCTGTTGCCTAGTCGAAGCTGCTGGAGGACAAGTTGTCGCTGTTGCTGGGTCAAAGATTTGGAAGGTTGATTTGGTGTGGAGGGAAAGTTTGGCTCGTGTCTAGGGCGAAGAGTCTCAATGAATACTATTTAAAGGAAGAATTATCTTGACTGGGTTTTCCCCTCAAGGGGGGTTTTCCCCTGGCATAGTGTCTATATCTTGTGTCTCTTGTTTTTGATCTTCATACACACATAATATGGTAATTGCTTGATGAAAGATAAGATGATAAAGAAGTAAAAGAAGCCAACACATTCACAAGTAATTATCAAGATCGAAGAATCAAACCTGAATATAACTGCATTGATTCTTCAACATGTATCAGAGCTAAGGTCAAGAAGGATTGAAGATCAATTTGTTGGGATGGATTCTCCCTCTTTGATGGAATACATAAGGATGGGTATCAACACTTTTAGAAGATGGATCAAGAAGCTCATCCACTACCTATTCATCAAAGTCAAAGGTCAAGGACTTTTGGCAGCCCTTACAGGATATCTCCATGATTACAATTCATGGATCATTGATAGTGGAGCATCAAGCACATGACATGAGAAATTAAACAACTACATACACTATCAAGGGAATCATCCTCTCATGCAGTGGAATTAGGTGACAACAAAAGCTATGTTGTGAAAGGACTGGGGTCAACCTTGCTTGAATTAGAAATTGGATTGAAGCTGCACCTCAACAACATAATATATGTTCCAGGTTTGAAAAGGAATTTGCTTTCTATTTCTTGTTTAGAAGATAAAGGTGAAAGAAGTGCTTTTGTTGATGGAAAAGTATTGGTCTGGGGCAAAGACTCTAGCATTGACAAAGCTAGAGTTATTGGAGTTCGTGAAGAAAGTTTGTATAGGGTTACTACACCATCTCCTCAAGCTTTAGTTCATATGGAAATTAGTCCGATTGAGCTATGTCATAGAATATATTGTCATCTACACTACAGGCTCATTCCAACTCTTAGCCAATTGGTTAATGGGATCCCCAATATAAAGGAAGATCATGAAGTAGTGTGCAAGGGATGCTCTTTGGGAAAGCATACAAGAAAACCATTTCCAAATAGTGAATCTAGGGCCAAAGAAATTTTGGATCTTATTCACTCTGATGTGTGTGGGCCCTATTGTCACCCAAAATGTTTAGGCACCACGACAACGACTCAGATCGGGGGCTGTCACCTTAATCCCCAATCTCTCTATCTAAGCTGTCTCCTTGCAAGCTAAGGGAGGTAGACCCTAACGAAAATGAAGAAAGAGAGCTGGTTGGAAACCAACCAATTCAGGAGACACAGTTAGATGACCAAGTACTTGTTAAGATTAACGAGATTTTATAGATTCAATTAGATTTGAAGTTTAAAACCATTGCCTTGTGGAGTCAAAATATCCCGTTATAAAATTAAAATCAAGTAATTGATAAGTAACTGCTGCCTTGAAAAAAAAATCAATCCACCACGATGATATTCGATAAAACACCCTCACAATTATGTAACAACAATGTTTGATAAAGACATGCAATTTATCATCACTTGAAATATTCTCAAAGTTGACTAAAGCAATTAATCACCAATTCCAAGCAACTTAAAACCACAATTAAAGACAGTTTAACGATCATCAACCACAGTTAAGCCTGGAAATACTTCGAACCAAAAGCAATCTTTAAACAATTTAAATTTGAAACAAAAATATTATCATGAGAGAACCATCGAATTTAAATGCTAGACATTTCCAATATTTCCGAATTTAAATGATATTCTAATTAATTCCAATTCAGAAATCTATAGTCAAACTTTAGATAAAAAGAAATTTAAAGTTCACTTTTGACTATGCAAAATTTAGATCCAAAACCACTTTATTAAAGTTTTTTGACCCTTTTCTAATTTTTTTATATTTTTTTATATTTTCCTTTTTAAATCTAAAGTTAATGAAACTATAAGCTAAAGGTAAACAAATCTAAACTTCTACAAAAAATGAAAAAGTTAAAAGTTAGGAAATTTGATTTTGCTTTTGATTTTTTTTAAAAGCTAAAAAAATTTTCATCAAAGTTTTGAATCTTATAATTTTTTAATTTTCTCAAAATCTAAATTTAAATGAAACTACAAAACTTAAAAAATAAAATCTAAAACTACAACAAAAAGGAAAGGAATTTGATTTCTTAATTTTGAAATTTTAAACTCTAAAAATTGAAAAGTCAAACCTAAAAATTAAACGTCAATGCTATGTTGGAATTTTGAACTAAACTTTAAAAGACATAAAAACTAGCTTAAAGTTAAAAAATTAAAATGAAAATAAAAATAAAATGCAAACGTGAGTTTTGTTTGTGCGTAGGTGTTTATGCAGGTCGACAGTGAGGTAGCGTGGAAGAAATCGCAGGAGATGGGCAGCAAGGATGGGATCGATGAAGGACGCAGACGATACAGACAGTGGTAGCAAGGGACGAAGATGTTGCAGGTGAGGAGGACGGACGACAGTGTAAATAATTGATCGAAAAGGGGCTGCGGGTAAAGGAGAGGCTGCGATGGAGAAGGGCAGACAGGATGCCGGCAAGGAGCAATCAGCGTGGAAATGGCAGCGATGGCATAAGTCGTGGGCAAGGGAGCAGTGTGAGCAACGTTTACAAGTGAAGGTGGACAACGTACGGACAACTGCAGCAGAGATGGATGCGTGAGAATGATAGCCGCAAGGGAAAATGACGTAGGCAGCGTGAGGGAAAGTGGCAGCAGCAGCGAAATTTTGCACAGGCAGCAAAAATGTGCAGGCACACACCAATTTCGAATTTTTCTTAACATAATTGGATTTAAAACAAATGCACTTGTAATTATTTAATCCTTGAGGCGAGATGCTGCCCAGATCTGCTACCAAATCCGATCCTGAGAGCAGATCTTACCCTCCAGGGCCTGGATCTGGCTCAGATCTAGAAATTTTCTGAAAATCTCCCAGTAGAACTTGCAAAAAAAGAAAAGAAAAAAGAAACAAGGAATCCAAACCCAAAAATATGCACAGAAAATAAAACCCCTAAAACCCCAGTGAGTAAAATAAAAAATAAGCAGGATTTACAATGCTATTTTACAGATCAGAGGCCCTCATGGATAGATTTAAAACCATTTTGCACAATTAATAAAAAAAAAAAAAAAACTTAAGAGAGGCACAAGCCCAAGAAGATCCTGCAAAAAAAGAAATTTTGTAAGATAACCTCAGAAATTAGGAAACAATGGGATTTTTCAGATTTTCTGAAATCTGAGAGCCGGCTGATCTAACTGAAGATTTCCCCAAACGCTCAAATCTTGAATAATGATCTCTGCACATTTAGATTTGAATTTTAGATTGATAGAGATTTAAAAAATAACCATGAGACCTTTCAGAAAAATAAATAACTGATATTTTTGTCAAATCAAAATGCAATTTTAGAAACCCAGAAAACTGCACAAGATACCTGTATGCAGATCAATCCATAAAGACCATCAACCATCAAATGCCAATAAAAGTAGCAGAGTTTAGAGACAATATCACCACATAGATCTGGAAAGGGAACACCAAAGTTTGTAACCCCAAAGTCTTTATGCTTTATCGATAAAAAAAAATTACAAGAGCTTCTGAGAATAAGTGCATGATTCAAAGATCGGATGACTGAAAGAATGACAAAGACCTCTAATTTATAAGATAAAATCTCCAACGGCTAGTTCGGTTGATCCATGTCAAAGTAATCTCGACTTTCGAAAAAGATTTAATCATCTTTTAAGCTCTACTGTCGAAATTATAAATTTTTGAGGAAATTCGAATTTATCATTTAATTCCATTTTAATTAACTCAAAAATCATATTTTTGAGTTAATTACTTCAAAAATTTGACTTTAACTTAACCATCAAGGCCAAAGGTCTAATATTTCTTGAGATTCTCAATATTCCTTTGGTTTGGAACTTTTAAAAATTTATTTTTTAGGGACCCACGAATTTTTCCTTGAAGAATTTTAAATCACCTGACTTAAAATTAATTAAATTTCTGGCTGAGGATTTTTAATTTAATTTGGCCAGAAAATTTAATTAATTGACTGAGAGGGGAAAACTCTGTCGATCACTTGTGTCGAGAAACACAAATGAATCAGTGAGACAAAAAACTTCCTAGGATAGAAATTGTCACCAAAATACTAGGCTTACCTAGGTTGTTACATACGTGGTGGTCTTACTTAGATTATTTACATCATAAACATGCAGAATGGGTTTACATCATTTATGAAATTGCCGACTGATGATGAAATCTGAATGGCGTGAACACGTCGAACATGATGAATCCCATTTGAAAAAATAGGGTGTACTGCTATGGGGTCGTTGACAAAGTGTGGTCAACATCTGGCTCTACTTGGGGACACATTGCTTCACCGGAGGAATGTGAGAATCCATAATCTGTATCCAAGCAACACACAAAATTACATAAGTAGCGTCCATCCAAATATCATCATATAACATTAAGCACATGAAAAATAGAAGCTCTTCTTTCATTTATTATTCTACTTAACATGAAAAGCAAATCTACTCTAACTACAAAATGAAATGCTGAAATAACAAGGTGTAAGGTTAGAGATACAATACAAAGGATGCCCTGTGGCATCAGATGTGTTCAATATAGTGCATACTGAGCATTTTCCTGCTTTCAGGCAAGTCTATAGGCTGCTTTTTAGATGTGCCATGCTTGATTCTGCATAATGTAGGACTCTATCTCATCTGAATGTCAAGCTGCTTTCAGCCATAAGACGAATCAAACTGCTTCCTTATTCTTTTTCTTTTTCGCTTCACGCTCTTCTTCATGGAAGATTGTATTTTTGATGATGTGGAACATTCTGCTTGTGAACTTTCAGACGAAGTAAACAATATATGTGTGACATGCCTCTCTTCATTTTGCATCTGCTTTGTCAAGGGTGATGTATTAACTTGATTCCCTTCGGTTTTCCTTTTATTCGGGTCGCCTTTAATCAACCACTTTTCAATGGAAGAAATGGTCTCCTCATAATAGGATGGAGCTTGCTTCAGCGAACTGGGAGGCCTATGATCTGTTGACAATTCTGATCTGGGTTGGACATTCTGTATATGTGATCTTTCCATTTTTTCCAACTTTTTTTGAATAATGGTTATTTGATTAGAAAGCTTAACATTTATAGTACTGATTACCTTCGCATGACTCTTCTCAACAGTCAATAACCTGTGCTGAAGAGACATTTGACCGGTTTCCATGTCCTTTATAATTTTATCATTATCTGCTTTCATGGCCATGAAGCAATTATGCATATAGTTCATTTCTTTCTCATGATTTGCTTCCATGGTGATCAAATGATTCTGCATGGTGGCCATTTGATTAGAGTGATTAAATTCCATGATCGTCATTTCTTCAATATGCTTTTCTTCCATGGCAATCATTTGATTGTAGTGATTGAATTCCATGATCGTCATCTTTTCCTCTAAGGCTAACAACTTGTTTTGTATAGCATCAATTTCCCTGGTATGATCAATTGTTAATCTTGCTTGGTTAAGTTCCATATCCTTAATAAGTTGAGCCTGATTAAGTTTTGTATTCTTGATTATTTGAGCTTGATTCAGTTATATATCCTTAACCATATTAATCAATTCCTTAACAAGATTCTTATCGTTGTCAACACTGATTTGACAACTTGTTTCTGCTTCACCACCATCATAAATTTGTGTTGTCATGGTACAAGTGGATTCATCCTGAGAATCGTCGTGGACTCTTCTGTTGATAGTTTAGTTCTCTACAAGATTACTTTCATTCCTTTGCATAGTACTGGGGGCACAAAGCAAGTCACCTTGTTTTATATATTCATCTTTAAAAGCATTGACGATACTTTGCAAAGAATCAATATATTCCTTAGGCCAATTACTCAACCATTTCATAGCATCACCATCTAAGAAACAAACAAAGAGACGTATCTTGATATCTTCACGATTATATTGTGAAGGAAGACAATATTTGTTTATTATATGAGTAACCATTAAGAGATGAGTTCGAGCAGTGGCTGAATCACCACCCGAGAACACATGCATTTTTCGAATGGCCTCTTTTGGCATGTCATAAAAGGGATCACCCATGATGACTTACTTAAATGAAAAAACCAAATGGATGTTAGAGAAAGAGATCCTTGTTCAAGAAAAGTCAAGAGGTCCACAAGAAGCAAGCTTCTTATTAGAAATTCTTGTAAGAAATGAAAGAATTGGAGTCGCCACTTGAACATGAATCTGATTCAAAAGCAGAAAAATTAGTTGAGAGAAGCAGATGGATATCAGGGAGGGATTCTTGTGTGGGAGTAAAATAGATGAATAAGTGGAGTCGCCACCCAAACAAGAAGCCAACCGAGATGTCCAGGTGCTAAAGGTGCAAATGATGAAAGGATTAGTGATATGACGAAAAATATAATGATGAAATGATGAAGGGATGAAATGATGCCAGAAAATGTGATCTCGTGTGATAGGATAATGAATAGCAAAAAAATATTAGAAGTTTATAAAATGTTGTTAAGCCCAAGGACAGAAAAACACTATCCCCGACAACAACGCCAAAAAATGTTGTCGCACAAAATGTCTAGGCATCGCGACAACGGCTCAGATCGGGGGCTGTCACCCTAATCCCCAATCTCTCTATCTAAGTTGTCTCGTTGCAAGCTAAGGGAGGTAGACCCTAATGAAAATGAAGAAGGGAGAGCTGGTTGGAAACCAACCAATTCAGGAGACATAGTTAGATGATCAAGTACTTGTTAAGATTAACGAGATTTTATTGATTCAATTAGATTTGAAGTTTAAAACCAGTGCCTTGTGGAGTCAAAATATCCCGTTATGAAATTAAAATCAAGTAATTGATAGATAACTGCTGTTATGAAAAAAAATTCAATCCACCACGATGATATTCGATAAAACACCCTCACAATTATGCATCAACAATGTTTGATAAAGACATGCAATTTATCATCACTTGAAATATTCTCAAAGTTGACTAAAGCAATTAATCACCAATTTCAAACAACTTAAAACCACAATTAAAGATAGTTTAACGATCATCAACCACAGTTAAGCCTGAAAATACTTCGAACCAAAAGCAATCTTTAAACAATTTAAATTTGAAACAAAAATATTATCATGAGAGAACCATCGAATTTAAATGCTAGACATTTCCAATATTTTCGAATTTAAATGATATTCTAAGTAATTCCAATTCAGAAATCTATAGTCAAACTTTAGATAAAAAGAAATTTAAAGTTCACTTTTGACTATGCAAAATTTAGATCCAAAACCACTTTATTAAAGTTTTTTGACCCTTTTCTAATAATTTTATAATTTTTATATTTTCCTTTTTAAATCTGAAGTTAATGAAACTATAAGCTAAAGGTAAACAAATCTAAACTTCTACAAAAAATGAAAAAGTTAAAAGTTAGGAAATTTGATTTTGCTTTTGATTTTTTTTTAAAAGTTAAAAAAAAATTCATGAAAGTTTTGAACTTTTATAATTTTTTAATTTTCTTAAAATCTAAATTTAAATGAAACTACAAAACTTAAAAAATAAAATCTAAAACTATAACAAAAAGGAAAGAAATTCGATTTCTTAATTTTGAAAATTTAAAGTCTAAAAATTGAAAAGTCAAACCTAAAAATTAAACGTTAATGCTATGTTAGAATTTTGAACTAAACTTTAAAAGACATAAAAACTAACCTAAAGTTAAAAAATTAAAATGAAAATAAAAATAAAATGCAAACGTGAGTTTTGTTTATGCGTAGGTGTTTATGCAGGTCGACAATGAGGTAGCGTGGAAGAAATCGCAAGAGATGCGCAGCAAGGATGGGATCGATGAAGGACGCAGACGGTACGGACAACGACAACAAGGGACGAAGATGTTGCAGGTGAGGAGGACGGACGACAGTGTAAAGAATGGATCGAAAAGGGGCTGCGGGTAAAGGAGAGGCTACGATGGAGAAGGGCGGACAGGATGTCAGCAAGGAGCAAGCAGCGTGGAAATGGCAGCGATGGAATAAGCCGTGGGCAAGGGAGCAGCGTGAGCAGCGTTTACAAGTGAAGGTGGACAACGTACGGACAACTGCAGTAGAGATGGATGTGTGAGAATGATAGTCGCAAGGGAAACTGATGCAGGCAGCGTGAGGGAAAGTGGCAGCAGCAGCGGAATTTTGCACAGGCAGCAAAAATGTGCAGGCACATGCCAATTTCGAATTTATCTTAACAGAATTGGATTTAAAGCAAATGCACTTGTAATTATTTAATCTTTGAGGCGAGATGCTGCACAGATTTGCTACCAAATCCGATCCTGAGACGAGATCTTACCCTCCAGGGCCTAGATTTGGCTCAGATATAGAAATTTTCTGAAAATCTCCCAGTAGAACCTGCAAAAAAAGAAGAAGAAAAAAAAGGAAACAAGGAACCCAAACCCAAAAATATGCACAGAAAATAAAACCCCTAAAACCTCGGTGAGTAAAATAAAAAATAAGCGGGATTACAATGCTATTGTACAGATCAGAGGCCCTCATGGCCAGATTTAAAACCATTTTGCACAATTAATAATAAAATCGGATGACTGAAAGAATGATAAAGACCTCTAATTTATAAGATAAAATCTCCAACGGCTAGTTCGGTTGATCCATGTCAAAGTCATCTCGACCGTCGAAAAAGATATAATCATCTTTTAATCTCGACTGTTGAAACTATAATTTTTTGAGGAAATTTGATTTTACCATTTAATTCCATTTTAATTAACTCAAAAATCATATTTTTGAGTTAATTACCTCAAAAATTTGACTTTGACTTAACCACCAAGGCCCAAGGTTTCAAAATTTTTCGAAATTCTCAATATTCCTTTGGCTTGGGACCTTTAAAAATTTATTTTTTAGGGACTCACGAATTTTGCCTTTGAATAATTATAAATCACCTGACTTAAAATTAATTAAATTTCTGGCTTAGGATTTTTAATTTAATTTGGCTAGAAAATTTAATTAATTGACTGAGAGGGGAAAACTCTGCCGATCACTTGTGTCGAGAAACGCAAATGAATCAGTGAGACAAAAAACCTCCTATGATAGAAATCGTCACCAAAATACTAGGCTTACCTAGGTTGTTACATACATGGTGGTCTTACTTAGATCATTTACATCATAAACATGCATAATGGGTTTACATCATTTATGAAACTGCCGACTGATGACGAAATATGAATGGCATGAACACGTTGAACATGATGAATCCCATTTGAAAAAATGGGGGTGTACTGCTATGGGGTTGTTGACAAAGTGTGGTCAACAGGCCCATGTCTGATAAATCTCTTGGAGGTCATCTCTATTATGTGACTTTCATAGATGATCATTCTAGAAAGACATGGATCTATCTTCTCAAGAAAAATGACAAAGTATTTGATAAATTCAAGGAGTTCGGAGCTGAAGTGGAAAACCTCACCGAAAGAAAGATAAAAACTCTAAGATTCGACAATGGTGGGGAATTCACTTCCAAGGAAATGATTGAATATTGTAAGGAAGCAGGAAGTAAGAGGGAGCTCATTGTTCCCTACTATCCCAAACAAAATCGAGTTGCTGAAAGAAAGAATAGGTCTATTGAAGAAGGCATTAAGACAATGCAACTTAATCAATACCTACCAAAATTCTTATGGGGAGAAGCAACCATGACAACCATGTAAATTCAAAATAGAAGTCCCCATAGATGTCTCAAGAACATAACTCCCGAAGAAGTATTTACAAGAAAGAAGTCGAGTGTGGATCACCTCCGAATCTTTGGAAGCCCTGCCTACATCCATGTTCCCAAGGATAAACGAAAGAAGCTGGATTCTACTAGCATCAAAGGAATATTCGTTGCATATAGTCTCTCCTCAAAGGCATATAGAATCAACATCAAAGAAAGAAGGCATATCGAAGAAAAGCAGAGATGTCATATTTGACGAGAGTCAAGCCTACAAAAAGTCCAAGGATATTCCCATAGATTCTGATGACGAAGAATTTCCTATATTCGAAGAAGAAGAACCACATCATGAAGATCCTCCTACAAATCAAGAAGAAGAAGGACCAAGTGAGCCTATCCAACTTGTGATCATCCCGACCACAAGGAAAATGCCAAATAGGTTAAAATCTACACTACAAGATGCCAAAGGACATGAAGCTCCCATAGGAACCTTCAGGGAAAGTAAAAGACCAAAGGGATACTCTGGCTATGCTGCATACATGACAAAGCTCATTCAAGCTGAACCATCTACATTTGAAGGGGTTACTCAATAGGATGTCTGGAAGAAGGCTATGCAAGAAGAATACCAATCCATTATGAAGAATGGGGTTTGGGAAATCGTTCCTAGACCTAGTGACAAATCAGTTTTTGCATCCAAATGGATCTACAAAACCAAGTATGCTGTTGATGGAAGCATAGGCAAGTACAAAGCAAGGTTCGTTGCAAGGGGCTTCTCTCAAAAGGAATGAATAGATTATGAAGAAACCTTTGTGTCTACAACAAGGTATACTACCATTAGATCCTTGGATTCATTAGCTGCTACAATGGGTTGGAATATCCATCAAATGGATGTGAAGACCATATTTCTAAATGGGACCATTGATGACGAAGTATACATAGAACAACCCAAAGGTTTCAAAGTAAATAGCAGGGACTCTTACGTCTGTAAACTCAATAAAGCTCTATATTGATGCATCTCTGCTAAGGAACGGGTTCGTGAAGGGTACTGCTGATCCAAATCTCTACATCAAGGTCGTGAATAATGAGCCTTTCATTGTTCTACTATATGTGGATGATCTATTCATCACAGGCGTGGAGAAAAGAATTGAAGAATGTAAGAAGATGTTGGCAGCCGAATTTGAAATGAAGGATCTAGGACTCGTGCATTACTACTTGGGTCTTGAAGTATAGCAGAAACCTGAGGAGGGTGGATGTGCACCTAGTTCCCTGGGTTGGTGGTTAGTAAGTAAGCCCGATAGTACCTATAGAGGCTGAAAGATTTAGTCCACCTTAGTCCCAATTGGATAGATTGCCTTGGTCAGGAATCTAGTCCATGGCATTATGGTGCCCAAGCTGTTGTGTGACCAAATGGATAGATTGCCCTGGTCAGGAATCTAGTCCATGGCATTGCGGTGCCTAAAGTTCTTCATAGTTTCATATAGTTTGAGATCTTTCCATTGTATATTATGAACACAGTATTAAAAACCGGCCGGGTCAAACCGGAAACCGGTCAAACCGGTCGGTCAGACCCTTGGCCTGTCAAAACCGGTCCAAAAACTCGGTTTAATCGATTCTCTCGCCTTTTTTCCTGGTCAAACCGGTGCTAACGGCTGATTAAGGACGAAATCGACTGGTTTATGGACCTTAACCGGCCAGTCAGTTGCCAAGGCCTCAAACGGGACCCACGCAAGCTTGTTTTTCTAGTTTAGGGTTGTTTTGGAGGGAAGAGGAGGGTTGTTTCCCTCCAAAAACACCCTCTCCAATCCTTTATAAGCAGGGGCAACCTCTCATTTGTCTCACACCATCTCATTTGGAGATTTTGTGAGTTTGATTGAGAGCTTGCAGAGTGTTGAGTTTTTGCTGGAGTAGTCGAACATCATAGAGTTTGAGCCTTGCCGCTTGAGCTAAGTAGTAGCCATCATGACTCCAAAAGGCAAGGATACTACATGGACTCGTTGTGATATGATTGATGGCAAAATGATTTGCAAATATTGCCAAAAATCTATTGCAGGAGGGGGTATTTACAGGTTCAAGCAACACTTGGCTGGGATAGGAGGCCATGTAAAGCCATGTGGAGCACCAAATGAAGTAATAGGGCATAATTCCTTCAAAAGTTCGAGACTCAAGTCACTGAACCAATAGAGAAGTTTGTGATTGGAGCAGTTGCAAAGTTTGGCAGTCGAGAGTCGGGAGACTCAAGTTCAACCAACTGAAGTCTGAGTTTGAACTTTGATCATGATTAGAAGTTTCAAGTGATAATGTTGATCATTAATTAGAATTTAGTAATATCATATATGTAGATTTGTAGTAGACTATCACTGTACTATGTAGGCCAATGGTCTCAATGCTTATAGCTTGTAGCATTGTTTTTGGACTTTATGGGTCATTTGGAGCCTGATTGCTTATGTATTTTTTCGATGATATGAATTGGACTTGGTGCCATTTTGATATATTCACCTTTACATTGTATATAAATGAGCAAACTTTGCATATTTTGTCTCTATTGGCTTGGAATCATGGTTGCAAATCTTAAAAATAGTTTTTTTTATTAAAAAATAATTATTTAATGTATTTTTTTAAAAACCGGTTTGTTTAGACCTGACCAGTATAGGTTAGACCGGTTCCGACCTGGTTACTGGTTCATTAGGTCCACCAGTCCGGTCACCGGTTCCGGTTTTTAATACTATGATTATGAATACCTCCCTAGATAAGAGGGATTGTTGAAGATTGTAACTAGGTCCGGTCTTCATAATTTATATTTATTGTACTTATCAAAAGAATTAAAGAAAAATAATTTATATTATCATTTGACATTTATTTTATTATTAAATGACTTATTAAAGCATGGGTTTCATGCTTGGGTCATATTTAGTATAAGGTCCCCATTGTGGACTTCTAGGTTTGTCATTACAGATTTATATTGACCCTTCTTCGGCTTTTGAATCATGTAGTTAGGTTTATTTTTGAGTAAAAAATGGTTTAGAAGCCCTCCACACCAAGTCAGCCTTAAAGAGATCAAGACAACCTCAAAGGGAGAAATTTGAACTCATCTGGAGCCTATAAAAGCAAGGAGATCGAATTCATTATCACCATCTCTTCTCAAGCGAGTTCGATATTTACTACATCAAGGGAAAAAGTGCGAAGTGGAAGGAAGAGGCAGAAAGAAGTGCGAGTTGGGTCTAGAAGCAAGAGGAAGAGAAAATCGAAATTTTGGTGAAGGAATCTCTGCATTTCATGCCCTCTCTTGGGAGATCGAAGTTTTCTAAGGTTTGATGCTGCCGCTGCTGCCTAGTCTAAGCTGCTGGAGGAGAAGTTGCTGCTGTTGCTGGGTTGAAGAATTGGAAGGCTGATTTGGTGTGGAGGGAAAGCTTTGCTCGTGTCTAGGGTGAAGAGTCTCGAAGAATACTATTGAAAGGAAGAATTATCTTGATTGGGTTTTCCCCTCGAGGGGGGTTTTTCCCTGGCATAGTGCCTATATCTGATTTCTCTTGTTTTTGATCTTCATACACACATAATATGGTAATTTCTTGATGAAAGATAAGATAATAAAGAAGTAAAAGAAGCCAACACATTCACAAGTAATTATCAATATTGAAGAATCAAACCCTAATATAACTGCATTGATTCTTCAACAAGGGAAATCTCTCCTATAATGCCCATATTCTTGAGTCTTGACAGCCATAGCATTGTATTTTAGCCATGTTCTTTTTTTTTTTTTTTGAGGACCAAACTTTCCAAATTGTCCCTTTCTTTTTGTCATTGCAACATATGCTTGATTTTGCTCACTTGCTCCCACATCAGATTTGGATTTTAGTCTGGATTTTTCAATCTTGCACAGTGACCACAGTTCATGGAATGGAGTAGCTTCCTTCTTCCCATAAATACTTGAATTAAAGTTACACCACTTCTCTGGTAGTGTGTTTAATACAACTGTAGTCATTTCCTTGTCAGACATTACCTCTAGATCTTGAAGTTGATGCCTAATCTCAGATATCGTCATAAAGTATGAGGCTATTCCTTCTTCCTTTGACATCTTCAACTTGTAGAGTTCTTGCCTTAGAGAGATAACTCCCCTGCAGTGCTTACAGAATACAACTCTACCAGTTCGTCTTGAAGACATCTTAGAGTAGGTGCAAAACTTGGGCTGCCTATTGAAGACACCTTGAAGGTCTTGGAGATGTTATTGGAGACCATGATGCGTTGAAGCAATCATGAGGTGACTTTGGAGATCTTTGTTTGGGTGACATGAAGAACTGTGGAGATACCTTCATTAGAAGACAAAGTTGTCATTGATGGACTACGCTTATAGGAGATCAATTGAGGGCAACATTGGTGAAGATATTGTCATGGATCGTTGCAGAATATATTGGGAGCCATGAAGAATTAGTGAACTTATCTTGACGGATTGAAGTAAAGGGTTGGAGCCCTAGAGGATAGGAGTACTCAAGAGACCAGGTTGGAGACTGTACCAGAGATAGGGTTGGAGCCTCAAAGTGACAAGGTTGGTGCCTTGGGAAGATGGGGTTGGAGCCCTAGAGGTCGGAGCCTCGTGAAGTCCAAGTTGGTGCCTGGCAAAGTATAGGTTGGTGCTTGGAAGGATTGAAGATTGGTGTCTTCATCTAGGGTTGGAGCCCTACACATTATTGTATTGAATTTATTGAGATTAACTACAATAATGTGTAGGGCTCCAACCCTAGATGAAGACACCAGACGGTCTCTAAGGTAGTTAATGAGTCCATATATAGGCAACTAGTGGGGAGCTTGATATATCTTACAACCATTGGACCCGACTTATGTTTTGCCGTGAGCTACATTTCCAGATTCATGACATCTCCAAAAGTAGAACACTGGACTGCAGCAAAACGAGTTCTGAGATTTGTGAAAGGGACAGTTGACTTTGGCATTCTGTATAACAGAAGCAAAGAACCTAAGTTGTGTGATATACAGATTTAGATTGGGCGGGTTCTGTTGATGACAGAAAATCCACTTCTGGATATGTCTTCAGCCTTGGTACAGTTGCAGTCACATGGACCAGCAAGACGCAGCATGCAGTAGCCCTTTCCTCAATAGAAGCAAAATATCAAGGAGCTGTGAAAGGAGTGTGCGAGGCAGTTTGGGTCAGCAGGATTCTTTCAGATATGCATATGC
The DNA here is from genome assembly GCA_034641835.2 of Pinus albicaulis. Taxonomy (NCBI): domain Eukaryota; kingdom Viridiplantae; phylum Streptophyta; class Pinopsida; order Pinales; family Pinaceae; genus Pinus; species Pinus albicaulis. The sequence goes on along the minus strand of CM076573.1, from coordinate 809,659,133 downwards.
AACAAACTGAGCCCACAACCCTCTTCTGCGACAATGAAGGGGTGATGAAACTTTCCAAAAATCCAGTCTTCCACGAGCGATCAAAACATATTGATATACACTGCCATTTCATCAGACAAATTGTAGAAGATGGATCAATTGAGCTGCAGTATTGTTCCACAGAAGATCAAACTGCAGACGTTCTTACCAAGCCTTTGGGTCTTGAAAAATATGTAAATTTCCGGGATAAGCTTGGTATAGTTAGTAAATTGACCATTAAGGGAGGGTATTAAATTATGTAATAATGGTCAATTATAAATTAGACTTAGGCATTTAACTTTATGTTATATTTTTTCTTTTTGTCTTATTGATCAATCCCACATTCATAAAGAGGATTGACTCAATGCTAATGTAATCTATATAAGAAAGTGTTTACTCTCTTATTAATTACACTGAGTAAATAGAACTCTTTCGAGTTATTTCATGGCTTTCTCTATGCTCGTGTTTTTGTTATATTGAAGAATCTTGTGTGGCATCTCCATGGAGAAAGTATGAAGACTTTGATAAAGTCTATAAAGGAAGGATACCCTTGACATTGAATGTCTTGGAGATGTGTTTATGAAAGTGTAGGATGTTGCAAGCAAGCATATGTCGTGATGAAAGGCCATCATAAAAGGTAACTTTGATTTGATGTTCATTTTTTATTTTTGAACAACATCTGGATGGGTTGATACAAGGCTACCAAAAGGAAGTTGTAGATGTCACTTACAACTAGCACTCATGTGGTTGGATGGAAGATCCTGAAGGAAACAAGACTTGGAAGAGGTAGCTGTATGAAGAAAAGGCAGATGTGGATTGGAAGATCACTTTTTGATGAAAAGAAGGATGACATGACTATTGGTTCAATCCTTTGGTTCGTTGAAAGAAAGTGATGGATGGCTGATGCCCTACGAAGAAGAACTAGAAGATGAAGGCTCCATAATGAAAAAGATGAAGTTCATGACATCGAAAAGAGGAGCTCTACTAGCAGCTGATAGTACCATGATCTCCACCAAAGAGTTGCTGTTGAACAAGTCCCTAGTTAAGAGGGAGCTTGGGTATATTCCTTTTATAGGAATGAGTTGGCCCTCCCTGGTTTAGAGGGAGTGACATATATAGTTCTGTACTTCATGTGTCATGCACTAGACTAGGACTAACAACCATATGTTTTAGTGAAGGCCATGAGGAGAGATAGACACATCATTCTTGTCTTCATATTGTGAAGAAAGAATGGAGGATTAGGTAAGCATCTTACACTGTTTCTGATACTCTTTGAGGATGAGGTAGGGCATCCAAGATAAGAGTAGTCAAAGAGGAAATTCATTGAGGATGTGTTATTCGAAAATAGGAATTTTCCTAAAAGGGCATACCCTGTGAACACCTGAGTAGGGTATGTGCCTTAAGAGACAATGTTGATGGTGTCTGTCAGTCATTGGTCTCACCAACATTGTGCTCTGATCTTCTGGAGAGATAGAGCTGTTAGTCAAGGCCTTGCTATGTGACAATGCTGGTTGGTATGATAAGATGCTCTGGTATAAGCTGATAAGATAGCGTATGAGATGGCTTACAAATCTGACCCTTCTTATGAGAATTTTTTAGTTTGACAATGTCCAAGTACCTTGTATGGATTATGAATACCTCCCTAGTTAAAAGGGATTGTTGAAATATATAACTAGGTTCGATCTTCATAATGACATATGTAATCATGATTTTATGTATTTATTGTAAAGAGAAAAATAAATTTATTATTGTCATTCTTGAGGCATGGGTTCCATGCTGAAGGGAGATTTATTTTTAGGTCAAGCACCCATTGAGTGCTTCTAGGGCTTGTCTTTGAGTCAACAAGTCATAAGAGTCATTTTCATGTATGAAAGACCCTTTCAGGAATGTTACATATCCTAAAGAAAAATTTATTTGAGTTAAATTAGAGTCAAAGACTCTCCAAGACCTTGTTATGGTGCCTCAAGCAAGTCGGCCTACATGAAAGATCAAGTCGGCCTCAAGGAAGCAATTCATACCCCTGGAAAACCTATAAATAAGAAGGAACTTGATCTCATTTGGACATACAACAAGCAAGTTCGATCTTCTCATGGAAGAGGCTGGAAAAGGAAGAAAAAGAAGAAGAAAAGCAAGATCAAATTTTTTGGGTTTCTCTCTCTCTTTCCTGTGTTAGGGTTTCAAAAGTTGTTGGGCAAGTCAAAGTGTTGGAAAGTTGTTGGGCAAGTTGAAGTGCTGAAAATTTGTTGAGAAAGTCGAAGTGTTGGAAAGTTGTTGGGCAAGTCAAATTGTTGGATAATTGCTGGGGTCAAAATTGCAGAAGAACCTATTGGGTCGAAGTTGCAGAAGAAACTGTTGGGTCGAAGTTGCAGAAGAAACTGCTAGGTCGAAGTTGCTAAATAAGTTGTTGGGGTCAAAATTGCAGGAAAGAAAGCCCAAGGTTGACTTGGTCTTGGAGGGGTCTTTGTCAAGGGTCTTAGGTCTTGAAATTCGTCATTTGAAGATTCTATAAGAAGAGAAGAATTCTTGTGGGTTTTCCTCTCAAGAGGAGAGGTTTTTGCCCTAGCTGATCGCCTACATCTTGTGTCATCTTGTGTCTTCTTGTCTCATTGTTCTTTATGATTGGTAGCTATTTGATGTTAAGAATAATAAATATAATCAAGAGATAGAAGAAGCTATTCAAGTTACGTAAAAATACATCACAAGCAGTTATCAAAGTAACATAAATCACCTAATCTAGCTGCCCTAGATTTATCAACATAAGGTTCTTAAGTACTTAATGATATCTCAATTTAGAACAATGCAAGAGAGAGTTGGCTTCCGAATTTGAGATGAAGTACCTAAGGTTGATGCACTACTTTTCTAGGCTTGGAGGTCTGGCAAAAGGTAGGTGAGATTTTCCTTTTTCAAGGAAAATACATTGTGAAGCTTCTTGAAAGATTTGGGATGGTGGATTGAAAATCTGTGTCTACTCTGATGGAACTCAACTTCAAGAAGCTATGCGGAAGTGTTGCTGGGCCAGATTTGGGAAAGCCTTCTGAGTATCGTCAACTTGTGGGGGCCCTGATGTTCTTGGTGAACTCCCATTTGGACATATGCTTTGCAATGAATACGTTGAGTCAATTTATGGTCGTGCCTCATCACATACATTGGATTGCTGCCAAGAATCTCTTGAGATATCTCTGAGGCACAATCAACTATGGATTGAGATACACTGCTGGGAATTTGAGGCTCCATGGATATTCTGATGCTGATTGGGCTGGCAGTGTGGTGGATCGTAAGAGCACATCTGGTTGTTGCTTCTCACTAGGTTCTGCTTTGATATCCTGGATGAGCAGGAAGCAGAGATCGATTGCTTTAAGCACTGACGAGGCCGAATACATTGTTGCTAGTATGGCCTGTTGTGAAGCTATTTGGTTGAGGAAGCTCTTTAGTGAGCTATTTGAGCATGTGATGGATACCCCCATGATCTACTGTGACAACCAAAGTGGGATTGGTTTTTCGGAGAATCCCGTGTTCCACGACTGCTCCAAGCATATTGATATTAGGTACCACTTTATCTGGGATATGGTACAATGGGGAGCAATAAGGCTCCATCACATTGGCGCTGATGAGCAAGTCACAGATATTCTCACGAAGCCCCTGGGGAAGGTCAAATTCTTAACCTTCCATGAGAGACTTGGAGTTGTGGAAAGACCCTCCTATGAGGGTCTCGCTTGAGTTGGACACTGAGCTCTAGGAGCTTCTGGGCGCTTGGGGTACTTCTTGGAGCTATGAGCAACCATAGGGTGAGTGGTTCACCTTCCCCTACGATTGATATATCCATAGGATGAGTGGTTCACCTTCTCCTACTGATGCCCCAGCATACATCCTACCCATGTAGTTCCGGACTCATGGGAAGTACCTCTCATCTGGCCAATGATCCAGGTGGATATAGGTGGCCACCTGCCTATTCCACTTGGGGCACCACCATTTTTTCTTTTAGTTTGTCAGTTTCCTTAATTAGGACAGTTTACTATTTTTAGCAGTTTTTTCGGGTCCTGAACTTCTAGAGCCGTTTTGAGGCCATAAACGACGTATTTTGGGAAAATCGGGAGCAACATGGGTCTACAAATCGATGTTGCTCACTCAAAAGTTGTAGTCCTCGGATTGATCTTTCTAACGAGGTATTGAGTGCGTCAAACGAAGATCGTATGCCAAAGTTACATCCCCGAGAAGTTGATGTACCAATTTATCCAAACGGGGCCCATAGTTTTGGCGCTTCATCTCCTAGGGTTAGGTTTTTGGATGTTTAGGGTTTTCCATTGTTTCTCAATAATAAATAGGTCCTCGAGCCTCATTGTAACACAGTTCAGAGGCCTGTAGCTACCACATGTCTTCTCAGAGATAAGCTACCAACGCCCTAGCTAGTTTATTTCCATTCTGTCTGTAAACAAATTTCAGTTCTTTGATATTAATGAAATGAAGTGTTATTTCCACTGCATTTTTGTATTTATGGTTATATGTGTATTCTGTTGCGTTCCTGCATAAATTTGGATCAATGGTATCAGAGCAGTCTGCTCTTTCTCGATCCTTCTTTGCATGTCTCCAACAAGGTCAGGGTATACGGAGTTAGGGCTCGATTTGGTTGAACATTTGCAAGATCAGCGTCTCAAACCTTGACGACCGCCCATGGGGGACGAAAAGAAAGATGAGGGAGTAGGAGATCCTATCAAAATATTGCTTGAGGAGGCCCTCGAAAAACAAAGGAACGCAATGATGGGTAACTTTGCCCAGATCCTTTAACGACTGCCCACTGGTGGCGCATCTGCATCTAGCAGCCACTCTGGAGGCGGAACTCCTTTTAAGGTACAAGTAAACTTCGACATTCCCATATTTGAGGGCCAAATAGATGCAAATGCCGTAGATAGATGGTTGAATCTATTAGAAGGATATTTCTCGGTTCATGACTTTTCCAATCGGGAGAGGATTATTGTTGCACTCCTCAAAGTTACGCCCCATGTCAAGGACTGGTGGGAAACCTACTGTGAGAAAAAGGACGAGGGGGAGCCCTCTCTATTCTCGGCCGTACCCACTTGGAACTCTTTCCGAGACACCATCAAGGGACAATAAAATCCCGTGGGGAGCTATGAGGACAAATACATATAATGGACTATGCTGCGGCAGCAAAGGGATCAAGATGTGCATGAGCTGATGAATCTGTTCCATACCCTGTGCACAAAGTTGGGTATCAAAGATTCAGAGAAACATTTGGTGTTGAAGTACTGCAGTTGTCTGCACAAATACATTCAGGAGGAAATGGGGTTCCTCGACATCTCCTCGCTTGGTACGACATACCAGTATGCTGCTAAGATTGAGCAATAATTCAAACAAAAGAAGCGAGACTTTGGATCTGCGAATCAAAAGCAAGGGAAAGGTGCCCCAAAACCACAGAACAATGGACAAAGCCAAGGCATGGCGGCCCAAGATAACCTACCGAAGCCACAAGTAAAGAACAACACCGCGAAGCCGAAGAAGGACACGGGAAAGTGGTGTGAGTTCCATAAGAGCTCCACTCACAACACAAGTGAGTGTCGGGCCAAGCAGTCACTGGTGGCCGAGATGAGGGCTTTGAATCAGATGCATGCTCTAACTCTGAATCAGAACCCGACAAGGGGAATGACAAAGGGAAGCAGATATTGATGCAGAGCCCAATGCCACCGTTGCCACTGCAAAGATCCAGAAGGAGGAACCGAAAGATCCAGAGGAGGAGTGTCTCTTCCACTCCCAGATGTGGGTAAAGGGTTCCCCATTACAGTTCGTGAAGCGGTTGGGCTTGCCGACCACAACACACCCACAACACACCCACAACCGTACACCATCGGGTGGCTTCATCAAGGATGGGATCTCCGCGTCAGCCAACAGTGTCGCCTTCCTTACAGCATCAAGCCCTTCACGGATGAGGTATTATGTGACATTGCTCCTCTTGATGTTTGTGATGTATTATTAGGCCAACCATACTTATGGAAGCGACATGCTGTGTATGAGTCCCGACCTCGCACTGTTATTGTTACTTTTGGCAATGAGTTGTACAGGATACTAGAGGTACCACTGTCTGCGCTTATCTCTTTAGTTACTACAAAACAATGCAGTAAGCTCATTTCCAAAACCGGGAAATTTGTTTTCCTGATGATCCGCCCCCGGGGCAAGAAGAAGACTGTGGCCACGACCTCCAGACAGGGCTCCTCTGCACGACAACAACAAATGGACAAGGTCGTGGAGGAGTATAGGGACATCTTCACCTCACCCACAGGGGTGCCTCTGCACTGTTAGGTCAAGCACCCCATCGATCTGACTCCAGGTGCGCCACTGCCCAATGGACTGATCTGTTGGCACTATGTTCTGGAGAACGATGAAATCAAGAGGAAGATTTAGGAGCTGCTGCAGAAAGGTCACATCCTACCGAGTTCATCGCCCTGTGGGAGATCGATTGTGTTGGTGCAGATGAAGGATGGGACTTGGAGGCTCTGTATTGACTATTGGACGTTGAACAAGATCAATGTCTGGAATAGGTACTCGATTCCACAGATTGATGACCTTCTGGATCAACTCAAAGGGGAAAAATATTTCAGTAAGATCGACTTGAAGTTTGGGTATCACCAGATACCAATCGAACCCTCTGATGTGTGGAGGACTGCTTTCAAAGCCAAGGAGGGCCTTTTCGAATGGTTGGTCATGCCTTTCGGGTTGACGAATGCTCCCGCAACCTTCATGAGGCTAATGGGCGACATCTTATGGCCATTCACCAACGCATTTGTAGTAGTGTACTTGGATGACATCCTGATCTTCAACCAGACTTGGAAAGGGCACCTCCACCACATCTGATAGGTCCTCCAAACACTGCAGCAACACAAGTTGTGTGCCAATTTGGAGAAGTGCATGTTTGGCATGACCTAGGTTCAGTATCTGGGATACATTGTTGATGAATGGGGGGTGCATGTGGATCCAACCAAGATCCAAGTAATTCGGGATTGGTCGGCCCCAACCACTGTAATAGAGCTTCGCAACTTTCTGAGTCTTGCTAATTTCTATCATAGGTTCGTGTTGGGATTCCCTCATATCACTTGGCCCTTGAGTCAAGACACCAAGGGAGGAGCGAAAGAAAAATTCTTTTGGTCAGAATCTCAACAAAAGGCGTTCGTAGAATTGAAACATTGCCTCTGCTCTGCCCCAGTGCTCACATTACCAGACTTGCAACAACCATTTGAGATCGAGACAGATGCCTCTGACTATGCTATTGGGGTAGTTCTTACTTAATAGGGGCATCTAGTGGCATATCACAGTAAGACACTGTTTGACACAGTCCACAAGCATCCCACTTATGACAAAGAAATGTATTCCATTGTGCATGCATGCCGCCAATGGAAGTATTACATTTTGGGGAAGGAAATGGTCATCCACACAGACCATCGACCCCTGTAGTTCATAGCGACACAAGGGAAGTTGTAGAACGAACGCCATCAGAAGTGGTCCACACATCTGCAACAATTTCATTTGAACATCAAGTATAAGAAGGGCAACACCAATAATGTTGCAGACTGCCTCGGCCGACCACCGATCGTGGCACTAACCACCGTTCTCAACTCTTGTGGGCACGAGACTTCTGATTGGCTGCTTCTCTACAAGAGCAATCCGAAATTTGGCCACACATACAAGACACTCTTGGAGGGTACGTAAGTTCCAAATTTTCACCTGCTGGATGCACTGCTATGTCACCTGGGACACCTTTGTGTTCTTTCCAGCGAGCGTGCCAAGATGATTTGGGAAGCACACTACAGTTGAGTCACTGGGCATTTCGGGGTCGAGAAAACAGTGGCAGTAATATAGAAGTATTTCTATTGGACGAACCTTCGACAGGATGTTGGGAAGTACATCCAATCTTGCACTGCTTGCACTATTGTCAAACCGACCATCAAGAAGCAAGGCCTCTATACTCCGCTACCTACCCCTAGTCGACCTTGGGAATCCATCTCCATGGATTACATGTCAGTCCTTCCTCCTACTAAGCATGGAAACGAGTGTATTTTCGTGGTCGTCGACAGATTCTCGAAGATGGCCATTATGTCGGCCTGCAAGAAAAATATCACAACAGAAGCCATTGCTAAAATCTTCTTTGAACGAGTGTGGGTGCACTTTGGGATCCCACTGTCTATCATCTCAGATTGGGATAGCAGGTTCCTTAGCACATTTTGGTCCAGCCTCTGGTCAATGCTGGACAACAAGCTCACCAAGTCCACAGCTTTCCATCCTCAAACTGATGGCTAGACAGAGGTCAACAGGATGATTGTACACATTATGCGCATGTACAATTCAAAGCATCCACGCACATGGGATGACAGCCTTCCCTATGTACAACACAGTTATAACAGGGCTCTCCACAGCTCAATCGGCCACAACCCCTTTTAGGTGGGCCTGGGGTTTCAGCCACTATGTCCCATTGATGTAGCCATGCCATTTGTGGCTACTCAAGCCAATTCAACTCATGTCCAGTCTGAAGCTGACAAAGCGAACAACTTCATTGAGCACATTCAGCACATTCGCCAGCAGGTTCATGACATATTGGATAGAGCCAATGCTAAGTACAAGCAATGACATGATCAACATTGTGTGCCACACCACTTCCAGGTGGGCGACAAAGTGTGGCTACATTTGCAGAAGGAGCACCTCACTGGACCCCACCGCAAGCTTCGCCCGCTCCGATATGGGCCGTACATCATCACCAAGGCTGTAGGGAACAATGCCTTTGAGCTTAGTATTCCACCATTCCTTGGTCTACACCCAGTATTCAATGTGGACTACCTTCGGCCCTAGTTCCCACCTCTACTGGACACCTCCGACATTGCAGAACAACTCACACCAATAGAGTTAAACCCAAACTGCATGGAACAGGCCACCACAGATTGTATCATGGACATGCAAATCAAGAGCACTCGCCAGCAAAAGATCCAACTGTATCGGGTTGTCAAAGCTGGCCAACTCTTGCACCAAGGCAAGTGGTTCACTAGGGACCAAGTTCAGTAGAAGTTTCCTCATCTCGTGGAGGAACTCAACGCAATGGAGACCATTGCTTCCTAAGGGGGGAGGAATGATCCAGGTGGATATTGGTGGCCACCCACCTATTCCACTTGGGGCCCCACCATTATTTCTTTTAGTTTGTCAGTTTCCTTAATTATAACACAGTTTACTATTTTTAGCAGTTTTTTGGGTCCTGAACTTTCGGAGCCGTTTTGAGGCCATAAATGACGTTTTTTGGGAAAACCGGGAGCAACATGTTTCCATAGACCGATGTTGCTCACTCAAAATTTGTAGTCCTCGGATAGATCTTTCTAACGAGGTATTGAGCGCGTCAAACGAAGATTGTATGCCAAAGTTACGTCCCTGGGCAGTTGATGTACCAATTTACCCAAATGGGGCCCATAGTTTTGGCACTTCATCTCCTAGGGTTAGGTTTTTGGATGTTTAGGGTTTTCCATTGTTTCTCAATAATAAACATGCCATCGAGCCTCATTGTAACACAATTCAGAGGCCTGTAGCCACCACGTCTCTTCTCAGAGATAAGCTACTAGCACCCTAGCTAGTTTATTTCCATTCTGTCTGTAAACAAATTTCATTCTTTGATATTAATGAAATGAAGTGTTATTTTCGTTGCATTTTTGTATTTATGGTTATATGTGTATTCTGTTGCGTTCCTGCATAAATTTGGATCAACCAATGAGTTGGGCAATGAGGATAGAGACCATAGCACTATAGATGGACGCATCGTGTATTGTCGTACTCTTTATGCTAGGATGCATGGTGTTCAAACAACTTGATCTGGGATCAATTAAGGTTCTACCTCTGGACTGACTTGGGTCAGTGGAGAGTGGCAAGGTCTTGTGACTCACTCTCGATCAATTCTTCTTCATTATTTTTTCATGGTTCACCAAAGTAGAGCAGAGCAGACAGGGATGGTACAGGTTGGAAATGGATTGGCAGGTGGAATTCTCCCTAGTTGAGAGGGGGTGTTAAAATTGGCAACTAGGGCCAAAATCCACCTTGGACGATTGATCTAAAGATCATCTTATTCAGACGAGCATAAGTGTGATTTTTAATTTATTATTCACATGTGCAAATTGTCAAGGTTGGCTAGAGTCAAATGTAGGCTCATGAAGTGCAACAGTTGTGTCTCCACGCCCTCAACGAATTGTATAAATAAGAGTGACCTTCACCTCATTTGGACATCACTCATCTCATCACATATCTTTCTCTCTGCTCTTTGGATTGGTTCGTATAGGTTGGAGTAGCCTCTTCCTCTCTCACATACATGGCTAAAGGACAAAATTGTAGGGCAAATTGCAAGCCGAAAATTATGGGGTGTTGACTAACGTTGACTAGCTTTGACCGAGGGTCTATTGACCGATTTTTTTTGCAATTTTCAAGGCAAATTTCCAATTTTGTGAGGCCGTACTATTGGGCACATAAATCGAGGTGATTGGGGCAGTTTGACTTGTGTTGACTGCAGTCTGATCAAAGTTTTAGGGACTGTTTTGGGCTGACTTTGACCCTTCTTGGAGGCTGAGTTGACTGACTTTGATCGAGTTGTTTTGGGGACGATTTGTTGTTGATTTGACCAATGTTGACTTTCTGGTTAGGGCTTCAGGTTGACTATTGTTATGACAGGGCTGATTTGACAGTGTTTGGGCATGTAAATTTGTATTATGTACTCTCTCTCTCTCTGCTGGACTATTGAAGAATTATACGAGGATTTGAACAAAGGGTTTTCCCCACATTGGGGTTTTTCCTTGGCATCCGCCAAATATTGTGTCCTCTTGTCTTGGCTTGTTTTCTGCATCTTGTTTATGTTCTATCAACATTTACTATCATTGTGATTAAGCTAATGTGATTGCTAAACAAGAATTTGATATTGGGCTAATAAGGAAAATTGAAGTAAATTGCACTTAAGCATGGAACATACCATTGTTAACTAAAATTAACAATATGGCTCTAGCAAACATATCAGATTTGAAAATCACCGAACAATCCTTCAAATTTTACTTATATGGCATCAACTTGACCATAAGATTATTCCTTAATGCCCTATGTGATGAGTTAGTGAATTTAGGCTTATTTAGAATGTGTTTAGGCTCTGAATATGCCACTGTCTAAGAAACCAAATTCACTCAAAACCCCGGCAGTGTCCCGAATCCCACGAATTAGACACAGTTCAATGGCACACGTTTCCTTCGTTCGTGTCCGACGGTGGGATTCGATGGGACATGTGTCCCCCGATCGTGTCCCATCGTGTCCCCCGATCATGTCCCATCGTGTCCCGATTTCGGCCGGGGTTTTTGGAGAAACACAGATCAATCAACCTCAAAAAAATTGAAGGACATAGTGTTAGATGATGCTTGGTGTGAGAGGGTAAATCTACTTATTAAGATCATGGACCGTATCATTGCTTTGCTATGAATTGCAGATATAGACTAACCCATCCTAGGAGAGGTTTATGAGGGATGGGATTCCATGATTGAGTCTATGAGGACCATTATTTTATATAGTGAGTGCTCCGAGTATGAGACATCATCAGAGGCTTTCTTCACCACCACATAGGATATTCTTGTCAGTAGATGTGGCAATAATTGCACACCTTTGCATTTTTGGCTCACTCATTGAATCCACAATACTACAACCATGAGTGGTTGAATGGTTGACCTTCGAATGGTTGACCTTCCCACAGATTCCCTCCTCACATGGATGGTGAAATTTCACAGGGGAGGGAGGATGCATTGAGGTGGATTTTTCAGGATATGGCATCCCTTGATGAGGTGGAGGATGCTTTTGCAGAGTTTTCCACTGACACTGGTTGATTGTAGGATATGATGTGATTAGAGACAGGAGGGCTAAAAGCCCTATTCTTGGTGGGCAACTCTTGGGGCAACAAGCCCTCCTCTACAACAGTTAGCCATGAGGCTCCTCTCTCAGGTGAATTGATCCTCTTGTTGTGAGAGGAATTGAAGCACATATGGGACTTTGTATAGTGTCAAGAAGAGCAGGCTTGAGCAGTCTAGGGAAGAGACAACGATGTATGTGCACACCAACCTTCGTCTTATTTACAGGTAGAGGGATGATTAGTTGAAGGGAAAGACAAAGATGTGGGATGTCTTTCTTGATGATATGGATTTGGACAACAGTGTTGAGTTGGCATTAGCCATCTTGGATCTTAATGAGCCAGTGCTGGAGCTTGTCACTTTTGATGATGGTCATACTGTTGAGGGGTCATCCTCCACTCCAACAGATGCATAGGTGACATTAGATACAAAGGAGGAGGATGCAACAGAGGAGAGCAGTGGTGATCATGATGATGACAGTGATGCTGATTTTGATGATGATGATTGATGACTCATGAGCTACCTACTGCCTTGAGGCTTGTAGTTGTTTTGTATTTGCTATTTCTATTTTCCATTGGCATTGCTACTACCTATGTAACACATTTTGATTTTGATGACTAATGAGAAAACTGCAATTTGAAGTTTCTTGTCTTTCTCCTATTGGATCATTGATGAATCTGTCACAATTGTATTTGTATGCATAATGTTACTTTGTAAAACTTACAAATTTTAAATTTACAATGTAGAATTTAGATCAATGTTTGAATTGTTGAGATTTTTGGGTAGCATCGGATGTGCTTTAGCTCCCAAATTTTGTGGAGGAGCTAGAGTACATGAGATCTCCAAGACCCAGAAAGCGTTTGGGGAAATTCTATCAGGTTTAAGAGTTATTCAAATAATTAATCATTTTAATTAAGGACCCTAAGTCTAACTTAGGAAAATTAAAAGATTAAAGTGAATTAAATTAAACATATGATGAGAATGACTTAAGTGACGCGGATCAAGCAACTTTTAATCTTAGCCATTGATTAGAGATTAGATCACGGCCGTTGGTTTTCCAATGAGAAAAGTATAAGAAAAGGGCTTGGGGTCAGTTGGAGAACACACACATTGGCGGAGCACTGAAACTAAGCTAAAATTCTAGGGCGTCGTTTGCTAAGAATTTCAGGAAGAGTTTGCAATGCATTGAGGGGCAGTATTGGCGAGGGATGATTTGATCCCAGGCCAAGAATACAATGGTGTTGAAATTTTGTGTATTGGGGTAGCATCAGATGTGCTCTAGGTCCCAAAATTTGTGGAGGGACTAGAGTACACATGATCTACAAGACCCAGAAAGGGATTTGGGAAATTTCATTTGGTTTGGGAGATATTTAATTAATTAATTACTTTAATGTATTTCCTAAGTCTAAACTTAGGAAAATTAAATAATTAAAGTTAATTAAATTAAACATGTGATGAAATTGTCTTAAGTCACACAGATCAAGCTTTCTTTTAATCTTAGCCATTGATTCAAGATCTGATCATGGCCATTGGTTTCCCAGCGAGAAAAGTATAAAGGAAAGGCTTGGGGTCACTTGTAAAGACACATAGAGGTAGAGCACTGAAGCTAAGCTGAGATTCTAGGGCGTGGTTTGCTAAGAATTCTCAGAAGTTTCAGCTGCAGAGAGGGGAGTTTAGGCAAAGGGGATGGTCTGATCCCAGTGCCTAGAATCAGAGCAGCTTCTAGAGGCACAGAGAAGCAGGAGCAACAGCAGCAGAGAGGGTAGCAGCTGCGCAGCGCAGGGGTAGCTTTAGCTACGTAGTCTCTCCCAGGGCAGCGTTAGACAACAGGAGACCCTTTGGGGTTACGCAGAGTCCCTCAAGGGCAACGTAGGGTCTGCGTCGCCCATTCTGGGGTTACACAACCCTCTCCAGGCCAGTGCAGAGGGATGCAGAGGTTGACGCAGGGGCTTCAGGGGCAGCACTGGGGTTTCTAGGGCCAAGATCTGGCTGAGTGCTGTAAATCTCATTTGAGAGTGTGGGTTAGTCAATATTTTGGCTTCAGAATAGCAGGTTAGTTGCAGATCTATATTTTCTCTATCAGGTTTTCCAGATTTGGAACTCAGATTTGCTGTATTCAGAAAACTCTTAATAATAAAACCCTCCAGCAGCCAGAAGACTGATTTTCCCACATTGGTTTTTTCTGGGGACTATTGTCCAGAAAATCTTTGTGTCACTTTGTCTATGTGTGCATGTACTTTTCTGTTTTAGATCTAAATCGGTGAAAGTCTGTTATGTGTTTGCTTCGATGTTAATTTGAAGTTTCAACATTAATAACTTATTTAAGTAGGAGAAGCATAACCAGATCTAACGATAGATTTCTGCATATGTAACATTCAGAAATTTCACATAGTATCAGAGCGATTATAGATCTAGCAGGGTCACCAACAGAACACTGAAGGATCTAGCTGCAGAAAGCAGCAGGAAGAGCAGCAACAGCAGCAGAAGGCCAGATTTGAAGAGACGACGCAGTTTTAGAGGGAGCAGAATCACGCAAAGGGCAGGGTGACACAGTCTTACACTGTCTCTACGCAGGTCCACGTACTTACTGCTCAGAGGCAACACATAGACAACGCTGGGATTGTTTGAAGCCAGCCAGGGTGACGCAGATCTAAATTTGTCTGATTCAGAAGTGCCTGCAGCAGAGCTGTAGAACTTCAAAAGGTGCTGGTGGGGTTAAATTTTTTAAGTTTTCAGAACTTTTAGCCTAAGCACTAGGGACGGATTAGCTTCTCAGAAAGTTTCTAGCCAAAGAAACTCGTAGATCGATCAGAGGATCGAAGAGAGCTGAATCATTGTTTGATTTGGCAGATTTCCAAGAAGGGAAATCAATTGTCAGAGGGAGCAGAAGGTGCCTGCTTAACCAAGGACCTTAGATCCAGATCTCTAGCAGAGAGAAGAGGAGCTCTGGCAAATTTATGAGCAGATGGCTCCTCATGGATTGCGTGATCAGGATAGATTGGATGGCCTATCCAACTTTGTAGTTTGGAAGGCTAGAATCTTGACAGTCCTAGAGGCATATCATCTAAGAGACCATGCAGAATGAGTTCTGGCCACGCCGACCGATGCAGTTCTCCTGAGGAAGCATAATGAAGCTGCAGGGCATGCTAAGCGACTGATAATGGATGGAGTTAAGGACCATGTTGTCCAACACATAGCTGAGAAGAAAACACCTAATGAGATGTGGAAGGCCTTAACATCCCTATATGAGGGAAAGTCCGTCCGGAGGAAAATGCTTTTAGAGACTTAGATGTGGTCATTCATGATGACCACGGGGGAAGACATGGAATATTTTCGCTTAAGATTGTAGTCGATCAGAGACTAGTTGACTGCCACGGGTGCAAAGGTGGAGAATGATGTGATGGTTAGGACTGCTCTCAATGCGGTCGCAGATGAGTGGGAAACTTTTGTCCAAAGTATCTTGGGCAGAGCGTACCTTCCCGACTGGGACAACTTGTGGGCAGTCATGCGTCAAGAAGAACTCTGTAGATTCACCAAGAAGCAGTACAACACGGGATCGAGTAAGGTGAAGAAGGAAGATGAAGAAGATGCAGCATTGGCATCAAAGAGGCAGCAAGGGAAGAAGAAGCGGGATCTATCAAAGATCAAGTGCTTCTAGTGTGGTGGACTAGGACATTTCGCCAACAATTGTCCTCAGAAGAAAAAGTACAAGGAAGCTTCTTCTTCCAAGGCTGCTGTGGCGGATGATGGGTTAGAAGACGATGCAACCATGAGCGCCCATAGACCACGAAAGTGGGGCGACATGGATCTGTAGAGCAGCTATAGAATGAGGGCGGGATCCTTGAGCAACTCATCTCTTGGATCACATCTAAGCGACGAGAGCCTTAAGACAGTAGCGAGACAAGTGGAGCAGTGGGTGCTTAGATCACGGATGAAGCAGAGGCATATCTGAAGGCTGGAAAGAGCAGCGCAGTGCAGATGCAGCAGCAGCGTAGGGGCTGATGTGACTTCAACATCGCATAGCAAAGTTTCTTACGCAGAGCAGAGTTGCAACAGTGTAGGGGCTTTAGGAGGACAGTGCAGTGCAACATCAGCGTGAGAGATTTCAGCACAAGGGGATGTTGTGACTTCAACAGTGCAGAGGGAGTCTGCTTATGCAATGCAGAGTTGTAGTTGTGCATCATCCTCCAGATGACAACACAGATCAACAGCCGATGGAGCTTCAGTGATGAGGTTGCAACCCAATTGACTTGTCTGTCAAAGATTGGGCAGGAGATTCAGTTTTTTCTCTCAACAATTGAAGATGCAGTGCAACAGAAGGCAACACTGATGCGACAGATTGAGAGGGAGCTGCAGTATAGATGTGGAAGTGGCGGTGACAACGTCATGGGCAACAATACAGAATGGCAGCAGCAGTGCAGTGTTGAAGGGCAACAGGCTCAGCGTCAACAACACAGAAACCAATGCCCAAAATCTTGTGATACATGGTGTGATGTATTGCTAGAGCACACTCCGTGCTAAGAGGGAGTGTTGAGATTTTGTGTATTGGGGTAGCATCGGATGTGCTCTAGCTCCCAAAATTTGTGGAGGGACTAGAGTACACATGATCTACAAGACCCAGAAAGAGATTTGGTCAATTTCATCTGGTTTGGGAAATATTTAATTAATTAATTACTTTAATGTATTTTCTAAGTCACACAGATCAAGCTTTCTTTTAATCTTAGCCATTGATTCAAGATTTGTTCATGGGCATTGGTTTCCCAACGAGAAAAGTATAAGGAAAGGCTAAGCTGAGATTCTAGGGCGTGGTTTGCTAAGGTTTCTCAGAAGTGTTTTAGCTACAGAGAGGGGAGTTTAGGCAAAGGGGATGGTTTGATCCCAGTGCCTAGAATCAGCAAGAGGCAGAGAGCAGCTTCCAGAGGCAGCGCAGAGAAGCAGGAGCAGCAACAGCAGTGAGAGCAACAGTTGCACAATGCAGGGGCAGCTTTAGCTACGCAGTCTCTCTTGGGGCAGTGTCAGGTAGCAAGAGACCCTCTAGGGTTACACAGTGTCCCTCAAGGGCAGCGTAGGGTCCGCGTCACCCATTCTGTGGTTACGCAACCCTCTCCAGGCTAGCGCAGAGGGACGCAGAGGCTGCAAAAGGGCTTTAGGGGCAACACTGGGGTTTCTAGGGCCAAGATTTGGCTGAGCCTTGTAAATCCCCTTTGAGGGTGTGGATCAGTTAATATTTTGGCTTAAGAATAGCAGGTTAGCTGCAGATCTATATTTTCTCTGTCGGGTTTTCCAGATCTGGAACGCAAATTTTCTGTACTCAGAAAACTCTTAATAATAAAACCCTCCAGCAGCCAGAAGACCAATTTTCCCGCATTGGGTTTTTCTGGGGACTATTGTCCAGCAAATCCTTGTGTCATTTTGTGTATGTGTGCATGTACTTTTCTGTCTTAGATTTGAATCGGTGAAAGTCTGTTATGTGTTTGCTTCGATGTTAATCTGAAGTTTCAACGTTAATAACTTATTTAAGTAGGAGAAGCATAACCAGTTCTAACAATAGAGTTCTGCATAAGTAACATTAAAATTTTTTCACAAATGGAAGCAGAGAGGCAACATATCCAGCAGTGCAGTGCCAGCCTAGTCAGGGGCAACGCAGAGGCAGCATGAGCCATGCAGGCCCAGTCAGGGTAGCGCAAGCCCAGAGAGGGTGACACAGGCCCTTCCAGAGCAGCACAAATGTCGACGCAGGCCAGTAATGCAGATGCAGAGGGCCGAGGAGCAATGCTGGGGTTTCTGATGGGCTAGAAAGGGTTCGAGTTCTATAAATCTCGCTTGAGGGTGTGAATTAGCCATATATTTTGTCTCCGAGTGAAAGAGGTATTGTTGCCGTAATTTTCTTTGTAGGGCCAACCATGTCTGGTGCCCAGAAATTGTTGTATTCAGAATCTGCTTCATAATAAAACCCTCTAGAGCTAGCTGCACCGGTTTTCCTGCATTGGGTTTTTTCGAAGACATTTGTCTGAAAAATCTGTGTGTCACTTTGTCATATGAGCGTTCTATTCAGTAAATGATCTGTATGTGTAGGCTGCTATTTGTGTTTACTTCGCTGTTTTTTCTGAATTTTCAGATTAATAACTTGTGTATATAATCAAATAGGAGAAGTAAATCAATGGTTAGCAGTAGGGTTTCTTAGATTAAGAAATTTTCACATGGTATCAGAGCATTGCAGATCAAGCTGAATCTCCAGCAAATCGGCTGAAGAAATGTTTGCTGTAGAGTAGCGGCTGAAGCAACAGAGAATCCGGACAGGGAAACGCAGCTTCAAGAGGACGCAGTCCCAGTAGAGGCCATGCAGGCGCTGACGTAGAGACAACGCAAAGTCTTCCAGAGGGACGCAGGAGCAGCCTGCGCTGAGCCAGTCTGCTCACGCAAAGGCCAGCCAAAGGGATGTAGTCCAGTTTTGAGTTGCTCTGCAGAGTTGCCGTAGTCCGGAAGTAGAGCTTCAGATCTTCAACAATTGCTGGTGTGGTGGAGGTTCTGTCGATTTAGAATCGTGCCTAGCTAAGTTGACAAAGAGCAGGAGGAGAACAGCCACTCAACAGATTTTTTCCAAATAAATCTGAGGATCGATTGGAGTGTGATCGAAGAGGGCTGATTCAGAAGATTTGGCAGATTTCCAAGGGAGGAAATCAATTGTCAGAGGGAGCAGAGGGTGCCTTTCTTGCCAAGGACCCTAGATCCGAGTTTCTGTTGAGGGTAGTTCAGAAGGAGAGGAGAATCTGTTCCGACAGATTATTTCTGAGAAGATGGTGCCATACGGACTGCGTGATCAGGATAGGTTGGACGGCTTGTCCAACTTTGCTATCTGGAAGGTCAAAATCCTAACAGTCCTAGAGGCATACGAACTACGGGAGCAAGCAGAGAGTGTCTTGGCTACACCAACCGATGCTGCTCTTCTGGAGAACTAGATGAGGTTGTTTATGATGACTAAGGGAGAGGAAATCGATCCTTTCCTCTTCAGGTTGCAGGTGATTCGGGACCAGCTGATTGCCATGGGGTCAAGGTGAAGGATGATTTCATGGCGAGACTGCTCTAAATGCAGTCACAGATGATTGGGAAATGTTTGTCCAAAGCATCTTGGGCAGACAGGACCTTCCAAACTGGGACGACATGTGGGCTATCCTCCGATAAGAGGAAATTTGCTGGATAACCAAGACACAAACCAACACTGGATCAAGCAAGGTGAAGGAGGAGGAAGAGGAAGATGTAGCCCTGGCATCTAAGAAGTAGCAAGGGAAAAAGAAGCGGGATCTATCAAAGATCAAGTGTTTTAGATGTGGTGAACTTGGACACTTTGCCACCAATTATCCTCTAAGGAAGAAAGACAAGGAAGCTTCTAGTTCCAAGGTTGCGGCAACTAAAGAAGACGATTGGTCCGATGATGACGTGGCCATGAGTGCTCATGTACCTCGAGAGAAGAGGCGGGGCGATATTAATCTGTAGAGAAACTACAGAGTGGAGGCAGGATTCCTGAGGTGCCCAGATTCTTGGATCACATACGTGTTACGAGAGCCTTAAGACAATAGTGGGGATGACTGGAGCAGTGGGTGTAGAGGATCACAATGAAGTGGATGGCAGAGGCTGGGATGCTGTAGAGGGAGCAACACAGTGCAGAGGCAACAATAGCGTAGAAGCAGCGGAGGGGCTGATGGGACTTCAGCAACGCAGAGGATGCAGTGCTTACGCAGTGCAGTGCTGTAGCAGCGCAGTGGCTTCAGGAGGACAGCGCAGAGCAGCAGCCTAGGGAGCTTCAGTGATGAGATGCAAACTGACTGACTTGTCTATCAATGTTTGGGCAGGGGTCCTTCAGTTGCTTACTTCTCAACAACTGAGTTGCAGCGCAACAATTTGAGAGGGAGCTGTAGTACAGATGTAGCAGAGTCATGGGAAACAACAACAACGTAGTGATGAAGGGCAGCAGGCCAAGCATCAACGTGGGACTAATGCCAGAGATCAGAGCAGTACTGCAGTGAGGATGTATTGCTAGAGCACATTCCTCGCTAAGAGGGAGTGTTGAGATTTTGGGGTAGCATCAGATGTGCTGTAGCTCCCAAATTTTGTGGAGAAGCTGGAGTACATGAGATCTCCAAGACCCAGAAAGCGTTTGGGGAAATTCCATAAGGTTTAAGAGTTATTCAAATAATTAAGCTTTTTAATTAAGGACACCAAGTCTAACTTAGGAAAATTAAAAGATTAAAGTGAAGTAAATTAAACATCTGATGAGAATGACTTAAGTGACGCGGATCAAGCAACTTCTAATCTTAGCCGTTGATTAGAGATTAGATCACGACCGTTGGTTTTCCAACGAGAAAAGTATAAGAGAAGGGCTTGGGGTCAGTTGGAGAACACACACATTGGCGGAGCGATGAAGCTAAGCTGAAATTCTAGGGCATGGTTTGCTAAGAATTTCAAGAAGAGTTTGCAGTGTAGCAAGGGGCAGTATTGGCGAGGGATGATTTGATCCCAGGCCAAGAATACAACAGAAGCAAAGAGACATCATATCCAACAGCGCAAAGCTAGCCAAGTGCTACGCAGTCCAGCCAGAACCCAGTTAGGGGCAGCGCAGAGGCAATAGGAGTAATGCAGGCCCAGTCAGGGCAGCGCAAGGGCAGCGTAAGCCCAAAGAGGGTGACGTAGGCCCTTCCAGAGCAGCGTAGAGGATGACGCAAGCTAGTAAGGCAGACGCAGAGGGATGAGGAGCAACGTTGGGGTTTCCGGTGGGCCAGAAGGGCTCGAGTTCTATAAATCCTATTTGAGGGTGTGAATCAACCATATTTTCTTTCTTCGAGTGAAAGAGGTATTGTTGTTGTGATTTTCTCTATAGGGCCAACCATGTCTGGTGCCCATAAATTGTTGTATTCAGAATCTGTTTAATAATAAAACCCTCCAGAGCTAGCTGCACTGGTTTTCCCGCATTGGGTTTTTCCGGGGACATTTGTCCGAAAAATCTGTCTGTCATTTTGTCATATGAGCCTTCTATTCTGTAAATGATTTGTATGTGTAGGCTGCTATTTGTGTTTACTTCGCTGTTTTTCTGAATTTTCAAATTAATAACTTGCGTAAATAATCAAGTAGGAGAAATAAATCAATGGTTAGCAGCAGGGTTTCTTAGATTAAGAAATTTTCACATGAATTTGTATCATGAATGAGAATTTGTGTAAGAAATATCTAACTTTTAATATATACATACATATATATATATAGTATTTTTTTTAATAAAATAACATATAACGTGTCCTAATGTGCCTTGTTCCGGGGGGTCAATGTGCCCATGTCGGACACTCGAATTTTCGTGTCCTGCGTGTAGAGAATTTGGTAGGGCGTAGTTTAATTCAATTCCCTACTTGATAATTACTTATGAACTTATTTCTCTTCCTTAGATCTTCTCTTCATTAGCTTATTAGGTCTTTCATCAAGTCAATTATCAAAACACAATAGACACAAGATTTTGGCTCTTCGAGCCAGGGCCAAAACCTCTCCCTCTTGGAGAGGAAAACCCGAAAGTAATTCTTCTTATCTATCTTTAATTGACAAGTACCATGACCATGACATAGACTCTTGACACCAGTATGCCTCCAAGACCCTTGTCACTGCTCTTCTCCGCTTCTCATGCTGATCCCTTCTTTCTGCACTGCACTGCACCAACACTAGGAAACTCGGTTCCTAGCTCTAAACAGTGAACTCCTTCTCTGCCTTCCTTTGATCTAGCCACGACCTCCTAAAGACCTCTCCTTGGCCTTCTACACTTGATACCCAAGACCAAGAACTTCTTGCTGTAACAATCCTCCTTCACGCTATAAGTGTACTCGTCCTTTCTTTGGTGTAATCGAGATGTGGTGATCCAAATCTGAGACCTCATTTTCTTCTCCTTAGTATTCCCTACAATCTTCCTTTCTTTGCTGCCAAGTCACCCTTATCCGCACTGTATAGTAGTCCTGTTTCTTACCGTGGTAGCCCTCGGCTTGCCTAAAATCTGTGGAGTAGTAACAAATCCTTAAATAGAGATGATAACCAACATTCTTCCTTGCTGAGATATGTTCCCTTCTTGCACTAGTCTTTGCACTAATTGCAATTCCGTCCTTTGCATCTTTATCACAAAACTTGATCGAATTTGTTGTGTCCAAATGAGGCTGCAGTCCCTCTATATATAGGGACTGTCTCTAGCTTTTAGGCCGACATGAAGGTAGGTGTGTAGGACAACTTCTCCAAGGTTGTAGCCGACTTCTTCAATGAGATCTTGTCATTATATTTGAGCCGACTTTGTGAAGCATATTGAGAAGGTCGTGGAGCATACAAATACATCAATAATTGTCCTTTACAATTGTAACAACACTTCATATACATGAATCTAAATTATACATTTATGACAAGATGACAAATCCCTAAAGACATCAATATGTCTTTGACCTATAATAAAAAGTTCCTTGCTCATGAAACCCATGAGGCAAACATTTACAAAATACATTTTATTATCTTTGTCTTCTTCATTATATAAATTCATAATTACTTAGTCATTATGAAGACCAAACCTAGTTACACTTTCCAACACTGCGTGTCCTCGTGTCAGGTGACTTAGGCTACTATCATAAAATGCTTCAGAAATTGAAATGGGAATAATGATAGGAATGAAGGGTCAGGGAGCAAACGAAGAGGCCTAGTGGTCTTGTAGATGGCTAGTTTGACTTCTAATGAACTTGGCTACCTGCAACCACCAAGTTAGCAATAAAATACACTGCAAAACAAGATATTAGCCCACTAAAACAATGCAACAATCAGAGATGACTGAATACAAGGCTAGGGCAAGGCCTCAAGGTTAGGAAAACCCCAACACTAGGGCTAGAAGAGGCAAAAGACATGGTTAGAGCCCAAAGAAGGGCAATGATGGACCCAAAGAGGCCAAGGAAGTGCTGAATGAGACGAAATAAGCCCACGGGGGTTGGCGTCAAGCCCTAAGAGGTCGAGGTAGGGCAAGAACAGGCCCTGGAGGGCCTGTGGCTAAGGGTTAGGCCCCTTTAGGGGCTGCGGCTAGGGCTTGAAGGGCGGTGAGGGCAAAAAAAGGCTGCCGAAGCCCATGAAAAGGGCAAAAATGGGAGGTTGAGGCCTCTAAAGGCCCACGACTAGGCTAAGGAAGGTGGTCGAGGGCCAAAAGGGGGCAGCCAAAGGATGTGGCCAAGGGAAAAGAAGGGGGCCGAGGGCCTTAGAAGGCCTCTAGGCCTCATGGCTAGGGTAGATGAGAAGGATGGCTAAGCCTTAGAGCCCTAAAAAATTTCAAAAGCCTATAATTGCCAAAAATCACAACGAAAGTGCTGACAACTTCCCTTCTTCAGCTAGACATTGGGTTGATATAAGTTGGGGAGGCTAGATCTTACCCTCAAAGGCCTAGATCAACCTTCCTTGCTTGGATGAATAGCCCATAAAAATTTTGCTGCTTCAAACCCTTGAGCTTTCACCTGCAGAATGAATGAAAGAATTCCAAACCCCAAATATCTATACAAAAAATATAAAACCCCAAATACCCAAGTGTTGCAAAATAACAAGGGTTAGAAAAATAATTTACAAATATTTACAATATTTACAAATTAAGTTTACAAGCTCTCATTAGCAAATTATTTCATTTTAGCCCAAAATAAAATAATAATTTTGAGACATATTTTTTAAATAAATGACAATGGATGAATAATTTCGAAAGATGTATATTGGCCAAGACCCTTCTGCAAAATTAATTACCACAATGAAATCTCAGAGCCCAAACATAGTCGACTCTTCCCCACAATCTGTGAATTTGGAGCCCAAGGGTTAACATACCGGTAAATCTTTATAATTTTTTCAAAATAAAAGCATTAGATCATATGGTGAATCAGATCACCTAAGATAGCATGTACCAATAGAATGTTCTTATCACCGACAAATGAAATAACAATTTATAAAAAAAATTAGCAAAATATAGGATAACACATAGCTAACACATACCACAGATCAACAGATGCAAAACACCATGAACTGAACCCCAAAGTCTTTCTATTATGATAAAAAATGTTCCCAGCAGAGCAACAACTCAATACCAATGTTACAAAACTTTTCTCATCGAGGGATCTGATATATATCAAATAGACACTCAATAACTTCTTTATATAGAGAAACCCCTCCAAGTGGAAAATAACAGCTAGTTGGCTTGATCCTCATCAAAATAATCTCGACTGTCGAAAATAACTTGATCATCTTTTAATCTCCACCGTTGAATATTTTAGTTTGAGAAATATTTCGAAATTTTCTTAAAAATTACTTTTAATTAATCCAAAAGTTAATATTTTAGATTAATTTCTTCAAAAATTTGATTTTGACTCAACCACCAAGGTCCAAGGGCACAATTTTTTTTAAAATATCCATTTTTCCTTTGGTGGGGGACCTACAAAAATTGACTTCTTGACCCACGAATTTTTGATTATTTTCCACTTGGAGAGAAATTAATTTCTCTATAATTATTTTTGACTCAAAGTTAATTAATTTTTTGGCTTAGGATTTTAGTTTAATTTAGCTAGAAAAATTAATTAATTGACTCTAGAGGGGATTAATAATTTTTTCCAGCCTCAGATATTTTAGCCATGGTGTATGACTGCGAGGGACCATGCAGCGAAATATTTTTACATCAAGATACTACAATTAATTCAACCCTTAGAAGGGGAAAACACCTTTAGACATAGACCTTCAATAATTTACCCAATTCTACGACACAATATGATCTAGTATGAAACCAAGTGTGCTTGTAATAAAATAATTTAGCCATGGTGTCTGATTGCGAGGGACCATGCATTAAAATTATTCACAAACACACTTTTACAATATGTTGAGATTTTGTGTATTTGGGATAGCATTAGTTGTGCTCTAGCTCCCAAACTTTGTGGAGGGGCTAGAGTTCCACTGATCTACAAGACCCTGAAATGGATTTGGGAAATTTCATCTGGTTTAGGAGATATTAAATTAATTAATTATTTTAATGTATTTCCTAAGTTAAAACTTAGGGAACTTAAATAATTAAAAAGAATTTAATTAAACATGTGATGAAATTGTCTTAAGTCACACGGATCAAGCTTTCTTTTAATCTTAGCTATCGATTCAAGATCTGAGCATGGCCATTGATTTGTCAATGAGAAAAGTATAAAGGAAAGGCTTGGGGTCATTTGTAAGAGACACAGAGGCAAAGCACTGAAGCTAAGCTGAGATTCTAGGGCGGGTTTGCTAAGAATTCTCAGAAGTGTTTCAGCTGGAGAGAGGGGAATTTAGGCCAAGGGGATGATCTGATCCCGGGGTCTAGAATACACAAGAGGCAGAGATCAGCTCAAGGATAGCGCAAAGGAAGGCATCAACAACAACATCAAGGATAGTGCAGTCTCTCCAAGGACAGCGTGATTTTCAGTAGGAAACCCTCAGGAGTTACGCAGAGACCCTTCAAGGGCAGCGTAGTGACTACGTCACCTAGTCTGGGGTAACGCAGTCCCTTTCGGAGCAGTGCCGAGGGTTTGGAGGACTTCCAAGGCTGAAGCAGAGGCTTTCAGGGGCTTCAGAGGCTGACGCAGAGCCTTTCAGGGGTAGTGCTGGGGTTTCTAGGCCCTAATCTTGGCTGAGTTCTGTAAATCCCGTTTGACGGTGTGGATCAGTCATTATTTTGGCCCTAGATCAACCAGTGAGCTGTAGATCTAGTGTTTTCTCTGTCGGGTTTTCCAGATCTGGAACCTAGATTTGTGTATTCAGAAATATTCTTAATAATAGAACCCTCCAGCAGCCAGAAACCGGTTTTCCCGCATTGGGTTTTTCTGGGGACTTTGTCCAAAAATAATTGTGTCACTTTGTCAATGTGTGCATGTGCTTATTCTAGATCTGGATTTGTAGAGATCTTTTATGTGTTTTTCTTTGATTTTAACTTGAATTTATTCAGTTAATAACTTGTCTAAGTAGGAGGAGCATAACCGGATTAATAGTAATAATTTCTACATAAAGTGTGAGGTTCAAAAATTTCTACATGGTATCAGAGGAATTGCAGATCTAGGAGGGTCACCAACAGGAGAATCTGAAGGATCTAGCTGCAGAAAGTAGCTGGAAAAGCAGCAGAAATGCAAATATGAAGGGACAACACAATTTTCAGGAGAAGATTCACGCAGAGGGAAGGGTGACGCTGTCCAGCGCTGTGTCCTAGCAAGCCCACGAAATTACTGCGCAGAGGCAACTCAGAAACAACGCTGATTTAGTCTGAAGCTAGCCAGTGTGATTCAGATCTGAATCTGTCAGATCCAGAAAAGACTGCAGAAAAACTGCAGCAATTTAGAAGAGCTGGTGGGGTTAAAATCCTTAAGTCTTCAAATTTTTAGCCTTAGCACAAGTGACAAAGAGCAGGAGGAGATTAACTTCTTAGAGAGTTTCTTGCCAAAGGAAACTTGCAGTTTGATCAGAGGATCAAAGAAGAAGCTGAATCATAGTTGATTTGGTAGATTTCCAAGGAGGGAAATCAATTGTTAGAGGGAGCAGAAGGTGCCTGTTTCACCAAGGGCCTTAGATCCATTTCTCTAGAAAAGAGAAAAGGAAGTTCCAACACATTATGAGCAGATAGCTCTTCATGGACTGCGTGATCAGGATACGCTGGATGGCCTCTCAAACTTTTCAGTTGGAAGGCAAGGATCCTGATAGTCCTTGAGGCATACAATCTAAGAGACCATGCAGAGCAGACTCTGGTCACACCAACAGATGCGGATCTCCTTCGGAAGCATAAGGAAGCTGCTGGGCATGCCAAGCGGCTGATTATGGATAGTATCAAGGACCATATTGTACCACACATAGTTGAGAAGAAGACAACTAATGAGATGTGTAAGGCCTTGACTTCCCTATATGAGGGAAAGTCTGTCCAAAGAAAAATGTTGTTGGAGACCCAAATGAGATCATTCAGGATGACCAAGGGAGAAGACATGGAGCATTTCCTCTTCAGACTGCAGTCAATCAGAGATCAACTGACTGCAACGGGTGCAATGGTGGATGATGCTGTGATAATCAGGAATGCCCTCAATGCAGTCATGGATGAGTGGGAAACCTTTGTCCAAAGTATCTTGGGCAGAGAGGACCTCCCAGATTGGGACAACTCGTGGTCAATTTTGCATTAAGAAGAACTCCGCAGGTTCGCCAAGAGGCAGCACATCCTAGGATTGAGCAAAGTGAAGAAGGAAGATGAGGAAGATGCAGCCTTGGCATCAAAGAAGCAGCGAAAGAAGAAGAAGGATCTTTCAAAAATCAAGTGCTTCCAGTGTGGTGAAATGGGACATTTTGCCAGCTATTGTCCGAAGAAGAAAAGGGACAAGGAAGCATCTTCTTCCAAAGCAACTGTGGCAGATGATGGGCCAAGAGATGATGCAGCCATGAGTGCTCATGAACCACGGAGGTGGGGTGACATGGACATGTAGAGGAGCTACATGGAAGTAAGGCGGGATCCTTGAGCAGCTCATCTCTTGGATCACAAGCGAGCTACGACAGCCTTAAGATAGTAGCGGGACAAGTGGAGCAGTGGGTACATAGATCACAGATGAGGCAGAGGCAGATCTGAAGACTGGAAGGAGAAGCGCAAAACAAGGCAGTAACAACGTAGATGTAGTAGTAGGACAAAGGCTGATGTGACTTCAACAGCATAGAGTAGTGCTACTTACGCAGTGCGGAGCTGCAGCAACGCAGAGAGCTTCAGAGGGACAATGCAGTGCAGCAGCAGCGTGATAGATTTTAGTACAAGGAGTTGATGTGACTTCAATAGTGCAGAGGGAGTCTGATTACACAAGCAAAGTTGTAGTTGTGCATCCTTCTTTAGATGTCAGCACATATCTGTAGCCTATGGAGCTTCAGCGGTGAGGATGCAACCCAACTGACTTGTTTGCCAAAGATTGGGCAGGAGATTCAGTTGGTTCTCTCAACAACTGAAGTTGTAGTGTAGTAGATCAGCAGTGGCAGTGCTATGAGCAATACAGATGAAACATATTGAGAGGGAGCTGCAGTACAGAAGTTGCAGTGGCAGTGGAAGAGTCATGGGCAACAGTACAGAATGGCAGCAGCAGTGCAGAGTTGAGTGGCAGCAGGCCAAGATTCAGCAACACAGAATCATTGCCCAAAATCATGTAAAGTATAGTGTGATGTATTGCTAGAGCACACCCTTGATGCTAAGAGGGAGTGTTGAGATTTTGTGTATTTGGGGTAGCATCAGTTGTGCTCTAGCTCCCAAACTTTGTGGAGGGACTAGAGTTCACCGGATCTACAAGACCCAGAAATGGATTTGGGAAATTTCATCTGATTTAGGAGATATTAAATTAATTAATTATTTTAATGTATTTCCTAAGTTAAAACTTAGGGAACTTAAATAATTAAAGTGAATTTAATTAAACATTTGATGAAATTGTCTTAAGTCACACAGATCAAGCTTTCTTTTAATCTTAGCCATTGATTCAAGATCTGATCATGGCCGTTGATTTGTCAACGAGAAAAGTATAAAGAAAAGGCTTGGGGTCATTTGTAAGAAACACAGAGGCAGAGCACTGAAGCTAAGCTGAGATTCTAGGGCGGGTTTGCTAAGAATTCTCAGAAGTGTTTCAGCTGCAGAGAGGGGAATTTAGGCCCAGGGGATGATCTGATCCCGAGGTCTAGAATACACAAGAGGCAGAGATCAGCTCAAGGACAGCGCAGAGGAAGGCAACAGTAGCAGCAACAAGGACAACACAATCTCTCCAAGGACAGCGTGATTTCAGCAGGAAACCCTCAGGGGTTACACAAAGACCCTTCAGGGGCAGCGTAGTGACTGCGTCACCCAGTCTGGGGTAACGTAGTCCCTTCCGGAGCAATGCTGAGGGTTTGGAGGACTTCCGAGGCTGATGCAGAGGCTTTTAGGGGCTTCAGAGGCTGATGCAAAGCCTTTCAGGGGCATCGTTGGGGTTTCTAGGCCCTAATCTTGGCTGAGTTCTGTAAATCCCGTTTGAGGGTGTGGATCAGTCAGTTTTTTGGCCCTAGATCAGCCAATGAGCTATAGATCTAGTGTTTTCTTTGTCGGGTTTTCCAGATCTGGAACCCAGATTTGTGTATTCAGAAATATTCTTAATAATAGAACCCTCCAGCAGCCAGAGACTGGTTTTCCCACATTGGGTTTTTTCATGGACTATTTGTCTGAAATAACTGTCACTTTGTCAATGTGTGCATGTGCTTATTCTAAATCTGGATTGGTAGAGATCTGTTATGTTTTTTGCTTCGATTTTAACTTGAATTTATTCAGTTAATAACTTGTCTAAGTAAGAGGAGCATAACCGGATTAACAGTAATAATTTCTCATAAAGTGTAAGATTCAGAAATTTCTACACAATAGACTCGATAAAACACTAGGACTCCCCTAAGATCTTGTCAACGAATTCCACCCTTGCTTTGGGGTTATGATTGGAAGAAAAACTTTGTCAATTATGCGAGTTTACAAACACACATAATTCGGGGAGGTAAAAAAACTTCTTAGGATGAAATCCTTTGCCAAAATAATAGGTTTACCTAGGTGTTGTTACATAATTAAATGGTCATACTAGCATCATTTACAATAAACTTTGCATAAAGTGGGGTTAGAATGATAATTTGCTAGCATATGACTTTGATCTCTGTAAAAATTTCTCCACTTCTTTTTTAGCTTGCTTCCTTGGACTGTTGACAAAGTGTGGTCATCAGGTTCCACGTGGAAGTAGTGGTTGAATATGTGTGATTGCACCCAGAGGGTTTATGTTAAATGATCTTGTGACTCATGCACACATGTGGGTCAAATCCCACTCTCTTGTTATTTTTAAGATAAAAAACTACTCATTTCGAATATAATCAAAATTACCATGACTGCTCCCCCCTGCTTTGCCCTAGCATGCCTCCTCTTCTCAATTGATCTTTTATCCTCTTCTTTGATCCATGCCTTTATTGTAGCCTCGATTTGAGTTGTTGCCCTTTGTTCCTCCTCAATGAGCTTGCACACCCATGGATCTCTCCCAACTGGTTGAATAATCGAACAACAATTCTCTAGTGGGTTTCTTAGATTTGGATATTTGCCTCCTTAATCTCAGTTGGAATTAACTCCTCCAAGGCTACTTTGGTTGGGCCTTCCATTCTCCCTCATTTTGTGTTTTGAGTAATGTTTGGTTCTATATCATTTGGACTACTTCCATTTGATAGAACTCTATAGACCCATCAACCTACATCTAAGCTTGTCAATGACAAGTTATCATTCAAAGTTGTATTTGTTGATTTTGTAGCTTCGAAAGGTCTTCTACATTGGCTTTGTGTCTTAGCATGTAGAAGATATTTGGTTGCCTCCTTTAGTTGCTTCTTTAGTGGAGTAGGTGATTCTATGATTTCTTTCCTAAGGCTAACTTAGGAAAATTACAACAATTAATTTAATCAAGTATTATAGATTATCAGGGCAAAGTTCTAAAGATAAATAATAAAATTATTTAAGTGACTTAGATATAATCTCATTCATTGATCTCAAGTGAGGCTTAAGATCTAATCATAGCCGTTGATCACTTAGGAGATTAGGATTAACGATTTTGGTTTAATAAAATTATAAAATAAGCATAAGGGAGAGGTGAAGACAAACATTGTGGAGGAAGTGATTTTCTCTAGAGCAAGAGACTTGACTAGACTGAAGAGAGTGAGGAGAAGTGCAATATGGGATTTCAGGAGAAATTTAGGGAGGTCAAGTTCAGGAAGGAGGGAGGTCGAGTTACTGAAGAGGAGGGCTGAATTGTGGAGGAAGCTGAAATATATAGAGGCTGATTTTCTCAAGTGCATAGGGGCTATACGAGGCGAGAAGAAAGGGGACTGATTTGCTTGTGAGACAGGTCTAACTCTCCACGGTTGAGTTTCTTCACGAGGGTCGATTTCCAGAGGTTGATTTTCTTGAGGCCAATTTTCCCAGTGGGGCCTAGTTTCTAGGTTCCCAATAGCTCTATTTTTCTATTTATTCTTTGTTGATGTGAGTGGTAGCATCAAAAGGTCTTCTTCGTTGGCTTTGTGTCTTAGCATGTAGAAGACATTATTTGCCTCTTCTAGTGGTTTATGTCTTCTTTCCTAATTCTAACTTAGGAAAAGTACAATAATTAAAGTAAATTAATTATAGTGGCTTGCTAAGTTATTTTCTAAGAATAAATAATTTAAATAATTTAATTATTTAAGTGACTTAGAAATAATCTCAACTATTGATTTCCAAGATTGTTTTAGAAGGGAGATTGAGGTTAGGGATTTGGACTCAATGAAGATTATAAAGGGAGCCTAGCGAGGAGGTGAAGACAAAAGAGATCAATTTTCTCTGAAGTGCGAGTGGCTCAGTGGACTAGTGTGTAGAGAAGGAGAAGTGCAAGTGGGTTAATGCGAATTTAGGGAGGCTGTGAAGGAGGAGATTACAGGGCCGAGTTGCTAGAGGGAGATTTAATTTACTTGGAGGAGGTCGAGTTGTTGGAGTGATGGGGTTTTTCCAATGCGCATTAGTGGCAGGGTGCAAATTGAGTTGTTGAAGGCCGAGTTCTTTAGGCCGATTTCATCCAGAGGTAGATTTCCTTGAGGCTGATTTATCTGGGCCGAATTCATTTTGATGGAGCCGAGTTGCAGGTTCAATATTTGTATTTTATGTTGTATCTCTATGGGTCAAAAAGCCCAAATTTTCCAGATAATGAAATGAAGAAGAATTGTTGTGGGTTAATCAATTGTGCAATGTGTGATTGATCTCTTTGGTATATTTTTGCTGCATATTTTTAATTTTAGAAGTTAAAATACCAATGATTTTATTTTTCGGTAAATCAAAGTTTTTTTGGGCTAATAAATAAAGTTAATAAACTAATGGGGATAAATTAATTTGCTGTGAGAAAATAAATTTGGTTGATACTAGAAATTAACATTCTTTGTGGGTCTTGGCCTAGATTTCTTGAGAAATTTAATATGAAGGAATATTGTGTTGGGTACAAATTTGTTGTAGTGTGATTGATCTCATCATTTTATTTCCGTTGCATTTATTTTCTGAGTTAATATACTAGTGTGCATGTTTTATCAATAATTTCAGAAATATCATAGATAATAGTTTTTGGGTTTTAACAAATTGTTGAAGTGAAGTAAATCAGATTTGGTATAAAAGAATTTAACAATACTCACCAAATGTGTTTAGATTTTGGCAAGCGTTGAAGGAGCTATTCCTCCTTTAAGGATCAAAATGGCAAGAGATGCTCTACTACCAACTATCCCCAATTAGTTGAATCGATGAAGACCAATTTGCTAATGGGTTTTTTAGAACTTGATCTCTTTAATGTCGCCTTGATTTCAGTTGGAATTAACTCTTCCAATGCTCCGTTAGTTGGCTCATTTTTTCTTCCTCATTTTGCATTGCATGCAACCTTGAGTTTTTTTCTTGTCTAGACCACCTCCCTTCTATAAATCCTCAGTTTGGCATAAGGTAACCCTAGTGAATTTCTTCATTAATCCCTAGATTTTAAGCTGTGGACAATTGGGAAACCCACATAGTTCCATGTATCTTGATGAGGTAGAAGATATGATGTCATATTTATTGATTAGTGATGTAGTACTTGATGATGCATGGTCTCTTGTTGAGTTTGGCCATGGCCTTAGTTGCATTAAGATTTTTGAGCATCTTCATATTTCCTAATTCACATTTGTTGAGGTAGTTGTTGTTAGAAAATTGGAAAGGTAGAAATATTTTCTTATGTTGACAATGGCTTGTGATATTCTTGTGTTCTTATTAACTTTCTTAATTTATTTTTGTTTCATCAAGCCATCATCAAAACAAAACAAGAAGTTCAACAACACCAAATGTAGGAACTCAACCATGGCTAAATCCCTCTAGGGGAAAACTTAGTAAAACTCTTCCACTAATCAAATTGAGATAGACCAAGACCTTAGACCGGACAAAAGACCTTTCTCTCTACCAAGTCATCCCTTCCTCCTTTACATTACATAAATGAACAATTCTTGGATGATTCAAATGACAAAACCTCCTTTATATATATAGGAGTCCATGGGGTCACAATATAATCCTAGCCGACCTAACAATAATAATGTAAGGGCACAATAATAACAATAATGTTGAAAAGTGTAACTAGGTTGGTCTTCATATTGACTATGTACTATGTATTTTATGTAAAGAAGAAGACAAAGATAATAAAATGTATTTTGTACTTGCTTCATGGGTTTCATGAGCAAGAGTTTATTATAGATTAGATAGACTTCTTCTTGATGTCTATTAGGGTTTGTGTCCTCTAGAATAAATATAATTAAGTGTCATTCATATGAAGGATCGAGTCTAGAGAATGCTCCAAGACCTTGTGGAAGAATGGCTTGTAATTGCCCTCACCATCGTTGGAAGTCAAGCACTTATAATATGCTACAAGTCGGCCTTTAAACAGCCGGATGAGTCGGCCTAAAAGTTACTATTATGGTCCGCTTCAAGACAGGAAATATGTCTCTATATATATACCTATGCCTGCGGCTCTTTTTTACAAGGTTTAACGATGACCTCTGTAATAACAAGTGCAGATAATGAATGATATGCAGTTCGGATAAAACATGATATGAAGTGCAATCAATACAGTGATCTCTGTAACATAGAATGCAGATAATACAATGAATACAATGTGGATAAAACTTGATATGAAGTGCGCTCAACGGTGATCTCTGAATCATACAGTGCAGATCATTCAAATAAAGAATTGCAGATAATACATATCATATAGTGCGGATTATTCCATTGAAGAAATGCGGATATCTCTGTGGGATGACAGTGAACCAAATGCGGACACAGGAACAGAAGTAAGTAGGATATAAATGCATATATATATATATATATATATATATATATACGTGGACATAGACTACAACGTGGACATACAAAAAGCATATGTGCGTAGAAGGAACAAGGTGCTGATCAAGTATTGTGGAACTCAGGAAAAGGTGCGGTCAAGTGCTGTGAACTAGGGCAACATTTGAATTCGGTCAAAGTGCAGGAAGGAAGATAAGTCCGGGAAAAACAATAAACTAGGGCATCACCTGAATACAGTCAAGTACAGGAAGAAAAATTGCGGATAGTCAAGAGCAGTCATCAAATTATTAAGGACAGTTTGAAGATCAAAGTCTTGGAAGCACATCTAGGTTAAGGGTCTAAGTCTAGGTCATGGTACTTGTCATTTGAAGATCCATAAGGAGAATTCTTTGCCGGTTTTCCTCTCCCAGAGGGAGAGGTTTTGCCTTGGCTCTAGGAGCCTAACTTTCGTGTCTTGTGCTTTTGATAATTAACTTGATGAAAGATTGACTAAACTAAAAGAAGAGAAGACATCAACATCATAAGTAAGGTCACAAGTAATTATCAAGATGAGAATTTGTATTAACCTACAACCCTCTAAATTCTGAACATGGTTTCAGAGCTAAGGTGTTAGAAAGGGCATAGAAACACTCAAGGATTAGATTTCATGGGTGGCATCAAAGCAAGGATTTGATTAGAAGAAAGGTTAGTGTTCCACAGTGAAAGAAATAAGACAATATTATAGAACCATCTTAAATGTGCTAGCAAATCATTGCTATCTCAAAGTATTGCCATCAAAAGCTTCAAGGCAAGTTACCTATCATCCTTTATCTTTCAAGGAAGCAACAGAATATCCTCGTCAATCAGCATTCAAAGGAAGCTTCAACCATCTTCAAAGTAAACAAGCTGATAGAAGAAGAACAACATCTACTCAAGTAAGTATATCTATGAATTTATATGAATCTATTAAAATGTTTCCTTTGAAAAGAAAGAAACAATCTTTTTGGGGTTTCAAACTTTCCATAGAAGACAAAAACAATGATGTCATGCCAAAATTCATGAAGGGAGATATAAAGAGCCCAAAGGATTCTTATAGAATCCATAAAAGACTCTATCATCTCCGATGTACCAAGTCTAAAATTATCAAAAGGAGTATATAAGAAATTAGTGGAGCTATTCTCTGAGAGTACTGCAGGAGAAGCAATCTCTCTGATCAATTGCAGGAACTAGGAGAAGGCTGCAGTGGTGCTAAAAGCTCTATGAGAAGAATGGGGAAATTTCACTTCACAATTATACAAGAAGATAGAAGTCACACCATTCCACGATTCAAGGTCTCTATGTAAATAGATGGAACAAGGTTGAAAGCCAAAGCTGTTACAGGAAGAAGTGAAGGAATCAAGCCTTTGCAGCCATGTCTAGGAAGAAAGGAATATTCGATAAGTTTTGGTCCTCAGAGTAAAAGAAGAAATGTGGATAAAGCACGATGCCTTGGATATGATGAACTTGGGCATTAAAATAGAAATTGTCCTTAATCTAAAAAAGTACAAGAGAAATAGAAAAGAAACCCGTGTCTCTGAAATAAGAAAAGAACCTGATAAGAAAGAAGAAGTAAGGGATCTCCTCTACGATTGAGATTATCTTCTCCTTTAAGTAATTTCTGTCAGTTATATGATAGGAAGCAGTGTAGCATCTCGATGAAAGCATGGTATGAGCTCTCAGTTAATCAGCTCTAGGAAAACCTCTCTAATAACTACTAATGAACAGCAGTCATCAAGAGCAAGGGTCATCATGGAAACATATTTCTGGGATGTGATGACATATTGATGGAGCAGGCCAAGAGAATGAAGCTCTTCATTCTTGAGAAATTGCTACAGGATGACTCAAGGGAAAAAGGGTATGAGGTATGGATATATTTATATGCTAACATTGGATGCTGTGAAGTCATGTCATATGGTTGTAGGTAATGAACTTCTGTATTTAGAAGCATGATCTATGGAGGAGCATCTCTCAGTGCATGGACAGATGAAATCAACATAATATGTCATGAGGTGGTTGTATATGAACAATAAACTAGAAAGGTTGTAAGTTCCTGGGAATGGAGAACGTGCAAAAAGGAAGAGATCATGAAATGCAACCATGTCAAGAGGCAGTTATCATCCGGAAGCCAAGAAGATGTGACTAGGAGATCTCCTGGGAAGATCTGTAGACTCTGACAAAAGTCTAGTAAATAAGAAAACCCTTGACAAAACATATCATTAGGAGATGCGTCAATCTGTATGAAGGATGCCGATGCCTATAGGAAGATGTCATGGTGAAAGATCATCACTAAGTTAACTTTTGTTCTAAAATTCACATGTATATGTTTATCTAGATGAATTTGTGCAGGGCTGCTAATCATAAGAAAGGATGTATGATCCTTGGGGATGATTCGAAGGAAAGCAGCATGGCATAACATTGGACCAGATGAGGAGGGTTGATGAATCACTTTCTGATAATGGACATGACTTGTGACTGAAAGTGATGGATGATCTGTGCCTTATGAAACCAAAAGTTGAAGATTCCTCAATATCGAAATCCATGACACCGAGGGGAGGAACTCTTCTTGAGTAGTTGGATTGCTATTGCAGGACCCTGGTTGATGAGGAGCCTGGTGGTAAGTTTCTTGCTTGGAAGAAACTTGAAATATGTCCTTCCTGTGTTAAGAGGGAGTGATGTATGTGATTCTCTATTACATGTGTCATGCACTATACCAGGACTAACAACCGTAAGTCTTAGTGAAGGCCATGTGAAGAGAATGGATAGACACATCATTCTGGTCTTCACCTGGAAGACAAAATGGAGGATTGGGTAATCATTTGGCATTCGATACTCTTTGAGAATGAGATAGGGAATTCAAGATAAGAGTAGTCATGGACCGATATTCTTTAAGGGCTGACTACCCAAGAGAAGAATAGTCCAAGAAGGTCATACTCTGGGAACACCTAGGTGGGGTATGTACCTTGGAGAGACAATGACTATGGCGTCTATTAGTCATGTGTCTCGCCAACATTGTATCCCATTGTCTCGTTGAGAGATGGGGTTGTTAGTCAAGGCCTTGCACTAGGACAATGCTGGTTGATATGATGCTATATAGATGCGATTACCAATCTGATTCTTCTTATGAGATTCTTCAGTTTGAAAGTGACCATGTACCTATATGAATACCTCCCTAGTTAAGAGGGAGTGCTGAAAAGTGTAACTAGGTCGGTCTTCATATTGACTATGTAATTATGCATTTTATGTAAAGAAGAAGACAAAGATAATAAAATGTATTTTGTACTTGCTTCATGGGTTTCATGAGCAAGAGTTTATAATAGATTAGATAAACTTCTTCTTGATGTCTATTAGGGTTTGTGTCTTCTAGAATAAATATAATTAAGTGTCATTCATATGAAGGATCGAGTCTAGAGAATGCTCCAAGACCTTGTGGAAGAATGGCTTGTAATTGCCCTCACCATCGCTGGAAGTCAAGCACTTATAATATGCTACAAGTCGGCCTTTAAACTGCTGTAATATCCCGGATGGGATATTTTAACTAAAATGCAGAAAATAATTGAACTCCACATTATGCCATAAAATCAACATGCATTTAACATAAGATTGCCATATAAAATAAAACACATAAAATACTGCAACCCAATACCACATAGAACAGGAAGAATCTCAACTTTTATTATAAATAATAACGGGGTTTACATATAGATCTGACCCAAGAAAGTACAAGGACGAAAACGGAAAGCACCAAGATAGGTATTTGAACGGCCACGGCCACAAGGCGCAACTATTTGCACTCCCTCGGCAACGAGTGGCGAACCAGAGCGATGAAGCCCAAGTTGAAGATGCAACAGATCCCCTCACACCAAACTACGAAGCTCTGTGAAACTCCTAAGTGAAGTCTCCTCAAGAGAGTTGGGTTTCGTCCAACACTCACAAATCACCCGAGGGTTTCCGTCCTGGGGCTACGGCTGAAGTAGAGAATCCACGTTCTCAAACCTCTCATACACAATAAAATGATCTATCCCAAAGATGTCTCCCAATGGTCTCCTCCCTTCCTTTTATAGATCCCTTGGAGCCTTCTAGAGCATTATTTGTGTCTTCTTTCTTATGGAGCACTTTTTCCTTTTGCTGATCAGCTCTTCTGCCATCTGGCACATGCGAAGAATTATATAGGCTACCACGCCTCCTGCAGTCACTGAATCTCTGTCTAAGCGTCCCACATGTTGTGCGATCTCTCAGTCCCGGGTTCAGATAGGCTATGCACTAAGATGAACAATCGTATATTCCTCTGGAATATGGAATCCACCTTGAGCATATTCAGTGAGTTAAGCCCATAAATAACTCAAATTTCCAAAAGTTATCGGAATGCATCGGAACGAAAGCCAAACTGCTCGGATGATGGAGTATATCAAGCGAATGCCTCCGGACACCATGAAAACTCCTCAAAACTCCTCCGAAAAGCTCCTGAGCCCACTGATAGCACCAATCTGTACATGTGACCTGTCTGCTCCTAACTCTGGAAGTCCCTCCTAGCCCTGTCATGGATGATACCAAAAATGGGAATATTACAGACCTCCCACCCCAAGATTGCTTGCCCTCAAGCAATCGAAATATGTGGACCACTCTATTGGCCCGCCGCACCTCAGACCCAATGCCTGGATCCCATACCAACCTCGGGGTGCTGCTATGCACCTGTGTCAAACCTCTCGGAACAGACCCCTCAATGCCGGGATCCCAAACTGATCTCTCTCTGCCCCAGACAACAAACAATCCTCCTGGATCCCAACACCACCATGGCCAATCATCGCCCAAGTCCCACGGCTCAGGCTGTGCACTGTCTCTAATTATATCTGATGCTCTCAGGGGTGAAGACCACCAACAAGCATCAATGCTCCCGGGCTCCTGCTGTGCTGTACCTGTAACTGCATATGCTGCCCCACCAACTGCATACCAACTCATCACTTCTCTCCAATCCAGGTCCTGACTCAATCCCATGCTGATCCTGCTCTCCTGAAATCGGGAAGGAGTCCTGAAGTAACGACAATCGGTGCCCTCCTGCCAACTGGAACCTGTAACAGCTACCATGTCTAAGGGCCCCTGCTCTGCTATGCTCCCTACGAAGAATACTGTACCACCAAGAGGGTACCAACTCATGATCTCCCGCCAGTCCATCTTGGAAGAAGAATCCGATGTAGCAACAACTGCATATGGAATATGCCTAGAGTGTCGCTGCCAGCGCGTAATCGACTCACACTGATCTGCCCTATCTGTCAAAGAAAGCTGCCTGTAGGAAGAAGCCCCTCTCCCTATAATGGGCCAAAGTGGGCAAGATATGCTGCAAGCCCCATCGATGTACTCCTGGAGAGTACTACTTACTGAAAATACTGCAGCTCTGCTGATTGCGGGTACATCTATCGACACCTCATCAATGTGTCGGCCCAAAGATGGATGCTCCAACTTGCCCTCTGATTGTACCATCAGGGAATCTAGTCGTTCCCCAATGTGGACCAACTTGGCCGCCGACTTGGCACAAGTCACTCTCATACCCTCCAGCTCCTGGTCCTGCAACAAAATGGCCTCCCGTACTGACGTGGCCTTCTCTCTCAAAACTCGAAGGTCTGTCCGAAGCCGATGATACCGCTGTCTGCGACCATCATCCAATACCTCTGTACCTGCTAGTGCCCTAGCTCCCTGCAAAACTATCCCATCGACCTCCAACGTCTCTAGAGGATATGGATCTGCAGTTGGTGTCTGTGCATCTGACTGCTCCTCCTCAAAGGCTGCCCCCAATGTTAGCTGCATATCCATCATAGGCTCAATGTGGGTGCCCATCTGGATCTCACCCAAGGAAATGTCATGCCTGATGTCCATAGTATCCTCCTCTGCTGACTCAGGCTCCATCATATGCTGCTCTGGCTGAATCGTCACAAGTGACTCATCACCCAGAGTATCACCTATACAATCACCTGACTGCTCACCCTGCACACTAGAACACAGCTCTGGTCTACTGTCATCATCATCTCTGCGTGGCTGCTCTCGCTCCCCAGAAGCATCCTCAACTGATCCCATGGACTCATCTGAAGAAGAGCCCTCACCCTGGCATACAGATGGAATGTCTACCTGCTCTACCTCTGCCACCTCATCTGCATCTCTCACACATGAGTGATCAGGCCCCCAAGGTTCTTTGCAAATGAAGCAAAGTCCCTTCCTCCTCAGCGCATTTCTGCTGCCTGACCGACGGAACTGGAGCCGCTCCTCCCTGGTCAACTGTCTCCCGAGAAACTCAATGTTCTGCTCAACTAGCCCTTGGGCTAGCTCATAAGCAGCAGGCGAGACCAACCGCTTCCTCCTCCAAATGCTCAGCAACCTAGTCTGCAACTTCCGGCAGATGGTCTCATGGTCTCTCATACATGACGACAAGATGGATTGCATGTGTGCTATGACAGTATCAGGATGATGTTTCCTAATGCTAAAGAAGCATCGGAACATCTGCAAAATCAGGTCATCACACTTAAGATAGAACATGATCTCATAAGTTTGGTCCATAGCCATGGCTTCTAGAACCTTAGACTTCCTCCTAAATGTAGCGCCTGCACAGTTGTCCAAATCCCGAAAGGTTCCTACTATCAATCTGAAAATTCTTCTCATAATATCATCATTGTAGGGAGGGTAGGGTGCTGTTATCCTCAGGATATCGTTGAAACAAGAGGCAACTATCAGCTGGACTCTCTCACTTGGATGTTCCAAGAGTCTGGCTTGTATTAATGCAAGCATAGACGGCTCCAAAGCCCAAGTCAAACACCAATCAGATTGCTGTACCTTTGAGAGACAGGATTCCAGCTCCTCTAACATGGGCAAGTTATCCCCAAATCTTCCACTCTTCAAGTCCATCCCCAAGCCCATCCCCTGTACATACAGCCAATTTCCCACTTCTTTCTCCCTTTGTATATTCCTCGGATGCTCTTGTTTGAGCAAATTATGTACCTTCTTGGAGAAGGGTCTGCTGTTCTGTTTTGTTCTCTGGTTTTCTATTTTTGTTTTCATCCATCTGTTTAGAAGTTCCTCCATGGTTCAACTAATGGAAAGACCACTGTTTTTCTGAGTTCAATGCACTTTTCTGAGTTTGCTATATAATTTCCAGTGAAGTGTTTTAGCAAACAGATTTCTTGCACAATGTTGCATGTGCAATTCTGAGTTGTCTCAACTCAGTATTGCACTAACTCAGTTTTATGACTGTAATGAAGCATACAGAGACTGAGAGTCCCTGTCTATAAAAATGCTTCAAATGGCAATGTTCCAGATGACATCAAATAAATTTCTAATCACTATAACATGATGCTACAGCCATCAGACCAATTGTATCTTTGATAAGTAACCCAGAAAATATATGTTTCAGATATGCAGTCTTATACAACCAATTAAACTTAATTGCACCAAACAGAGTACCTCTTCTTTCATCAGAACTATTCTTTTTCCGCTGTTGCAGTTGTTGAACAAGAGTTACAAGTCGATCTGTTCCATCCGAACCAAGACCACATCTGGAGTAGCTATAGTGTGACTGATATAAAATTTCTCCTAATGCAGAAAGCTGCTCATCCGTTGAAGCTGCTGTTAACAGCACTGCAAATGCATTGACATGGAATTTTTCATATATTGGGTGTGTTGTTGGAGCTCTCAATGCATAGGTGTGCTTTGGGATTAATTGCTGTCACAGGGTCATTGTGATCACCATACATATCCAAAAACGTCTGTCCACTTATCTCCTCCGGAAGTATCTTTGAATATATTGCCCCATATCTGTGAGGTTGGAAGTTACACCAGTAATCTAGAGTTGCGTCTTTTCAAGCAAAGCAGGGTCATGTTCATCTAGTTCATCACGGATAACTCCATTGCTGTCTTCCTGTGAAGTTTCTGCTGCTACCTGAGAGCGATGGCCCAGTCATCCAATGTCCGACTCCTGTACAAGATCTGTCCTTTGCTAATTTTCTTCCTACGTGCGATCTGCAAGATTACTGAGAACACGGGTATTTTGCCGGCTCGATCAGCGATATAGACTAAGCCCGACCCTCAGCGTCGCTCAATTTCACACCAGTAACGACGTCACTTAGTCAGTTACAACGTGATGATGAGACCCACGAATTTGACTCATGAAACAAATTCCTCAATTGGCCATTTCGATTCACGTGAGTGGATTGCGTGAATGTGTTCGTCGAGCGGCTCACTGTGTGCTGCAACTTGCCCCTGTAGAGATGGTTGATTCGGTCCCCCACGAAACTCTGTTTCCGCTCACGGCTGCATTCAAACATGCACGTTGACCCACCGCTTATTAAATACACAGAATCACGCGGTTCAGATTTACAAATCCGGCTTAGCTGTGAGGGACGTGTGTGCAAAGTCGATCCAGTCAATTGCTTGCGTGGATCTTCCAATCAAATTCCACTATTGCCACAGAGACATAACCCGCCTATTCCCTGCGCGTCGTTGACGTGTTGAAACTTGATTACTCCTGAAATGCTACATGCAGACGTACTTCCTCTGACTGAGCGATGCTTGTTTTGATTCTGCCTTTAGTCAATCCGTGCACCACCTTGCATGAACATACAGTGTAGCGTTCGTTGAATAGTAGCAAGTTGAAGAATAGATTGACCATATAGTGGACGTCGATCCTATTTTCTTTACCCAATTAGTACACAACACGTGCCAAACTAAAATTCTAGTTTTTCTCCTTATGGGATCGTTGAGTTTTTGACAGTAAGGAACTTGGCCTCTTTGGGTATTTCTTTAGGAACAGCTTCAGCAATAGATCTCAATAACTTGCGAAATGCCCACAAATTGATCTTCACAAACAATTAATTTTGGTCCACAGATTATACTTAGCTCGCTGGCAGAAAATAAACTCTCGATCATGGCTTCAAAATAATCAATGAATTGATCTGCGATAAACCCCCAGAAAGGGTAGCTGCAACTGAGAAGTGTAAACCCCGCAGGCTGAGCCAAGTTCGTGGCTCCAATATAAACCCTCGAACTGGGCTTTCCAGAATAAACCCTCAATTAAACTGTAAACCCGCAGGCTGAGCCAAGAGCAACAGCTCTGATACCACTGTAATATCCCGGATGGGATATTTTAACTAAAATGCAGAAAAATACTGAATACCACAATTTGCCGTAAAATAAACATTTATTCAACAGAAGATTGCCATGTAAAATAAAAGACAGGAAATGCTGCAATCCAATACCATATAGAACATAAGGAAAATCTCAGCTTTTATTATAGATAATAAACAAGGGTTTACATATAGATCTGACCCAAGAAGAGCTGAGATAGAAAACCGGCCACCAAGATAAGCTGCTGAACGGCACTGGCCACAAACTGCACTGCTGCACTCTCCCTTCGGCAACAGCTGAAACTGAACCCACTGAAACTGATGAAGCCCAAGTTGAAGATCTGAATGATCCTCACACCAAACTCTGAAGCTCTGTGAAACTCCTAAGTGAAGTCTCCTCAAGAGAGTTGGGTTTTCGTCCAACACTCACAAACCACCCGAGGGTTTCCGTCCTGGGGCTACAGCGGAAGTAGAGAATCCACGTTCTCAAACCTCTCATACATAACAAAAATGATCTATACCAAAGATGTCTCCCAATGGCCTCCTCCCTTCCTTTTATAGATCCCTTGGAGCCTTCTAGAGCATTATTTTATTATTATTTTATTTATGGAGCACTTTTCCCTTTTTATTAAAATATTATAAAATATTCCTTTTTAATGCAAAAAAAAAAGGGTATATCGGCTACCACGCCTCCTCTGGTCACTGAAATCTCTGTCTAACTGTCCCATCGTGTAGGTCTCCTCGTCCCGGTTCCGATGAGCTATTACACTAAGGTGTTCCATCGTATATTCCTCCCGGAATGCCACCTTGAGCATAATCAGCTGAGTTAAGCCCATAAATAACTCGAAATTCCGAAAGTTATCGGAATGCATCGGAACGAAAGCCAAACTGCTCGGATGATGGAGTATATCAAGCGAATGCCTCCAGACACCATGAAAACTCCTCAAAAATCCTCTGAAAAGCTCCTGAGCCCACTGATAGTACCAATCTGTACATGTGACCTGTCTGCTCCTAACTCTGGAAGTCCCTCCTAGCCCTGTCATGGATGATACCAAAAATGGGAATATTACAACTGCTGGATGAGTCGGCCTAAAAGTTATTATTATGGTTGGCTTCAAGACAGGAAATATGTCTCTATATATATATACCTATGCCTGCGGCTCTTTTATACAAGGTTTAATGATGACCTCTGTAATAACAAGTGTGGATAATGAATGATATGCAGTGTGGATAATGAATGATATGCAGTGCAATCAATACAGTGATCTTTGTAACATACAATGCGGATAATACAATGAATGCAATGTGGATAAAACCTGATATGAAGTGCGTTCAATGGTGATCTCTGAATCATACAGTGTGGATCATTCAAATAAAGAAATGTGGATAATACATATCATACAGTGCGGATTATTCCATTGAAGAAATGCAGATATCTCTGTGGGGTGACAGTGAACTAAATGCGGATGCAGGAATAGAAGTAAGTACAGATATAAATGCAGATATATATATATATATATATATATATATATATATATATATATATATATGCACAACGTGGACATATACTAAGACTACAGTGTGGACATACAAGAAGCAAAAGTGCGTAGAAGGAACAAGGTGCTGATCAAGTATTGCGGAACTCAGGAAAAGGTGCGGTCAAGTGCTGTGAACTAGGGCAACATTTAAATTCGGTCAAAGTACAAGAAGGAAGATAAGTCCGGGCGGAATAGTAAACTAGGGCATCACCTGAATACAGTCAAGTACAGGAAGAAAGACTGCGGATAGTCAAGAGCAGTCAGCAAATTATTAAGGACAGTTTGAAGATCAAAGTCTTGGAAGCACATCTAGGTTAAGAGTCTAAGTTTGGGTCATGGCACTTGTCATTTGAAGATCTATAAGGAGAATTCTTTGCGGGTTTTGCTCTCCAAGAGGGAGAGGTTTTGCCTTGGCTCTAGGAGCCTAACTTTCGTGTCTTGTGCTTTTGATA
The DNA here is from genome assembly GCA_034641835.2 of Pinus albicaulis. Lineage (NCBI taxonomy): Eukaryota > Viridiplantae > Streptophyta > Pinopsida > Pinales > Pinaceae > Pinus > Pinus albicaulis. Next base: position 809,614,196 of record CM076573.1, on the reverse strand, counting down.
ATTAACTTGATGAAAGATTAACTAAACTAAAAGAAGAGAAGACATCAACATCATAAGTAAGGTCACAAGTAATTATCAAGATGAGAATTTGTATTAACCTACAACCCTCCAAATTCTCAACAAATAGTGGTCTATTATGGGGCACAATAATAACAATATGGGGACTACAAGGGTACAACAATAACAATAAGGGGGCTACACTAACAACGATAAGAGACTACACTAGTAATATAGAGCCCTAACATGACCCTCTCGTTCAAAAAGTGCTGTCCTCAACGCTTGAGTAGTTCTGGATGCTTCTGTATAAAATTCTCATCCTCCCATGTGGAATCTTCAGTGGGTAGGTTCTTCCACTTGATGAGATACTCTGAAATTGATCGATTTCGTAGCTGTCGAGTTCTTGTTTCTGTGACTGCTTCTGGTTCGAATATGATTTTTCATTCCTCATCAAGTTCTGGCAATATTGTTTGAACCGGAAGTTTGTCACCTATAACCTTCTTTAAGCATGAAACATGGAAAACTAGGTGCACTCGGGAAGATGCAGGAAGCTCCATTTTGTATGCCATAGTACCAATCTTTTGCAACACCTTGTAAGGACCATAGTACTTTGGCGATAATTTATTATCCTTCTTAGCTTGTTTGAGAGGCATTTGTTTGTATGGTTGTAGTCAGAAAAATACCCAGTGGCCTACATTAAAACTTCTCTCGTTGCGATGTTGATCTACCTATTGTTTCATTCGATTCTGTGCCAAATTTAGGTTATCCTTTAAGAGTTGGAGAACTTGTTGTTGATGCTTTGATTTGATCTTCCATTGCTTGAACCTTAGAATTTTCTCTTAAAGATGATGTGATGGACGAAAGATGATATCCATAAAGTGCCATAAATGGGGTCATTTTTGCTACAATGTGGAAGGAAGTGTTATACCACCATTCAGCCAGAGGTAACCAATTGACCCATTGTGCTTGTTTATCACATACAAAGCAACAAAGATATTCTTCCAAACATTTGTTCACTATCTCAGTTCGCCCATCGGATTGAGGATGATAAGATGAGCTATGAGCTAGTTGAGTACCCAAACAAGAAAATAATTCTGTCCAAAAATTTCCAGTGAAAATGGGATCTCTATCGCTTACAATAATTTTAGTTTTCCATGTAGCTTTTGAATTGTTTCCATAAATGCTGTAGCAACTGTACTCGCTTTAAATGGATGAGATAATGCACAAAAGTATGTGTACTTGGTAAGTCTATCAATTACCACCATGATGACAGTCTTTCCTTCAAACTTAGGTAAACCTGTGATAAAATCTATTGAAACCTCCACTTGGAATGGATAAAGGCTATAGCAAACCCAGGGTCTTAATTTTCTCAACTTTGTTTTGTTGGCAAACCAAATATTCCGCCACAAACTTTTGAATATCAAATTTAAGGCCATCCCAAAAAAATTATTTCTTCACCCTGTGGTAAGCTTTTAAAAATCTCGAGTGTCCTAAGGGAGAGGTGTGCAATTCCAAAAGAATCTTTTGTTTTAGTTGGGAATTCTTACAAAGATATAAGTGATCTTTGTTCCATAAGGAATCATTTTTCCAACTAAATCTATTGTTGGACATTGGATAAACTAACGCTCCCCGTGTGTTTCGTGACATGGACTGACCGCCTCTCGTGGATCCTTATCTCTGGCGATGCGATCGTTGACTAACACCTGCGGGTTTTGGTCTAACGACAATTGTGATTCCCAACAAAAGTGGTATCAGAGCATAGGTCACGAGTTCGATCCACACTCGGCTCGCGTTGGGGGGGAGATTGTTGGACATTGGATAAACCAATGCTCCTTGTGTGTTTCACGACATGGACTAACCGCCTCTCGTGGATCCTTATCTCTGGCGATGCGATCGTTGACTAACACCTGCGGTTTTTGGTCTAACGGCAATCGTGATTCCAACCAAGTGGTATCATTGTTCAATTCTTAGTTAAACTGAGAGGGGGGGGGGTGAATAAGTTTAACACACTCATGGACTTTTAAAACTTTTTCATTAAAACTTATTCACACCTTCATTTCATGTTCAACTTAATGTGTGAATAATCTTAGAATGTGAGCAGCAAGTATTAATATAATGTAATAGTAGACTTAATATGAGAGCAGCAAGTATTAAGCAGATGAGATAAACCATATCAACACATAAACATCATGCATAGAGACACTAGATATAAGTGGAAACCCATAAAGGGAGAAAACCACATCTTATTATTGTTGTGATGCAAAGGCAAGCTCCAACTACCTCTCACCACTGATTTTCTGTAGGCACCAACCTACAAGAGGCTCCTACCTCAATTCTACAAGCTACAACTTGCAAGGAAGCTCCAACTCCCATCAATTTTCTGCAGGCACCAACCTACAGGAGGCTCCAACCTCAGTCAGCTACAACTGACATTTTATCAAGCTACAACTTGATGTGGAAGCACTAACTCCCATTTATTTTCTGCAGGCACCAACCTACAGGAGGCTCCTACTTCAGTCAGCTACAACTGACATCTATCAAGCTACAACTTGATAGGGAAGCTGCAACTTCCTTACTCTTCCAAAAGAAAAACACTTGCTGATTTACCTTGGATATTAGCTCTGTTCTGTACCATCTTCACTGCTATGCATCTGTCTTCATATGTGCCTTATATCATTTCTGCATCTTCTCAGATTCACTATCAGCTCCTCCTCCTTCTCTGCTCAGCTCCTCCTTCTTCTCTGCCTCACTGCTTCATTTCTGCATTCTATAACTTTTCACAGCATCTCGTTCTGCTCCTCCTTCTTCTTATCTTTTCTGCCTCAATTCTGCATTCTCCAACCTCTCTAACCTCTGTATGCATATCAAGGTGATATCATTTATAGAGATTTCCTTATGACTGTTAGCATTCCTCAGGAATTTGGAAATGGACAGCCATGCCTCTTTGCCTTCTGCCTTCTCATTTCTTTTACCAGCTCATTCAGAAAAATATAACAATATGTACTAATTTCAATATTACAGTGGGATTTTTGTTTTCCTCCGGAGACTTGCCAATGCATCACAAACAATAAAATCAATTACAACATTTACATTCACATTTTCAGTTACATAAAAACAATTTCACTCAGCCCATTTTCTGGCCTTTGGTTTTGTTGGTTTTGTCTTTTCTGCTGCTGTTAAGAAACTGTTTTGCATACCTCTGCTGTTCACTGCAATTGTGTATCTGCATCGGTCATGCAACTGTTCTGCATACTCTATTCACTGTCTTTTTCAGTTATGCATATTCTCATGCTTTCTGTGCTTGTACACCTGTCAAGACCACATTCTCATTCCTCTGCATATTCACCTGTTCACTGCAATTGTTTGTCTGCTGTATATATATAACTGCGTTACAATATATATACCTGCTGACTTTAAATCTGGGCAATTCATATAAAACTCCGATTCATTATAATGGTCCACATCTTGGAATATAAACTTCGATTCATTATAGGCCGGTGGTTAAAACCATATAAGAAGACCCCACTCTATAACTTTATTAACGGAAGTCATTTCATTACTTGATTGTCATATAAGTACCTATTCACAATTCATACTTCGGCTTGACCTCCCTTTCGAATCAACGTTCGCCTTTTATAAACCAAACCCACATTTATTTATGGCTTTTAATATCTCGACTTCAAGGCCAAACAATCAAATATATACCGTAGACTTGCCACGACATTAAAGAAATGCCATCGCACATAAGTATCTGCGTTAATTATTCGAATTGTAGTTAATTACTAGCCAAGTCTTTGGCCAACCACCATATTAAAACCTTCATATCAATCGGATCAATGTTTCATTTATCAAGCTTTGGATAACCCATATATTCCCTTTTTACCTCCTAATGAAACCTTATTATGAATCCACTATATTAAAATCGAATAATATTCGATTCTTCGTTAGTTCAATGTTGGCTTAAGATTTCAATCTAATAAAGACCCACGGCCTTTATAATTCGCATTAGAAATGCTCACCCTCATCAATATACATACCACTGCTTGCCATTCACATAAAATATATATAGTCTATATCAACATGCACTATGACCCACGCAATTGTTAATGGACTTTGGCCAACGCTTTCATCAACAATTATAATTAAGTTGAAACCCTCTGCTTTCGGTTTTAACCCAGCATTAATATACATCGACTTAACCTTTCGGGCCCCACAACAATGAATACATACCTTTGCGTAATTGTTGAACGGATCCAACGATCCAAGTTACGTCGCGCTCCAAACCCCAGATGAACGCTCGCCGGTGAATATCGCGTTACGAAAACGCACGGGCTTAATCGCCCAAAATCGCGCGATGTAAATGGTTTTACATTACCGCTTGAGGACGCGTGTCAACCAACAACCGAGATCGCGTTTTTTTTGACAAAAAATGATTACCACTTTTAAACAGCACGAGACCGCTGATTTTTGCCTCCGAAACCTGCCTTCACTATTGCTTTGTAAGGTTCCGCTCCCTTTTGGCTCAGGGTTCCGTTCAACGCTTCAACGTTTTATTGTAATTAACTCCGCCTTCGACTGTTCACTGAACCACTCCAATTCAGAACTCTGCTCTAGAATTACTTCTGGTCCACATCGTTCATGAAGCCACCTTTCTGTTTTGTTTTATTCTTGGCTCACCTTATCACTCCACCATTCGATCGCCCATCGAGCCCATTCGTCAGTCCTCCATACGATATCTGCAATTTGATGTCTCAAAGAGCTATCCCCAAACCTCACAGCTCTTACGAATTCCTCAATCTCAGATTCTTGCCCTTACATAGTAAAGGCAATTCAAACCCACATTCTGTTCAAACAATTTGATTCGAACTTTCTCCGGCGCTTCTGTGGAATGCTGTCCCTTTAATTCTCAGTTAGAGACTGTCCAAATCTTTAATACGCTGCGCTCCTTTGGCTTTTCAATACACTGACTCATCGTGATCCTTGATTCACAATTTTGGTTTTCGAACTGTGCCTTTGCTCATTATTAGTTTCTTCGACCACTTCATGGTTTCCTTGCCATTAAGCAATGCTCCAACTCATCCCCAAGCAATTCAATTACCTTCATTTGGTACTGATACTGTCCATCAACCCAATTCAATGCTCGAACTCGCTGTTCGACCAGAATAAGTAAGCCGAATTCATATTCAAACATCCAAAGTCCAATTGACTCGGCCTTCGGCCTCTAATTAAACACAATTAATTCTGGATCGACCTTCCCTTCACGGTTACACACACCAGAGTGTAAAACCCTTTTCCTACACACTGTATATGAGAACCACGTTTCAATTTGCAAGCAGGGTTTAAAGTACTTTAAACAAACAGACTATGCTTCAATTTACGGAATAGCTCTCCAGCCTCCCTTGACTTTTCAATACAGAAGTCACTTAAATCAATTTCTCAACATATGCGAACCAAAACAAATCACAAAGGAGGAATCGATTCATTTCGAATGCCTCCAACCAATTTCTGCTTCAATGCATGCAATTCATAACCAATACACCAATGCCATCTTCTCCATTGCCTTCTCCTTTGCCATCAATGACAACATTTCCAACAGTCTTCCCCTTTGGCATTGATGGCAATACTTTAATGCTTTCCTTTTGCTTGCTTTTCCTCCCCCTTTGACATCAATGGCAAAGGGTTGCCCATTTCCTAGTGTGCTTTCTATCTCTTCATTTCCTCTCTCTGAGATGTGTCTAGGTCTTCTGCTTTTGACTTATATACCTTGCTGCTCCAGATTGGTGTTGAGAGAACACTTTTGAGGATTATTGAACTTGAATATACACTGTAAGTTGATACAATCCCAAAGCACAGACTCCTTGCACTTGTATAAGGCTGAAAGTGAAGATAATTACACTTCATAGAACACATTGAACTAGCTTTATCTAATTAGAGATGCATCATTGAATTAAACCTAAAATACTGAGCATGCTTCAAATATACTTCAGTCTCTATCTGATGTAGTGCGCCAATACATTTCTGTTGAGGAAGATTGTAGATGGAATAGGCCTTTTTCTACAATACACATCTATAGTACTCATCTGTTCAATTGTGATGATGCCAATATATCTTTTATTGCTATGGTTCACCTGTACAGCTTGTTGTTGGTGATCTGTGCTAGACTGCTGATAGGGATATTACACTTAAAGACTGAAATGTCCTTGTTGCTGAGGTGAACAATGAATCAAACCAGAGCTTACAGTTTATTATGAGAATAGGCAATATCTTTCAATATGAGAGACCAAATGACTTTCCTGCTTGTACAATGTATTTTCAAAACAAACCCTTGAGGCTAGATACACTCAGTGTATTAGTCAGTCTCACTTATCACTCATGCAATTTCCTTTATGACATAAGAGGTTATGTATGTCACTAATCAATCTCTCTTTAATGGTGAAATGTCAGCAAATCCTTTCTGCTAAAGTATGCTTTTGATGAATCAATAACAAAGGTTTGAGCTTCAACTGACACAACTAATCCTTCATACTTTCGATACTTTAACTGTTCTATTATGATGATCTTCAGCAAAACATATTCAAGATGTTTAATTGAAATCTCAGCAAACAAACTTCGCACAGTTTTATGGCTGATCTTAAGGAAGAGGCCTTGAGGACATATATGTACTGACTTTTGGAAGGCATGCAGTTATATATAGAAAAAGATATCGCTTCAATGCTCCATATAATGTTTCAATTGTAAACAACATACTGATCCTTTAGCTCTTTTACTGACCTTTTCAAGCTTGAATAATGTAGATAGCGCTGGGATACTACCCTGATGTTCTTTTGCCTTAATTCTTTGATCCTGAGGACCTGTACCATACCACTGCTCCACTTGGTATACTGTTGACAGGCATGCTACTTGTACCAAATACCAATTTATACCATTTTCACTTCAGTTTGCACATTAACCCATAATTAAGACATCCTTCATGAATTCTACTATTGAGCTTTCCTCTGTTCATTCTAAATTGTCCTGATGATGGTTATCCAATCTGGTTGGATAATAGAAATGGCACAAAACAATGCTTCCACATCCTCATCCTTTCTTGAGAGTGCATCTGCAACAACATTTAGCTTACCTTTTTTGTAGATGATTTCAAAGTCATAACCCACCATCTTTGTGACCCAATTTTGTTTCTTTTCTTAAGATAGTCTTTGTTCCAAAAAGTATTTAAGACTATCATGATCAGTTTTTACCTTGAAGTGTCTTCCCATTAGGTAAGGTCGCCATTTCTTTAGTGCATGTAGTATTGCCAACATTTCCTTCTCATAAATAGCATTCTGTAAATATTTTCTTTTGATTGGATGGCCTTCAAAAGCAATGGGTCTTCGTTCTTGCATTAAAACAACACCAATTCCATTTCATGAGGCATCACATTCCATAATAAAAGTTTTTGTGAAGTCTGGCGTAGCTAAGACTGGTGTTTGGCACATTGCCTCTTTAAGATGTTCAAAGGCCTTAGTTGCTTCAGGAGTCCATGAAAATGCATCTTTCTTCAATAATGTTGTTAGAGGTGCTGCTATTCTCCCATAATTCGTAACAAACTTGCGATAATACCCTGTTAACTCGAGAAATCCTCGCAATTGCTCTGTGGTTGTGGGGACTTTCCATTCCTTAATGGATTTTATTTTGTTAGGGTCTACCTTAACAACCTCCTGAGATATAATATGACCCAAATATTCCACCTCTCGTACTCCAAAGAAACATTTGGAGGTTTTTGCATATAATTGTTTCTCCTCCAATAGTTTGAGCACCCTGTCAACATGTTGACCATGATCCTTCCAAGACCTGCTGTAGATTTGTATATCACCAAAAAATACTAACACAAATTCTCTAAGGGTTTGAAAATGGAATTCATCAACGCTTGAAATGTATAAGGTGCATTGTTAAGGCCAAAAGGCATGATAAAAAATTCATAACAACCCTCATGAATTCGAAATGTTGTTTTCAGAATGTCTTCAGTCTTCATTCTAATGTGATGATATCCTAAACGAAGATCCAACTTGGTGAAATAAATTGCTCCATGTAATTCATCCAATAATTCATCAATCACATGAATGGGAAATTTATCTTTAATAGTGAGCTTATTGAGCTCCCTATAATCCGAACACATGCGCCATGATCCATCCTTCTTGTGCACCAATACTACTAGAGCAGAGAAAGAACCTTGGCTAGGTCGAATTATACCCTCTAGCATTTTTGCAATCATACGTTCAATTTTGCTCTTTTGGGCATATGGATATCTGTAAGGCTTGATGTTTGGAGGAACACTTCCTGGAATTAAATGAATAGCATGATCGTGATCACGAATAGGTGGGAGTCCTTTGAGAGTTTCAAATACCTTGGAGTGATTGTCCAAGACTTTTTGGAGATCTGGAGAAATAGATGATTTTGATTTTGGAACTTCTAGTGAGCATCATTGTGTAATTACGCCTCGTTGTTTTTTCTTCAGAAGCTTTGTCATGACATTAGAGCTTATTATCTTTCTCGGATTCCCTACGATACCTCGTAATTCAACTTCCTTTCCTTCCGAATTTTTTTTTCAAGAAAAGTTCTTGAAAATTAAAAGCTACCGTCCCCAAAGATTGTAACCATTGGGTTGGAAAGCATTGGACTATTCAATGCATATTCCCCCTCGGTTAGCTTGATATTATGGCACCTTCCAGAGCAATTTATAGTTCCTCCATTTACCACCATCACTTGACACTTTGGCGCTGGGTATAAGAAGCAATTCAATTCCTTGGCTACCTTATAATGAATAAAATTATGGGTACTACCCGAATCAATAAGCACTATTACATTTTTTTTCTTGATATGTCCTCCTATCTTGAGAGTTTGAGGAGTGGTAATTCCTGCCAATGCATTACAGGATATGGTCGGATTCATTTCTTCTTCCTTTAGGGTTGGTTCCTGGTGTATATCCTCTTCTTTTGAAGTTTCTTGTTCCTTTTCTTCCTGTTCACAATCTATGTAAAATAATTTCTTCTCGGCACACTTATGACCTTTAGTGTATTTGCTATCACAACTATAGCAAAGCCCTTTTGCTCTTTTTTCTTCCAATTGTTGTGGTGTCAACCTTGTAGGTTGTGGAAGTCTAGGAGTAGCAACACTTCCATCTTTATACTTGTGAGTGGTAGGCTTCCTTGTCGCCATAATTTTTCTTTCAGTTTTTCTTGCCAACCTGAATGCCTTCTCCAATGTATCAGGTTCCCAAAGGTGAATCTCATGTTGGATGTTATTCTATAGAGTCCCTATGAAGACATCAATCCTATGTTTCTCTGGAATATTATTTACCCTTATATTATTTTTTGGAAATCCTCAATGTGCTCCATCATTGAACCCTTTTGTTTGAGATTTATCAATTGGCTAAAGGTGTTGCTCTTTGTATTCTCATAATGTGCTATCATTTCCTCCTTAAAAATTGACCAAGTGACTAGTGGTTTACGAGAACAAAGCCATCGATACCATACAAACTGATTTTGTTCTAAATATAAAGTTGCAATGCATACCTTTTGTGTGTTTTGCGTATTATGGAGCTCAAAGTATTGCTTCATTTGTAGTATCTAAGTTATCGGATCCTTGCCACCAAACTTCCTCATATCTATCTTTGGAATATAGTGGGTCTTAAATCCAACATTAGAGTCTATGAAATCATGACTAACATTTCTTTTGTTCTCATCATGAGTTTCCTCTACTACCTTTTGTAGAAATTTCTAAATCTTAATTTTTATGCAGAAATTATTATTGTTAATCCGGTTAAGGTTTTCCTACTTATACAAGTTATCAACTAAATAAATTCAAGTTAACATCAAAGCAAAACACATAACAGATCTTTACCAATTCAGATCTAGAATAAGCACATGCACACATTGAGAAAGTGACACAATTATTTCTGGACAAATTGTCCCCAGAAAAACACAATGTGGGAAAACTGGTCTCTGGCTGCTGGAGGGCTCTATTATTAAGAATATTTTTGAATACACAACTCTGGGTTCTAGATCTGGAAAACCCTCTAGAGAAAACTCTAGATCTGCAGCACCTGGCTGATCTAAGACCAAAAATACTGATTGATCCACACCTTCAAACAGAATTTACAGAACTCAGCCAGATCTAGGCCTAGAAACCTTAGCGCTACCCCTGAAAGACACTGCTGCTGCTACCGTTTGTTGCTGCTGCTGCTGCCATCTGCTGCCGTCTGCTGCCTTTCTCTGCGCTGTCCTTGCTGATCTCTTCTTTGCTTCTTGTGTATTCTAGACCTTGGGATTAGATCATCCCTTTGGTCTAAATTCCCCTCTCTGCAACTGAAACACTTTTGAGAATTCTTAGCAACCCAACCCTAAAATCTCAGCTTAGCTTCAGTGCTCTGCCTCTGTGTGTCTTACAAATGACCCCAAGCCTTTCCTTTATACTTTTCTCGTTGACAAATCAATGACCAAGATTAAATCTTTAATCAATGGCTAAAGATTAAAAGAAAACTTGATCCGTGTGACTTGAGACAATTTCATCACATGTTTAATTAAATACACTTTAATTATTTTATTTTCCTAAGTTTTAACTTAGGAAATACATTAAAATAATTAATTAATTTAATATCTCCTAAACCAGATGAAATTTCCCAAATCCATTTCTTGGTCTTGTAGATCAGGTGAACTCTAGTTCTTCTTCAAAATTTGGGACCTAGAGCACAACTGATGCTACCCCAAATACAGAAAATCTCAACACGCCCTCTTAGCATCAAGGGTGTGCTCTAGCAATACATCAAACTTATGCAGTACATGATTTTGGGCACTGGTTCTGTGCTGCTGAAGCTTGGCCTCCTATCACTCAACTCTGCACTGCTGCTGCTATTCTGTCCTGCTGCCCATGACTTTGCCACTACCACTGCAACCACTGTACTGCAGCTCCCTCTCAATATGTTGCATTTGTGCTGCTCATAGCATTGCCACTACTGATCTGCTGCACTGCAACTTTAGTTGTTGAGAGAAACAACTGAATCTCCTGCCCAATCTTTGACAAACATGTCTGATGGGTTGCATCCTCATCACTGAAGCTCCATAAGCCACAGATATGTGCTGGCATCTAAAGAACGATGCACAGCTACAATTCTGCCTGCGTAATCAGACTCCCTTTGAACTACTGAAGTCACATAAGCTCCTTGTGCTAAAATTTATCACGCTGCTATTGTATTGCGCTGTCCCTCTGAAGCTCTTTGCGCTGCTGCAACTCTGCACTGCGGAAGCAATACTGCACTGCGCTGCTGAAGTCACATCAGCGTCTGCGCTGCCACTGCTTCTACGCTGTTGCTGCTATGCTCTGCGCTGCTCTTCCCAACCTCCAGATCTGCCTCTGCCTCATCTATGGTCTATGCACCCAATTCTCCACTTGTCCCACTACTGTCTTAAGGCTACCGTAGCTCGCTTGTTGATCCAAGAGATGAGCTGCTTAAGGATCCCACCTTACTTCTATGTAGCTCTTCTACATGTCCACGTCACCCCACCTCCGTGGTTCATGAGCACTCATGGCTACATCATCTCCGGACCCATCATCTGCCACCGCTGCTTTGGAAGAAGATGATTCCTTGTCCTTCTTCTTTTCTGGACAATGGCTGGCAAAATGTCCCATTTCGCCACACTGGAAGCACTTGATCTTAGAAAGATCCTTCTTCTTTGGCTGCTTCTTTGATGCCAAGGTTGTATCTTCCTCCTCTTCCTTCTTTACTTTGCTCAACGCAGGGCTGTGCTGCTTCTTGGTGAACCTTCGTAGTTCTTCTTGCCCAGGATTGACCACAAGCTGTCCCAATCTAGGAGGTCCGCTCTGCCCAAGATACTTTGGACAAAGGTTTCCCACTCATTCGTGATTGCATTGAGGGCAGTCCTGACTATCACTACATCATCTACGGTTGCACCCATTGCAGTCAGCTAATCCTTGATTGAGTGCAATCTAAAGAGGAAATGCTCGATGTCTTCTGCCTTGGTCATCATGAATGACCTCATTTGGGTCTCCAACAACATTTTTCTTTGGACTGATTTTCCCTCATATAGGGAAGTCAAGGCCTTCCACATCTCATTAGCTGTCCTCTTCTTAGCTATGTGTGGCATAATATGATCCTTGATACTGTCCATTATCAGCTGCTTGGCATGCCCAACAACTTCTCTATGCTTCCGTAGGAGATCCACATCTGTTGGTGTGGCAAGGCTTTGCTCTGCATGGTTTCTTAGACCATATGCCTCAAGGATAATCAGGATCCTAGCTTTCCATACCGAAAAGTTTGAGAGGCCCTCTAGCCTATCCTGATCACGCAGTCCATGAGGAGCCATCTGCTTAAAATGTGTCCGAGCTCCTCTTCTCTATGCTAGAGATCTGAGTCTAGGGTCCTTTTCGAACTAGGCACCCTCTGCTCCCTCTGACACTTGATTTTCCTCCTTGGAAATCTACCAAATCAACTATGATTCAGCTTCTTCTTTGATCCTCTGATCAAACTGCAAGTTTCCTTTGGCAAGAAACTCTCTGAGAAGTTGATCTCTTCCCAAACTTTGTCACTTGTGCTAAGGTTAAAAATCTGAAAACTTCAAAAGTTTAACCCCACCAGCTCTTCTGAATTTCTGCAACTTTTCTACAAAGTTTTTCTAGATCTGACAGATTCAGATCTGAATCATAGTGGCTGGTTTTAGACCTAACCAGCACTGTTTTTGAGTTGCCTCTGCGCAGTAATTGCGTGGGCTTGCTAGGACACAGCGTTGGACAACGTCACCCTTCCCTCTGCGTGAATCTCCTCCTGAAAACTACGTTGTCCCTTCAGATTTGCTTTTCTGCTGCATTTCCAGCTGCTTTCTGCAGCTAGATCCTTCAGATGCTTCAGCTGGTGACCCTTCTAGATCTGCAATTGCTCCGATACCATGTAGAAATTTCTGAATCTTAATTCTTATGCATAAATTATTACTATTAATCCGGTTAAGCTTCTCCTACTTATACAAGTTATCAACTGAATAAATTCAAGTTAACATCAAAGCAAAACACATAACAGATCTCTACGAATTCAGATCTAGAATAAGCACATGCACACATTGACAAAGTGACACAGTTATTTCTGGACAAACTGTCCCCGGAAAAACCCAATGTTGAAAAACCGGTCTCTGGCTGCTGGAGGGCTTTATTATTAAGAATATTTCTGAATACACAACTCTAGGTTCCAGATCTGGAAAACCCTCCAGAGAAAACTCTAGATCTGCAGCACCTGGCTGATCTATAAGACCAAGAATACTGATTGATCCACACCCTCAAATGGGATTTACAGAACTCAACCAGATCTAGGCCTAGAAACCCTAGCACTGCCACATGAAATTTCACCACTTGATGTCACAGTGGTTGACCTCATAGTTATCATAGTTACCAATTCTATAATCTAGATTCTTTGGGCTTTCACACATTCGGGATGATCGATTGAGCAGCAACATACCTGAATGAGGAGAGTTAGGCACCTCTGATCTGGATATTGGAAGAAACTCTGATCTGGTTATTGGAAGAAGGTAGGAAGAGATTTGTATGTGTTAAAACAAAATTGCAACATTGAATTCTTACTGAGTAGTGTGCCTCATATCCTCCATCTATACAGTAGTATGGGTGGGTATTTAGCATTAACTTATCCATTTTTTTTAAATTTAAAAGTTTTCTTTGCAACGTGTCTTCTCTTCAGTGAAATATGACAGTACGTTTGCTAGAATTTTGTTTCTGTTTTCTATTGAAAATGTGTGGGCCGTATTGGAATACTTCCCTCTTTAGTAACTTTATAACATAATTTTTCTAAGTTCTCTTGCCTGGACTTTGCTTTTTGGCAGCGCTTTGCTTTAGCAGGAGCAGTTCTGGGTGGAGCGTTATATGCTGTGGGTGGTTTTGATGGCAAGCAATACTTGAAGTAAGTTAGAATTTATGCTTATGAAGTCTAATTTCAGAAAGTACAATGATACTTTATGATGTAATGTCCAGTAATTTACTTGGCCTGTAAGGAATAGCTGTCTTAGGCATTTGCTGGAGTTGCTGTGTGTCATCGTATACTGGATTTTATAGGTAATTCAAAAATTAACTGTGTAACTTAGCGTGTATGTTCAAGTCAAACGTAGCTGTAGACTAAGCTTCAATATGTTTTACGAATAATGCCTCTTTTGCTGACTAAATTTCACTTGGACCTTTTTCAACGTCTTTGTGTCTGTTGATTTGGTGTACTTCCTTTGCAAACCTGCCTAGTGGAGAGTCTTTCTTTTGGACCCTCTTTTGATGAGGATTGAAATTCAAGTTCTGAAGATTCACAAATCTTGTTTGATTTTTCAGCTCAAACGTTTGGCCTTGGATATGAAGTTTTCTCTGCATCTTATGATATCTATATAATGCATGGTTATTATTCACCTTCGTCAATGACATAGCTATTCTGATTTGTTCTTTCAAATTGAGTTTTAAATACAAGCATATGGTGGAAGCATGCTTTTCTAGAACAGTAATAAATTAAAGGAAATAGCGGCCCCTTCTACTGTATTTCACTCTGTTGCATGAGTTTCCGGAATGGGGGAACATTGGGAACTTGGGTACGGGTGTTGGGCATGGCTAGAAGTTTCCCCAAAATTTACAGGAAACGGTTGATCGGGAGCTGCAATAACATATAATACAAAATAAAATTTTTATTTTTTATTTTTTATTATATGATTTAAATTTTTTATATTTTTAAAACTTCTAAATTAAATTTTAATATAATAATATTAAAGATATTAATAACATCCATTCAATAATCAAAATTAGTTTAGAAAAACATTCTATATTCAATGAAACATGTTTCATAGTGTCTTTAATTAAAACTAAAACATGTTTTATAATGCCTTTAATTAAAACTAACCAAATATGTGTATTTATTTTTGTTTTTTAATTATAATAGGCATTGTTTTTTAATTATAAAAGAGATACATGTCGAATTCAAATTGAATATAAAAATAATTACAAACCTTCCTTATATTAAGTTATAGAATACACTTCTGAACATTTTATATATGTCACACAATATTTCCTAGAAACAAGATTGACAAAACAAAATTTTTAAATTTTATTTCCGAACTCCATAACCAACAAAGAGGGCTTTGTACTCAGATATGCACAAATTGTGAAGAGATTTATCTGCTCTAAAATTGCTTATATTGGAGATTGAAGTGGGAACAAGAGTTTGAAAAGGAGAAGTAAACCAGATTGGAAGCT
This sequence comes from Pinus albicaulis, assembly GCA_034641835.2. Classification (NCBI taxonomy): domain Eukaryota; kingdom Viridiplantae; phylum Streptophyta; class Pinopsida; order Pinales; family Pinaceae; genus Pinus; species Pinus albicaulis. Next base: position 809,598,923 of record CM076573.1, on the reverse strand, counting down.
TATAAACTAATTTATCCATTTCCATTCATTTCATAGGTCTTGTCTCCATGTGCTTTTTTCCTTGAATATTGTTTGTTGGTAAATGGACCTCTATCTCTCCTAAAATCAATGGCTCACTCTATCAGTGCATTTCTACCGATCCCACTAAATGTATCCAAGTGCTCTGCCCATTCAAAAGGAAAAACCATGAGTTGCATATTTCAATTCTGGATGTTAATTCTCTTCCTAGGCTTATTGTGGATGTTAATTCTCTTCCCTGCTGCTTGCACTAGCAGCGAGGTTCTTACGTTGGGGTGTTGGGGCTTCCATTAGCGGCTTCTGAACACCATGTTGCACACACTATGCTAAGGAAATTAGCAAGAAACAGAGTTAGCCACTTCAGGTAGCGCACACTACACTCTATGCTAAGGAAATTAGCAAGAAACTACCAAAGTCGATGAAGTCGAGAGGGACACCGACAACGATATGAAGAGGATCTCTCCCTCTCCATCTCTGTCACCCTTGCCGACCTCTGAAGGGGTGCTGCAGTTGCTGTTCCGGAAATTTGACGCAAATGGTGGCTGTAAGATCTGTTGGTTGGATCTGGGCATGCTCATGACATCCCTCGGCTCCTTTTCCACCGACGATGAGCTCCAACTTAGGGTGATTTTGCTCGATTCCGACAATGATGGTTTCATCGATTTCTTAGATTTCGTGGAGCTCAACACTTCCGTTGTGGACGAACTGCGTGAGCTTGAGGAGATGAAGAGCGCCTTTGATATCTTCGATTTCGACGGAAATGGGCTCATCTCTGTCGATGAACTTCTAAGGGTTTTCCACAACTTGGGAGAGCGGTGTTCCCTGGAAGACTGTGTAGAGCACAATTTCCTTTAATTTTACAATTTTGACAATGCGAAATTAAATAACCAAATAGTGATATTTTATAATCACAATTTACCCATTAAATACACGGTACATACCTGAATTCTGCTTTTGAATTTGATCTTGGGCTTTGTCACTCCAATTTCGCTCCTGTTACCATATGATCAAAACCTCCTTGCCAAAATGGGCACAATCCTTGGTACCCAACTCCAAAATATTTCACAATTGAAGTATTCTGGCCCCCGTGCCCAAAAGAATCAAGAACAATTGCTCAGTCTCCGGTTCTAAATTCCAATCTCTCAGCTCAGAATTTCAACCTTCAGTTCCGAAATCTTTCAGTTCAGCTCTCCACCTCGATGTCCCTATGTACATGGATACATAAGTCTGCATAGGCAGTCGCCGCCCTCTTCCACCGCCCTCACTTGATTTTATTCACTTAGTCATCTAGTTTGTACGTGTAGCTTCAAGGTGAGGTTACATATAGTGAGAGGTCTTTATAAAATAGTTTAATTTTTAAATTTTAATTATACTATTTAAATATTATTTATACCTATATATAATCAAGTGTGTGTAACATTAAATAAATATTTTTAATTGTTAACATTTTAATTATAATATTTAAATTAAAATGAATATTTATACATATTTATATTAACAGGATTAGAAGTGTTTATTTTATTTTATTTTATTTTTTATTTATTTTTTTATTTTCTGGTGGTTCACGATTCCATGTGCCTGCACACATAAACCCAGTTACATCCACGATCTGAAAATCTCGATAGACCCTCCCGAGGGGATCTATCGCCCGCCTTACACGCGAGGCCTAACCCCGTGGGCATCAAGGAGATTCGATCCTGTGACCTCCCAACCAGAAAAGTGCTTAACAACGGGGACTCAACCAATTGAGCTAACCCTTGGGGCTACAGGATTAGAAGTGTTAATTTTATTTAATAACTTTATAATTATGAAAATATTTTAGTATGTATTTTTGAGTGTCGATTTTTTAGATAATATTTCCCTTCTTAATGATTTAGGTACTTCTGCCCTTTGTTATTTATTTACACTTTTTTCATAATTATTTAATAAGTATATTAGTGCAAGGCATGCAATGTATGCATATGTAGCTGTCACATGCATACATCGTATACATGCTAATACCCTTTTGCCTATAAATCGAAAATGGGTCATTACAGAGTGCCAGAAGATGGTAGCAGGCATCGACATCCATTCTCGTGGTGGAACTACCATAACTGCTCCCACATTCCCAAATCAGAATCTTCCACATGCTAGAAACTTGCCCTCACTCCCCTCGCCATTCCCTGGGAAAATGGAATGTTTCGCTCCCGTTCCAAAGCTCCCGGGAACGCAAGAACTGCCTGAATGGGTTCCCTACATGTTGGGTGCGGTTCTCGTGTAACTAAGGTTTTTCACCAATATTCATACAATATAATTGAACTCACATCTTCATAAGAAGGTTGTTGATGCCCATCATATTTTGAAAATGTTTGTTTGGTTTCTTACTGTAAGAAATTCACAAAGGGCCCCCCTACCAGTGTTGATTTTATTTTGTCTTCATCTTAGAATGTTTTTAAAGATACTCTTCTTGTAAGTATTTGGCGACAAAAGAAAAAACAATAATTGTTATGTCAAGACTCAAAAGAATTCTGTGAAATCATAAGAAGGGTGTACTAGTTCCCTAACATATGCTTATAGTTGGCATGTTTTTAGGACTAGATTTAGTTCATCAGTGCAATTATATTCATTTATTATCATTATTATGATTTGAAAATGAATCATAAATTGCATCACAACACAAAAAAGTGCACTTCAAAGTGTACAAATCAATGAGCTAGGCCACAATTATATAAAATAGCCCTCCTAACATAGACAATGAGTGCCAACATATCTGCCTTATTCCTAGTCTAATGAGAATCTACATTCTTACAAAATATGTTGATTTTGCTTGAAACTTGGACTACCAATCTTGCTCCAAATGTTATTCAAATGAAAAGGGGAAGCATCTCCTTTGAAAGTGGCTTGATATCCACTTTCCATAGAAGGGATATTGTCAATCTTATGTTGTTCCATATTCCTCTTCCATACTGCGTAATATACTTGTGTCTTGAAATGAGTATTTTCCAATGAAGAGGGAAGAGGAAAAGAATGGCGTACTCAAGAAGCAATCCATTCCCAGAATACGTTGGCGAGTCTCTACTACCAAAACACATGCTTAACAGTCTTTGTTTTGTGACAATTGAAGTCATGTAGTTCATGTTTGTTGTCAAATTTGTCGACGATGAAATTAAAAAAGAAATTCGTTGGTGTAAAAAATATTATAAAATTCGCCTTGAAGTTCAACAAAGAGATTTAAACAACTTTTGTCATAACTTCCTGAGAACATATAAGAACACCACATATTGTTCAGAGACATCAATGTGTTTGTGGTCCATTTTAAAGTGTAAGAAAAAAGAAATGAAACTTGATGATATTTTTCATTAATGTTATAAAAAATGACCGATTGTTAAATTTGTAATTAGATTTGAAATTCATCATCAAATTAGCCGTTATATTCACCAATTCTTGTGCTTGAAGGTTTTTTTTTAGTGTTCCACGCGAACGCGTCCCCCAGGGTGGGGTGCACACACCCCTCACACCTGGGACGACGGGGCATTGTTGAGAAATTAGGGCTTTTATTAAAATTTCTCTTTCATGATAATTACTTGTGATTTCGTTATGCTTCTTTCCCTTAGATCTTATCTTCGTTAGATTATTACGTTCATCAAGTCAATTATCAAATGCACAAGAGACACAAATATTTAGGCTTTCAAGCCAAGGCCAAAACCTCTCCCTCTTGGAGAGGAAAACGTGATAATCATGTTGATTTTTGGGGTAGCATCGAATGTGCTCTAGCACCAAAACTTTGTGGAGGGGCTAGAGCACATGAGATCTCCAAGACCTAGAAATCGTTTGGAGAAATTCCACCAAGAGCTTAAGTTATTCAAATAATTAATTATTTTAATGGAGACCCTAAGTCTAACTTAGGGAAATTAAATAATTAAAGTGAATTAATTTAGACATGTGGCTGAGAATGTTCTAAGTAACGAGGATCAAGTCTTTTCTAATCTTAAACATTGATTAGAGAATAGATCACGCCGTTGAATGTTCAACAGGAAAAGTATTAAAGGAAAGCTTGGGGTTAGTTGGAGGATACACACAGAGTGGCAACACTTGAGTTAAGTCGAAATTCTAGGGCGCGGTTTGCTGAGAATTTTCGAGTGAGCTTGCAGTGTAGCGAGGGCCAGTTCGATAGTGGGATTTCTGATCCAAGGCCGAGAATACAATAGCAGAGAGGCAGATCAACACCAGAGGAGCATCGCAGGCCCAAAAAGGGTGACGCAGGCCCAGTCAGGCTCATGCAGGCCGAAAGGGGTGACACAAGCCTAGAGGAGTTGACGCAGAGCCGGAAGGGACTGTGCTGGGGTTTTAGTGGGCCAGATCGGGCTTGTATTCAATAGATTAGAAATGGTGATGCAACCACACTAAAAGGTGACGCAGTCTCAACTAGGGATTGCGTAGGCACTTGCGGGGTTCTTCATTCTGAGCTGAATCAACTATAATATCTGTCTCCAGAGATAGAGGTACTTCTGTTGGGATTTTATCTGTTGGGTAAACCACTACTAGTACCCTAGTTTGTATTTAGAAATCTGCATAATAATAAAACCCTCAAGAGTTGCTGCACCGGTTTCCCGCAATGGTTTTTCCTGGGACATGTGTTCGAAAAATCTTGTGTCCTTTGTCAAATGTGCTTAATTCTTCAGTACTTGATCTGTATATTTGTGTAGTCATCAGTGTATTTACTTCAATGTTTTTTTTTGTATTATTAAAAAAATACCTTGTTTAGTTAATAAAACAAGTAGGAGAAGTAAATCAGATCACTGTTGTAGGATTTATGTTTAGTAAGTTTAGGGATTTTCACAGGGTATCAGAGCTATTGCAGATCAGGGAGAGTTGAAGCCATCAACAAAGAGATGAAGTTTTGCTGCAGGAAGGCGATTGTCCCAAGTGACAACACAGATCCAGGAAGAGGCAGCATAGAGGGACAACGCATGCCCAAGAGGGGTGACGCAGAGCCATTCTATCTCACGCAGAGCTGACTTAGAGGCTCACGTAGACCTCGAAGGGTGACGCAGTCTGAGAGGAAGTGACACAGAACCAGCGCAAAGGGTTTGGGTTTTCGTCCTTCAAGTTGCCGTGGCTAGTAGTGCAGTTTTGTTCTTCGGAAGTTGCTAGTGGGTCGTTGTTTCTGTTGGTGCAAAATAATGTCTAGCAGGGTGTGACAGAGTAAGGGGAAGCAGTTCCTCAACACACTTTCTCACCAAGAGGTCTGAGATCTGATCAGTAGAGTGATTGGATAGGGATGATTCGACAACAGTTGGTGGAGGATTTCCGGGAGGGAAATCACTTGTCAGAGGGAGCATATTCTCTAGAGGGTTTCTAGCCCCAAGAAACCTAGATCCGGTATTTTGCTGAGGGCAACAACAGAAAAGGGAGAAGAGTATTCGCTTCGACAACTTTTGAGCAGAGTTGGTTGCACGTGTAATGAGGGATCAGAACAGGTTTGATGGAGTATCCAACTTCGTCGTCTGGAAGGCCAGAATCCTGTCAGTTCTAGATGAATATCGCATCAAAGATCATGTCGAGAAAGTTGTAGTTGTTCCTGTTGATGCTGATTTGTTGAAGAAGTATGAGGAAGTGCAAGCAAGGGCCAAGCAACTTGATTATGGATGGGGTCAAGGATCATGTGGTCCCACACACTGCTGAAAAGAACACAACAAATGAGATGTGGACGACGCTGACCTCAATGTGTCAAGGGAATTCTGTCCAAAGGAGAATGCTTCTGGAGAATCAGCCTCAACTGTTTCAGATGCATAATGGAGAGGAAATTGACCCCTTCCTCATTAGATTGAAGGCGTTTCGTGATCAACTGGCTGCTATGGGGGCCACTCCTGATGAGGGTCTATTGGTCAGGATTGTCCTGAATGCAGTGTCTAAAGAGTGGGAGACCCTTGTCCACGACATTTTGGGCAGAGAGACACTTCCAAATTGGGAAGACATGTGGGTAGCTCTTCGACAAGAAGAGATTAGGAGGTTGACCAAGGCAGGCATCACCAACAACGGAATCAAGATCAAGGAGGAGGAGGAAGATGCGGCTCTCGCATCTAAGGGACAACAGGGGAAACTAGGGAAGAAGAAGAAAGACCTTTCAAAGGTCAGGTGCTTCAGATGTGGTGAACTAGTACATTTTGCCACAACTTGTCCTCAGAAGAAGAAGGGAAAGGAAGATTCTGGTTCAAACGCTGCAGCAGCTAAGGGTGATGATGGGAGTGATGACGGTGTCGCTATGTGTGCTCATGTGCCTCGAGAGAAGAGGTGGGGCGACATAGATCTGTAGATTGAGCTACAAATGGTGGAGGGGCAGGGTCCTTGAGGTGCCCAAAATCTTGGATCACATACGAGCTACGAGAGCCCTTAATGACAGTAGTAGGATGACTGGAGTCAGTTGGTGCAGAGGATTATGGAGGCACATTGGCAGTGCTAGGACGCTGAAGATTGGAGAAGCGGAGAGCAGAGGTAGCAACAACGCAAAGGCTTATGGGATTTCAACAGCGTAGAGGCAATGCTTACGTAGTGCAAAGTAGCAGCAGCGCAGAGGAACCAAAAGGTCAGTGCACATTAGCAGCATAGGGTGTTTTAGTATCGAGATGCAGCCATACTAACTTGTCTGTCAGGATTTTGGGTGATGTCCTTTAGTTGCTTACTTCTCAGCAACTGAGTTGCAGTGCAACCATTAGTAGTGGTAGTGCTATGGGTAGCATGATGTAGCATTTGAGAGGGAGCTACAGTACATATAAGTCAGTGACTGTGGCAGAATCATGGGCAGCAGTACAGAAGGCAGCAGCGCAGAGGATGAGGGGCAGCAGGCCAAGCATCAGCAACGCAGGGGACCGTTGCTGTGGATCAGGGTGATGCTTCAGGTTGAAGTGTTGCTAGAGCACATTCCTCGCTAAGAGGGAGTGTTGATTTTTGGGGTAGCATCAAATGTGCTCTAGCTCTAAAACTTTGTGGAGGGGCTAGAACACATGAGATCTCCAAGACACATAAATAGTTTGGAGAAATTCCACCTGGAGCTTAAGTTATTCAAATAATTAATTATTTTAATGGAAACCCTATGTCTAACTTAGGGAAATTAAATAATTAAAGTGAATTAATTCAGACATGTGCGTGAGAATGTTCTAAGTAACGAGGATCAAGTATTTTATAATCTTAGCCGTTGATTAGAGATTAGATCATGATCGTTGAACAGGAAAAGTATTAAAGGAAGCTTAGGGTCAGTTGGAGGATACACACAGAGTGGCAACACTTGAGCTAAGTCGAAATTCCAGGGCGTAATTTGTTGAGAATTTTCGAGTGAGCTTGCAGTGCAGTGAAGGGCAGTTCGGCAGTGGGATTTCTGATCCAAGGCCGAGAATACAATAACAGAGAGGAAAACCAGCACCAGAGGAGCAACGTAGGCTCAGTAAGGGTGATGTAGGCCCAACCATGCTCATGCAAGCCCAAAGGGGTGACGCAGGCCTAGAGGAGTTGACGCCGAGCCGGAAGTGGCAGCGCTGGGGTTTCAGTGGGCTAGATCGGGCTCGTATTCAACAAATTGGAAATGGTGATGCAACCACACTGAAAGGTTACACAGTCTCAACTGGGGACTGCGTAGGCACCTGTGGGGTTCTTCATTCTGAGCTGAATCAACCATAATATCTAGCTCCAGAGATAAGGGCACTTTTGCTGGGATTTTCTCTGTTGGATAAACCACTACTGGTACCCTAGTTTGTATTAATAAATCTGCATAGTAATAAAACCCTCAAGAGCTGTTGCACTGGTTTTCTTGCATTGGGTTTTTCTGGGGACATTTGTCCGAAAAATTTTGTGCATCCTTTGTCGAATGTGCTTAATTTTTCAGTACTTGATATGTATATTTGTGTAGTCACCAGTGTATATACTTCGATGTTTTTCTTGTATTATTCAGAAAAATAACTTGTTAAGTTATTAAAACAAGTAGGTGAAGTAAATCAGATTACTGCTGTAGGATTTTTGTTTAGTAAATTCAGGAATTTTCACAAATCATTCTTCTTATAGATCATCAATTGACGAGTACCAAGACCATGACATAGACTCTTCACACCAGTATACTTCCAAGACCTTTGTCACTGCTTTTCTAGGCTCCTTTTGATGAACTTCTTTTCTACACTGCTTTGCACTAACCCTAGGGAAGCTCGATCCCTAGCCTTCTATTCTTTCTTCCTTGATCTAGCCTCGGTCACCTAGACACTTCTCCTCGGCTTACCTTCCAGTACCCTTGCTGCCCTAGTCCGAGACTTCTTTCCTTGCTGTGATGCCTTCTCCTTCATGTTGTGTATATGCGAGAGAGTGAGATCAATGCCAAAGGCTAGCACTACCTCTCCTCCGTTTTGATCTCAACCTTCTTAAAACTCCTTACAACCTTCCTTGTTTCGCTATCAAGTTACCTACTTCTGCATTGTATAGACACCCCTTTTTTGCACTGTATAATCTCTTCCTTACGCACTATAGTTTCGGACCTAAGTTGTAGACCTTGACTGTGAGGATGGACCCAAGACAACCTCCTTTCTTTCACTGGACTGCCTCTCCTTTCTTTGCTGTATAGCCACCTTCCTCGCACCAAATCACAGTCCCGTAGCTTGCACTTAATTGCAGAACTGATCCAAACTGATGGTCTCCAAATGAGGCCGCAGTCCCTCCTTTATATAGGGTCAATCTCTAGCTATTAGGCCGACATGAAGATAGGTGTGTAAGCTGACTTCTTCAAGGGTGTGGGTCGACTTCTCCAAGGAGATCTTTCCATCATATTTGAGTTGACTTTGTGGAGCATATTGACAAGGTCTTGGAGTATACTTTTACAACAATAAATTGTCCTTTACACAAGTGTAACAACAGTTCATATTCATGACTCTAAATAATATTTATGACACAATGACAAACTCCTAAAGACATCAAGAAGAAGTCTTTGACCTATAATAAAAACTCCTTGCTCTTGAAACCCATGAGGCAAGCATTGTAAAATACATTTTATTATCTTTGTCTTCTTCATTACATAAATTCATAATTACAAGTCATTATGAAGACCGAACCTAGTTACACTTTTCAACAATCCCTCTTAACTAGGGAGGTATTCATAATGGTACATGGTCACTCTCAGTCTGAAGAATTTCATAAGATGAGTCAGATTGGTAATCCCATCTGTATAACATCATATCAACCAGCATTGTCATAGTGCAAGGCCTTGACTAACAACTCCATCTTTCCACGAGATCTTTGAGCTACAATGTTGGCGAGACCAATGATGAATAGACACCTACATCATTATCTCTCTTGGATCATATCCCACCTTGGTTCACTTAGGATATGTCCAGGACTATTCTTATCTTGGATTAGAATATCTGTCCTTCCACGATTACTCTCATCTTGGATGCCCTAATACATCCTCAAGAGTATTGGATGCCAGATGATTACCCAATCCTCCATTCTGTCTTCCTAGGTGAAGACCAGAAATATCCGTCTATCTCTCCCTCTCAATTAGGGACGACATATTCCACAAAGGAATGTACTCATTCCTATACAAGGAATGTAACTAAGCTCCCTCTCGGCTTAGGAATTACTAGGTTTCTACCAAGTAAGAAACTTATTACGAGGCTCCCTCTTGATCAGGGACCTGCAACAACAATAATGAAAAACATCCAGCTGCTTGTGAAGAAATTCTTCCTTTGATGTCATGAATTTCTTCGTTGTTCAAGAGTCTTCATCTTTGGGATGTCTTCATAGGGCATAGATCATCCATCATTTTCATCCATGAGTCATTTCTTCATTATGTCAGAAAGTGATCCATCAATATTCTCATCTGGTCTAGCTTCATGTCATGCTGCTTTCCTTCGAACCATATTTCTTCCAAGGATCTTTCATCTTGCCATATGGTTGTCAACCTGTGGAAGACATATACTTCCCTTTGGCAACCCTGCATAAGCTGATAAGATAAAATTTAATTATAAATATGAACCTTTAAATCAAAATTTACCTTAGTGATGATCTTTCACCATGACATCTTCTTGTAGGCTTCGACATCCTTGGTTACAGATTGACACATCTCCTAAAGATATGTATTGTCAAGGGTCTCCATCTTTTCCAAACTTCTATTAGAGTCCACATTATCTTCCGAGGAGATTTTCTTGTCAAGTCTTCTTGGCTTCCTTGGATGTTGACTGCTTTATATTATTGTTTCACTTCTCAAGATCTCTTCCTTTCTTTCTCCACGCAATTTTGTTTCATTCCCAGGAGCTTACAATATGCAGTTCCTCCATTGTGTACAACCACCTCATATTCCATATGAGGATATATTATATTGATTTCATCTCGTGTGGATAATGCCTTCTGGCAACCTGTGCATCGGAGGAAATTCTATTTTCCTTTTGTTCATACTTCTAAAGATAGAAGTATATTACTTGCAACCGTATGACATGACTTCATAGCTTCCAATGTAAGCATAAATATACATGTTCCTCATCTCTTTTCCTTTTGAGTCATCTTGCAGTAGTTTTCCTTAGAATGAAAAGTTTCATTCTCTTGACCTGCTTCATCAATATGTCATCATATCCTAATCCCAGAATTCTGCGAGTTAGAATTCTCGATGAAACTTTTTGCTTTCTTTCTAACCAGTGAATCCAAAGAGGATTCCATTAGAAAATTTCAGCACTTGTTTCCATATTGATTAATGAATGATGAACCTTGATCTAGATGACTGCCTTTTATAAATATTATGTTCAGTGAGGTTCCCAAGATACACTTATCTCATAGCATAGTTGTCACATAAATGTGTTATAGACATCCTCCAATTACGAGTGCTCCTCCTTCAATGCTTCCATCATGATGCCAATTCTAAAGTGATGTATCTATCTAATATACAATGCTTCCTAACATACTATTTTACAACTGACAGATACCTCTTAAAAAGGAAGATGATCTCCATCATAGTAGAGATCTTTAACTTCTTTCTTAGTTTTCTTTGAATCTGGTTCTTCCATTTCTCCGACGACATGGGCTTCTTCCTTCTTCCGCTTGTCCTTAGATTTGGGATAGTGTTTCTTATAGTGCCCAAGTTCATTAGATCCATAGCATCATATCTTATCCATGTTTCTCCTTTTCTTCTGAGGACCAAGCTTACCAAATCTTCCTTTCTTCTTGACGTGGCAGCATAGGCTTGATTTTCTTCATTTGATCTTGTATCAATTTTAGCTTTTAGTCTAGTCTCTTCTATCTTGCATAGAGACCATAGATCCTAGAATGGTGTTGCTTCTTTCTTACCATAGATACTTGAAGTGAATTTTCCCCATCCCTCTGTTAGAGCATTCAGTACGACTATAGTCATTTCTCTGTTAGACATTGCTTCTCCCAATTCCTCCAGTTGATCTCGTATTTCTGAAATCTTCATAAAATATGAAGTGATTCCTTCCTCTCTTGACAACTTCAACTTATATAGTTCTTTCCTCAGAGATATTACTTGCCCTGCATTACTCATTGAGAATAACTCCACCAATTTGTCATAAATTTCTTTTGAAGATTCTAGTTTTGATACATAGGGGATGAGAGAGTCCTTTATGGATTCTATAAGAAACCTCTAGGATTTGATGTCTCCCTTCATGTATTTGGCATGTGCTTGAGTATCTTCTTTTGAAGGTCTAGTTGCTGACCCTTTGATATAGTCCATGACTTCATTCTCAATAAGATTTAGATCTATCCTTTTCTTCCATGCAAGAAAGTTTGAAACCCTAACCAATTTGTTGCTTTCTTTGCAAAAAGACATTTTAATAGATTCAGATGAAATCATAAATATACTTACTTGAATAGATGTTTTCTTCCTCTGCTAGATTCCTCCTTGTTGATGATGTAGATAGTAGTAGAAGCTCCTTCTTAGGTCGACTTCCTTAAGAATGGTGTAAAGAGGTAGATCACCTTGGATCCTTGATGATGATGATGATCAAGGATGGCTTGATGATGACTTCAGCGAAATGATGATTTGATGAGGTCTCCAATAGTGTTGATTTGGCTTCAACACCAAATATCTTTCGATTATTTGAAGATCAAGATCGCCTTCTTGACCTTGTTTTCGCTCTTGAAAGGACCTTGAAGAATGAGTCCTTTGAGTGAGGTATTTGGTCTTCTTGAGATGGCTTGAGGGTTTTCCTAACTTCCTGCAAACTCCTTCTTGAAGATCTTCTTAGATCTAGAGATTGACTTTACCAAGTAGATTCTTCTTTCAGCGTTGATGTCTTCTTGAAAGCTGATCCTTGATGTCTTCTCTGAAGCTAGAGCCTTGTGCCTTCTTCCTAAATTTCCCTTTCTTGTCTTCAACACCTTAGCTCTGATACCATGTTGAGAAATCAGGGCTATTATTAAAATTTCTCTTTCATGATAATTACTTGTGATTTCGTTATGCTTCTTTCACTTAGATCTTATCTTCGTTAGATTATTACGTTCTTCATCAAGTCAATTATCAAATGTACAAGAGAAACAAATATTTAGGCTTTCAATCCAGGGCCAAAACCTCAACCTCTTGGAGAGGAAAACACGATAATCATTCTTCTTATAGATCATGAACAAGTACCAAGACCATGACACAGACCCTTGACATCGATATACTTCCAAGACCTTTGTCACTGCTTTTCTAGGCTCCTTATGTTGAACTTCTTTTTTGCACTGCTTTGCACCAGCCCTAGGGAAGCTTCGTCCCTAGCCTTCTATTCTTTTTCCCTTGTTCTAGCCTCGGTCACCTAGACACTTATGCTCGACTTACCTTCCAATACCCTTGCTGCCCTAATTCGAGACTTCTTTCCTTGCTGTGATGCCTTCTCCTTCATGCTGTTTATATGCGAGAGAGTGAGATCAATGACAGAGGCTAGCACTGCCTCTCCTCCGCATTGATCTCAACCTTCTTAACACTCCTTACAACCTTCCCTGTTTCACTGTCAAGTTACTTACTTCTGCACTGTATAGACACCCCTTTTCTGCACTGTATAATCTCCTCCTTACGCACTGCAGCTTCGGACCTAAGTTGCAAACCTTGACCGTGAGGATGGACCCGAGACAGAGCCTCCTTTCTTTCGCTGGACTGCCTCTCCTTTCTTCGCTGTATAGCCACCTTCCTCGCACCAAATCACAATCTCTTAGCTCGCACTTAATTGTAGAATTGATTCGAACTAATGGTCTCCAAATGAGGCTGCAGTCCCTCCTTTATATAGGGACTGTCTCTAGCTATTAGGCCGGCATGATGATAGGTGTGTAAGCCGACTTCTTCAAGCGTGTAGGCCGACTTCTCCAAGGAGATCTTTCCATCATATTTGAGCCGATTTTGTGGAGAATATTGACAAGGTCTTGGAGTATACTTTTACATCAATAAATTGTCCTTTACACAAGTGTAACAACACTTCATATGCATGACTCTAAATTATATTTACGACAAGATGAAAAATTCCTAAAGACATCAAGAAGAAGTCTTTGACCTATAATAAAAACTCCTTGTTCATGAAACCCATGAGGCAAGCATTACAAAATACATTTTATTATCCTTGTCTTCTTCATGAAATAAATTCATAATTACAAGTCATTATGAAGACCAAACCTAGTTACACTTTTCAACAGGCGTCTGGGGAAACGGTTCCCCATGCACCTGGGATGGGGGGCGTCTGGGGAAACGTTTCCCACACACCCCTTTTGGCTAGTCGCGCCCCCCACAATGTGGAAACACACCCGATCACATCTCCCCACATCCCCCACAATGGGGAAACACACCCTCCTGCATTTCCTCACGACTCACAAAAAAGGGTGCTTCTAGGTGTCCCCCCTCAAAAAGGGCTAGACGTCCTTTAATTTTGCTTGAAAACAATGATTTATGAGTGGGGAAGCTTAATATTCAACCCTAGGACCCTTTTAATGCTATGTAATTCATGGTAATGTTAAATTCTTAAAATAAAAGTGACATTTTCCGTTATCTTTCATTTTCATCCTTTTACTTAAATTTTTAACATTACCATGAAATGACTCGGGATGTTTGAGTGGTTTTGACCTCATTGGATTTCATATGGAGAAAGTAGAATTTTAGTTCACACTCAAAATCTAGCAGACTTATCAAAATTTCAGGATTTTAGGGTTGGGGATATTGCAATATTTCCATTGGATTTTTTCGTGTACGAGGGTATGGAATTAGTATTTAATCAAGAGCACCAAGCCCTCTTTGTAACTTAGACCGACTCTGACTTGTCACTCTTCACTATTTTTTAGTTTTAGTTGTATCAATTTACTATTCCGGCCTTCAAATTTCAGTATCTACTATTGTCTATTTTGCTTAGTACTAACTAGATTCTAGAATGATGAATGATGAATACAATTTTTTAATCAATGTAGATTTTAGAAAGGTGAATAATGAGTTATGAATATGGATCAATGTATTTCATTATTGAATCTCGTGGTCTATGGATGAATGATGTCTATATTAGTAAAAATGATGAGTATGGATCAATGTATTTCATTATTTAATTCAATTATGTTTGTAACAATGTATTTATGCTTCCATTATATATATATCTAAGTTGCTGAAACGGATACGAAAAATTTTCAAAAAATCTAGATACGATACGACAGGAAACAACACACACACACACACACATAACAAAATAAGAATTTCATATTACCATTCATCTTTTAGAAAATAGAATCTAGTTATATCTAAATATATATAATCAATTATCATCTATCATCATCATCAATTCAGCATAAACATTGTCATCATCATTAATGATTATTATAAAATTCATGATTTAACATATCATCAAGTTTATGTTTCAAATTTCAATCAGCATGACAAGTTATATTCAAATTATTATTTATGCCATTTGTTTGACATTGCCTATATTAAATGAAATCGCATATATCATTATTTATGATGTTATAAAATGTATTACAAAATTACATTTAAATTAAAAAAAAAATAGTTTAAAATATTTAGAGAAGAGGGTGACAAGGTGTTTTGTGAAGGCACTTCTAGTTCTTGGTGAAAATGTAATGCTAAGAGTTGGTTTGGTGCTGCATGATTTTGACAACTTAGATACCCATAGGTCATGACTATTCAAAAAACACAATAAACATGCCAGTAATCTCAGGGCTCACATAACGTAATAAACAAAAATAAATAAAATTTAAAATATTAAACTAAGAAAAAGTTAACACACCCACAGATACATATATTTAAGGCTCTAAAAAAATTAGACATATATAATTACTTTGTATCATAATATTTTTTATTTACTTAAATTATAGTAAAATAAAATTAGATTATATGATTATAATATTTTTTATTTTCTTAAATTAGAGTAAAATAAAATTAGCTTTTATATCATTACGTATTATGCTAGGAAATGGATTATAAAATTATATTTAAATTAAAAAGTATTATTTTAAATTTTAACTTCACAAAAAAAGGCAAACGCACAAATGTTGTGAAAAATTTCATTCTCATATATATATAATTTAACCAGCCCACATAATAATATTAAAATAAAATAATAGTACATATGTCATTGTGCATTGTATTTTAAAATGGATTACATAATTATATTTAAATTAAAAAATGAATTTTAAGCTTATACAAAGAGTTGACAAAGGAAAAACACGATCTCTCTCTGTGATGGAACTTTTCATGCTTTTATATATATAGATCTAAAATTGGTCAAATGCCTACCTTTCATTCTTAAAAAAACTAGCAAAATTCCTCAATAAAATGTAAGAGTGGTAATTCCTGAGCAGAATGCCATTTTACTGCAAGCAAACGGAAAGAACTCGGTTCTCCGACCAACTGAAATTTACTGGAGAAAACATTATTTCAGCGCTATGCGCTATGTTTTTATTGAGGCCTCAAGTGAAGTGAAGCAGGTTTCTCTATAGAGATTAAAGTACCAATGGATGGTGACAAGTTGGAACATCCACGATTTCTTCTGCCCTGGGCACGGTAAGTCCGAAAACGGTTCAAAACCTGCCAAAACACCCAAAAACACGTGACAAAACAACCATTCAGTTTCTGGCATAGGTAAAATGACATCAATACGTTTTTAGCCCGTTTCCGTACCATTTCGTACAAGAATCCGTTTCAGATTCGGAGAACGACGTTTCCAACCCTCTACCTAGGCATTTCCGACAACTTATATATATATATATATATATATATATATAACAAAAAAGGAAAAAATTATATACCCCGGCGTCCCCCCATTCCCCCTAAAATTCGCTGAACTTTGAGGGTACTCCCACGCATCCCCCTTGTTTGTCTCCCCCCACAGATATGTATATATATATAACAAAAAAGAAAAAAATTATATACCCCGACGTCCCCCTATCCCCTCTAAATTTCCCTGAAATTTGAGGGTACTCCCACGCATCCCCCTTTTGCGACTCCCCACACACGCGCACACACACACACACATGTAACAAAATAGATAAAAAATTATATACCCCGACGTCCCCCCATCCCCCCTAAATTTCCCTGAAATTTGAGGGTACTCCCACGGGTACCCCTTGTGCATCTCCCCGCACTCGCGTCCCAGAGTCTGGGTGAAACATAGTTTTTTTTTTTCAAAATTCTCCAAATGTGGTGACTAAGGTGATAATCACACAACTATATTCAACCACTAGGCTTTGGTTGAGCACCAACCATCCTGGATTTAGAAGATGAGTAAGCTTTCCATATATCATTTAATTTCAAGTTTCAATCTCTTGTACAGGCCATCTTTTATTTGCTAAATTTATAATGCCCATTATTAGTTGGCTTCTCTTCCTTTCTGTATTTACTAGTAGGCCCAAGTTTAGAATTGCTTTACAAATCTAAACGGAGCAATTCATGTTTTGGTTAGCCTATTCTGGTTGGAAGATGATACTGATTGAAAATTATCTTTTGTTTTGGACAAAATTTTGTTTATGAATATGTATAGAACACATAATTCAAATAGTTAAAAAATTGGTGAAATTTTCATCTTTTTGTCTATTATGCACTATGAAAAATCTGGTATGGTATGAGAGTAGTCAGACTAAAGGGTGATTGTGAGGCTGTGAGAAGGAAGTTCAAGTTCAGATGGGGGGCTTAAAGACCAAAATGAATTCAATATTTCCAAATTCCATGATTTCTCTGGTTTTTTTTCTCAGTTTTTCAGTTATTGAGTTCTATGAGTTTTACAAGTCTGAATCTGTGCTTTCTGAGTGTTACCTTCCAATCTGTACTTGATGATAAAATCCCTAATCCACATTGAACAACCTGAGAGGGAATTACTAGGATGATTATCACTGTCACTTGAGTAACCTATCCTCTTCACTTTAGGTTGGATCTCCTTTGGCTCAAGTGGGGTATCCCTAGTAGGATTACTAATGTTAAACAATGAAGTGCAAGGTGATATGAGAGTGGCTTTAGTAAAATGATTTTTCTTTTAGGAAATAAAAGGGTGATTTTAGAAAATAGAGATCACTACCAGTCCAACAAGGAAATCTAGTCAAGGACTTATTTTTTTATATGATAATAATGGAAGTAAGCCTAAGAAACTCAATAACCTCTACTCTAAGCTCGTTGGAATTTAAAGCAGAAATTCTACAAGGAAGGAGTCCAAAGGATCCACCTTCAACTAGGAAACTCAACTTTACCCTACAAATTAAAGTTAATGAACTTGCTAAAATTCCTAGAGGATATATAAAGCAAACTATTACACATTGAGACTAATAACAAAGGAGAGAAGAAATGTTACCACATATACAAAATTCCTTTTGGGTGGTAGATTTTACCCTTCAATGGATCAAATTGCTAGTCTTTCCTATGTAGAAAAAACTACACGACTTCAAGTTTTAAGTACCAAAATATCTATGCACTAAGCAGAGAAAGATTCCTTATACATCACATGTCCTCCAAGAAAGATGTGTCCATCAAGCTCTAAGGAGTGGAAGCTCCAAAATTCCAGCTGTGAGTACAAATGAGGAAGGGCTGCTCTTTATCTACAGTCTCATCTGAAAACCATAGATCTAGCATAGGGAGGAGTAAGTTTTTTTTTCTCCAACTAATTAATGACCAATACGATAATGAAGTGGTCAAGGCACATCTACAATCCTCCAATCAAAATAGACACAAAAAAGTGGGATGTCTCCGTCAAAGAGGGAATGCTATGAATCAAAGGTGCAACTTCTAGCTTATTGAAGAGCTTCCCGGATTATCCACAGTATTTTGGAACATTTGTCGACGTTTCGAATCCCAACGGGGATGCATCTTCAGGACATTTGAATGAAGGAATTGAAAGAAGGATTTTAGGCTACTAATAGTGAAAAAGATCCACAACCAATTCCTCAAAGCAAGCAATGAAAATCTTCTAGATCTCCTCCAAGGTGGATTTGTAGTTCTCCAAGGTGAAATGTCCTTCTCAAAATGTGGAAGGATCAAGTGGAAGACGTCATAAGTTGCATATGTGACCCCTTGAGTGTGACTTCTTCCATCGGATTGTTAATTTTCTAACCCCAGTAAATGACTAAAATTTCCTTGCTGATTTTAATTAAGTTTTCTGCTTTAGTAATAAAAACGTACCACTGAAATTTTTAACTGGCAAATAAATAAATAAAACAAAGGAAATAAAAACAACTAATTTTCATAGAAAATTTCAAAATACACGGAAATACTTCCCCTCAAAATCCAGCTTTTCATTCAAATTTCTTCCAAGCTTACTAGGGCCTACCCAATAGGGAAAATAAAAGGCCAGTAAGGAAAAATCACACAACAAAACTTGAAAACTTTCTCTTCAGCCCTCAATTCTGCAATTGTACGATGTGTTGCCCGAGCCTCCTTTCTTCCTGCCCACGCACTGTTACAGTTTTCCTGTGCATGTGAGGAAATCTGGACAGTTTTTTGGGCTTGCTCACATATGTGCTAGTCCGTACGACCTCATACAGCCTCCTTCCCTTGCACATGTGGTCCATACCACACCTTTGTTGCTGTTACAGACCTGCTCAAACTGTTTCTTGTCCTTGCCTTTGTTGTACAACCTCCTAAGTTTGATCTACAACTCACACTTGTGTCCTCTTTTCTGCAAAATCAATTGCTAAATTTTTCTCTCTTTCCACTCCTTGTTTTCTTCCCCTGGCTGTTGCACACTTGAGTGAATGTCCTCATCCACCCAGTCATTGAGATCCCCATCCTCTCACTGTGTCTTGTGCTCACTAAAATGTGCCTTCTCCCTTAGCCTAGCCTTCTTTTTATATGTTTGAGTTATGACTAAATCAGCAACCCTATTCTCCAAAGTGATTGATGGTTGAGATTAAATCTAAACCTCACTTGAGATCAATGATTGTGATTCATCTAATTGACTAATGCAAATAACCTTTGCATTTCATTAGATTAACTCACTTTTTTCATTAAAAGAAATTACTTTAATAAATAAAGTAATTGCTAAGGTTAAGATTCCATAAGGCGACTTTCACATGCCTTTTCTCTTAGGCCGGTGTACAAGTACGTACCTGAGCTAAGAAAATCAACTTAGATGTAAGTATGCAATTAAAGCTCCTCCAAGATGGGTGCCCTCGACAATATCATGAACTTGTTTGTAATAAGACTCGAAAGAATGGATATACCCTTAAGATGAGCGTTTGGACCATGGAACCACCTCCCACTTTAAGATGTCTCAACATAAGTATGAAAAAATATGCAATATGAACTCCAAAGTGCATGCCATTCTTTTCATCAAGTCAACACTCTCCAAGATAACATGTGTGAGGTCTCCAAGGGTCCCTCAATAATGGCATGAAAAATGAGCAAGGGTGGACCTCCTCAAATCCTTGGACAAGGCCTCGATATGTGGAATATCCATAATACCCAATAAATAAGCATGAGAAAGTGTGCCATGTGACCTCCAAAGGTGGAGTGCTTCATTAATGAGTGAAGTTGCAAACTATCCCTTGAGAGTGGACCATCAGTAACTCTGTTATCACCAAATTAAGGCTGATGGGCTGCTTCAATAGTCAATTCAGAGTAACTATTTCAAACCTACTTTTGGCTGGAACTTAGCCTTTCCAACCTGAGAGGGCTCTCTCAAGGATGTAGGTGAAGTATGCAAATAAATGGCTACCATTAGGCATGGAGTCGGTATGGAAACTTGGTCACATATAAAACATCTCTCATGGAAGCTGAGGCATGTGTATTTTCATCAAAACCTAACATAAGTAGTAAAATATATGCATAAAGGAAGCTGGAGCATGTTTAACCATGAATTTCAAGTAATTATACACAAAGTAAACTGAAAGATGATTAAAAGAGCCTGTAGGACAAACACATACAAGAATACATGATGAATCTCAGGTGAGAAAGAAGTTTGCTGCAATTGTATATTGCTGACAGAAAAAGATTACAAAAGTAGCTTGTAGCATTACCTCCATCAGACCTCCTCTAATCCTCTCATCTGCCTATTTATAGAGTGAGGACTCATTCAAATGGTTTTCCAACTTGCTAGCTTCGAATTCCTATCTCGGAGACCTATTTCAAATAGGATTACATCGCTTGGAGACTTCCTAGGGATATTTTCTGTTTGGCAGAGTTTGAATACAAAAATGACTCTTCTTTCATTAAATAACTCAACAAATCCATTTAATAACCCTTATCAACTGCAACCAACTAATTTGCTAAGTGTACTGGAGTGCTGATGTGTCATTATGCCACGTGGATGTTGCGCTGGACCTCCGCCAAGTCGAATTTTACAATTTTTTTATACAAATCTAGCTAGTGAAAATTCTGAAAAATAGGCACTCAAAGATGAGTGCATATTTTCCAAACCTTGATGGATGTGCAAAAACTGAGAGGTTTTTGTAGATGGGCCTGTGCTGAAGAAAAACCTCCTTCAGATTTCCAAAATGCTTTTCCATTTAGTCAGAAAGTTAACTTGAAGTTGACTGCTAAAACAATCATGTACAGAAAATTTCGTAGCGAACACCAAAATCCACCTTTTGCATAACCTTTAACCTTTCTGACTGTTGGAGGGTCTTCCTTGGGGCTAATGAGCTAAACACATGCTCTAGTCCACCCTTGTTCTGAGATTTTTGAGGAACTTTTGCCTCAAAACATTCTACAACCAGTTCGTAGCGAAAAATCAGCTTCAAGCCTTGAGTTCGCTACGAACTTGCCTAGTTTGACAAATTTTTTGTAATTATTTCTTTTTTCACCTCAAAAACACTAGTAAAGCTTGTACATGCCTGGTATGATAGTAGTAGACATAATATGGTCCAAAAATCTGTTGCCTTACCATATTTCAACATCATCATCTTGCATAATCATTTTAAGACCCTTTTCTTCAATTCTTCTTGTACCATCTCCATTGAACCAAACTAACATGCTAAGGTGTTAGCCAATTGATACACTGGAGTTAAGACCTTGTAAACCTGAATTGAGATGGTGAGCTATCCAATGGTGAGGTGGAAAAAGTGATGTGCAGTTATGCTTGATGATGTGTCCAACATGATGAGCTGGCAGCCCAATCATCTTCTATGATGAGTGTTCTCACTAACCAAAGTCTCCATTGATACACTTTAACCATTCCAAATGATTGATGTCTTTCAAAAAAGACATTTAATGCTTGAAAAACTTTAAAATTCTCTCGCTGCAAAAACAGAGTTTTTAGGCACGTTCGTAGCGAATTTTGATTGTTTTACACTGATTTCGCTATGAACTTTAGTATTCTTGTCAAATTTCACTTTAATGACTAGATTTTCTCATGCATGAGATATTTTTGGATTTTTCTTTGACATTGACTCCTATCACATGAATGATGACCATTAAGACCTCTCACATATGTGCATTTTTTGAAAATTATGAATTCAAAATACCATATTCAACTCTAAGTGACTCAACCTAATTAACTTAAGACCAACCAAATTTTATCATGGATAATAGTCGCTCCAATGGGGACGCTGCGCGCTTGTGGTGCAACAAAGAACCAACGACTCCAATGCCTTATTCATTGGGCAGTTCCCAACCACTTGTCATATTCTTCAGCCTGTATTCGATCCTTGATATGATCTTGAAGCAAAAAGACTTGTAGAAGCCAAAACTTGCAACTACAATCTTCAAACTAAATGCTGAAAAAGATTGTTGCCCAACAAGCTTATTTATGTACATACCAATCCTACTCTAACAACTGAAGACCAAACTTTCAACTCAAGCAATATGAAACCTCCAGTATAACCAGTCAAAGAGCTGATCCAACACCTGGGCTTCTTGACTGTTCTTCAATGGACCATCTATTAGCAACTCAGAATAAAAATTGAATCCATAACCTGAACTTATAAATGAAAGAAACTCCACCTTCACTGATGATTGAAATAGGCTTACCAAAGGATCTTGATAATCATGAAAAATTTCCTGTTTTGATGAAATCAACAAATTAGCAATAAGATCCTTGAAAACACTGAAAAGTATCCTGTCTTGATGATCCAAAGGATAATTTTCATTCATAACTTCAGGTTGTCTCTATTTTATGTCTTCATTTTCAACATCATTTTTGAGACAAGTCTCTGACTGTTCATGAAAATCTTCAATGGGAGGAACCATATCATGTGCTACATGGATGTTTAGAAATGAATTTTCATGCATTACAATTAGAACTTCATGTATATCATCATGCACAAACAACAATTTTTGATTGTTTAAATCTGTAGCAGGACATTTTGGGACAACAACTTGTAGATCAAAAACTTGCTGATTATTCTCCATTAGTGCTTCCTCATGACAACCTTTAAGCATAGTCAAGGAATCAACCTCCTCTTGATGATAAAAAGAAACATGTTTTACATAAGCTTCTCCTTGCTCCTGCCCATTTTCATGTTGCTTAACATTAAAAGGTTCAAAAAATGAACAAAATGAAGAGCCTTGTGACTGACCATCTTTGTGTTCCTCTTTATCACCTAAAGATTGGGAAGTTGCTGCAAATTTTCACAAATTTCATAGGATATAACTTGGTTGTCAAAGTGCTGATCCATTTCATCTTCAAGAAAAGAAGACACATCTGTTTGTTGGAAACCTTCTCGATTATCATGAAAACTAACATGAGAAGAGAAATCATAAAGTGCCTTTCACATATCCTCATCCATGCACTCTCCATTATCACCAAGACTTTTAAGATATGGAATGAAAACCTCACAAAAATCACAACAGTCTTGTAACAGTGATAAAGAAGAATGAGTTTTCTCATAATGTTCTAAGAAATTCCTATGGAAATATCTTAGAGAGAACAAGCTTCCTGGTTGCAACCCTTCATACCATGTTCTAGCTTTATCCTCTAGGGTGGCCATAAACATTTTCATGAGACAATCCTCACGAAACTCAACTCGAAACTTATGTACATGCATATGGAATCTAACCAAGTGAAGAGCAACATTATCTTTCTTTTCATCTTTAAATATAGGAGGATAAGTCAACCAATTAACTCTTGGCATAGGATTTGGAAAACCAGGGATGTGAGACAGACTCATAGGGGCATACCTGTTATTCTTTCTTGCAATAGAACTCATCTTGGAACTTCATCAAGCTACTGATCTTCAAGCAGTGGAGTCACCATGAAGCAATGAATTTATGAATTATTTAAGAATGGAGTTGCCAAGGTAAAATGTAGCCCCGAATTCTTCTGAGCTCCTGCTACCTGTAAGAGTTCAGTATTTCTGTTTGAGCACAAAATTTCGGGAAAATGTATCTTCAGTCTCTCAACAGATGCACCAAAATGTTATCACCAAATTGAGGCTGATGGGTTGCTTCAATAGTCAATTGAGAGTGACTATTTCAAACCTACTTTTGGCTGGAACTTAGCCTTTCCAACCTGAGAGGGCTCTCTCAAGGATAAGAATGATATTCAATAGATTAAGATGAAAAAAGATGGCTAACTCTTAAATGTGCTTTGAATGTTTTTTATGTAGGTGAAGGATGCAAATAAATGGCTACCATTGGGCATGGAGTCGGTATGGAAACTCAGTCACATAAAAAACATCTCTAATGGAAGCCGAGGCATGTGTATTCTCATCAAAACATAACATAAGCAGTAGACTAGATGCATAAAGGAAGTTGGAGCATATTTAACCATGAATTCCAAGTAATTATACACAAGTAAATTGAAAGAAGATTAAAAGAGCCTGTAGGACAAACACATACAAGAATACATGATGAATCTTAGGTGAGAAAGAAGTTTGCTGCAACTGTATGTTACTGACAAAAAAAGATTGCAAAAGTAGCTTGTAGCATTACCTCCATCCAACCTCCTCTAATCCTCTCATCTGCCTATTTATAGCGTGAGGACTCATACAAATGGTTTGCCACCTTGCTAGCTTCGAATTCCTACCTCAAAGACCTATTTCAAATAGGATTACATCACTTGGAGACTTCGTAGGGATATTTTCTGTTTGGCAGAGTTTGAATACAAAAACAACTCTTCTTTCATTAAATAACTCAACAAATCCATTTAATAACCCCTATCAACTGCAACCAACTAATTTGTTGAGTGTATTGGAGTTCTGATGTGTGATTATGCCATGTGGATGCTGAGCTGGACCACCTCCAAGTCGAATTTTACTATTTTTTATACAAATTTGGCTAGTGAAAATTCTGAAAAATAGGCCTCAAAGATGAGTGTATATTTTCCAAACCCTGAAGGATGTGCAAAAATTGAGAGAGGTTTTTGTAGATGGGCCTATGCTGAAGAAAAACCTCCTTCAGATTTCCAAAATACTTTTCCATTTAATCAGAAAGTTAACTTGAAGTTGACTGCTAAAACAGTCATGTACAAAAAATTTCGTAGTGCTCATTTCATAGCGAACTCCAAAATCCACCACCTTTTGCATAACCTTTGACCTTTCTGACTGTTGGAGGGTCTTCCTTGGGGCTAATGAGCTAAACACATGCTCTAATCCACCCTTGTTCTGAGATTTTTGATGAAGTTTTGCCTCAAAACATTCTATAGCAAGTTCGTAGTGAAAACTCAGCTTCAAGCCTGGAGTTCTCTACGAACTTGCCAAGTTTGACAGATTTTTTGTAATTCTTCCTTTTTTCACCTCAAAAACACTAGTAAAGCTTGTACATGCCTGGTGTGATAGTATTAGACATAATATGGTCCAAAAATGTGTTGCCTTACCATATTTCAACATCATCATCTTGCATAATCATTTTAAGACCCTTTTCTTCAATTCTTCTTGTACCATCTCCATCGAACCAAACTAACATGCTGAGGTGTTAGCCAACTGATACGATGGAGTTAAGACCTTGTAAACTTGAATTGAGATGGTGAGCTATCCAATGGTGAGGTGGAAAAAGTGATGTGCTGTTATGCTTGATGATGTGTCCAACATGATGAGCTAGCAGTCCAATCATCTTCTATGAAGAGTGTTCTCACTAACCAAAGACGCCATTAATACACTTTAACCATTCCAAATGATTGATGTGCTTCAAAAAGGCATTTAGTGCTTGAAAAACTTTAAAATTCTTTCTTGCTGCAAACGCAGAGTTTTTAGGCAAGTTCGTAGCGAATTTTGACTGTTTTACATCGATTTCGCTATGAACTTTGGTATTCTTGTCAAATTTCTCTGTAATGACCAGATTTGCTCATGCATGAGATGTTTTTGGATTTTTCTTTGACATTGACTCCTATCACACGAATGATGACCATTAAGACCTCTCACATATGTGCATTTTTTGAAAATTATGAATTCAAAAGACCCTATTAAACTCTAAGTGACTCAACCTAATTAACTTAAGACCAACCAAATTTTATCATGGATAACAAACTCCGTCATAATGAATAAACATATGTATAGACAACCTTCTCAAGAAGACACGTTGCTCTTCTAAGGTGAATGTCCTCAACATGATTTGTAAGCAATCCTCCAAGATGGCACATGTAGGTCAATATTCCCTGAGGAGGCATGCAAGGTGATAGATCCAATTAAGAATGAGTCAAATAAGCTATGAACTGAAGCAACAAAACTAGTAGGCTTGTTGACTTTAATTGTAAAATACACAAGAGGTATTTGTAATAATAATTTATTAATATAAAAATGTATATGTGATGAGAAATGTTACAATGAAGCCTTGCTTATATACCCAGGTAGGCGGCCTTTCATGACTGGACATGTCTTTTAGACATGCCTTTTGACTAACTTAATGACTACTTAACCTAATCCTTAGTTGACTATTTAGTAATTACATTTACAGCGATTTGTATTTATTCTATTTGTTATGAATTTTATTCATAACATTGCCCTTTCCTTCAAAAGCTTTGTCCTCAAAGCTTATCGTTGACAATTTTCTTCATTTTTCTCTCACCATTTTGATAAGTGTGACAAGTCACAATTTTCTTCATCTTTGTCATCTTCATTCATTTATTTATATATAATTAGTCACTTTTCTCGAAATGTAGCTCGTCAATAACATTCGCTTCGATTTTTTTTTTTTTTTTTTTGTTAAATATTAAAAATTTTATCATATAGTATTTAATTCTTTAATTTTAATTTTTAATAATTAAATTAAAATTAATTAATTAACTTATTTATATATATACCCCACTGAATCGATTTTTTTTTTTAAAAACGTGTATACCCCCACAAATCGATTTTTTTTTTAAACAACATGACGGTGGGAGACACATGTTTACGCAACGTGTCGATTTTTATCTTATTTTTAAAACAACTTTTGAAGATGCCCATCAGTAAAGGGATAAGCCTTGGCTTCGACACTGCGTATGGCCCTTTCGGTATCTCTGGTATTTTTTAAATTGTTATGTACTATATATTATCATTGTTTTTTGAATAGGACATAAAACAAAACTGCGACGGATGCTGTGAGAGCGTGTCCGTCTATCACACCCCGCCCGCAGAGGATTCTGCTGATCGAAACGAAGCAGCCCTTTTCAACCCCACCGGCAGATAATTTAGAAAACATCAACGATAATCCTCGAGTTCCAGTGGAGTTCCTCCTCGATTGTCGGGACAGTGATCTGCGGAAAGGTATGGTTGGGGGCACAGCGGAGAAGGAACGAATGCATCGTCGACGGATAAGTAGCAGACAACGTTGGGGGACAGCCTTGTCGATAAGCCGACCAACACCATTGGACAGAGCCAACGTGCTTCTGCGGGAGATAAATTACGAGAAATGTGTGTCCACGTTTCTTTCCAGGCAATTCTGTAACCACATCTACGACAACATACCAATGACACTGGCTGAGATCCTGGAAAACGAGAATTTCCATGGAACTTTACTCCAAAATCTATGTCCACTTTGATAACGTCAATATTATTTGAAGAAGGCTTAGGCTTTGTGACAGAGCACTTGAATGATTGAGCGATTAAGCCTTGAATCAAATTAACAAGATATACAGCTTCACCTACATGTAAAACAGGTTCAGGAAGAAGAGTAGCTACACGTATGGCAGAAGCACCAGCTCGAACTAATGCAGTTGGGTCATATGTTATTAATGCATAATTGTGTATAGGATGCAGAAAAACCACTTCTCCATGTATGTTCAGTGGGTAGGCAACAAAATTCAACGTGACATCTGATACAAAAACGGGCACTGCAAACTTGTTAACCGCAACTATTCCCACGAACTTGGATTGATAGATCACCACCCCTGTAGCGATAGAAAAGCTTTGGTTCACCCCATAAGTCAAGGAAAATAATGGTACAGTTACTTGAACAGTCACAAGGGTTCGTTCAATGAGTTTCTCAACGTCAAATGTGGCCTTGAGGCTTGGATATTAAACTTTTGGACTCTGAATTATCTTTATCTTTAACACCTACATCCTCGTCATAATCTGCCATTGTCATAACATGTTTTTTTGCAGAAATTAGTGATTTTTCATGAATAATTTTTGGAGATTCATTTTTTTCTTCCTTGCTTTCATCTATATTGTCCACTTTGATTTTCAGTTTCATCCATGTTACTCTCACGAGTTCTTATTTCATCATCATAAATGTTTTTTT
The DNA here is from genome assembly GCA_034641835.2 of Pinus albicaulis. Taxonomy (NCBI): domain Eukaryota; kingdom Viridiplantae; phylum Streptophyta; class Pinopsida; order Pinales; family Pinaceae; genus Pinus; species Pinus albicaulis. The sequence goes on along the minus strand of CM076573.1, from coordinate 809,570,905 downwards.
TCAACATTTTCTTCCTTATTATGGATTTCTTCATAAATTTTCTTAAAACGGGTTGTAGTTTCTGCACGTGACTTTTCTAATTACTCAAGCTTTTCTTGAATTTTTCTAATCTTCTCACTTTCTTCAGGATCTACAGGGAATGGCACATTGTACGGTAAACTATGTTCATAGGCTCGTAAACTACGTTCATAGGCTTGTAAGACTATATTGTGCGACATGGCTCCGATACCACCGAAGCAACAAAACTAGTAGGCTTGTTGACTTTAATTGTAAAATACACAAGAGGTATTTGTAATAATAATTTATTAATATAAAAATGTATATGTGATGAGAAATGTTACAATGAGGCCCTGCTTATATACCCAGGCAGACGGTCTTTCATGACTGGGCATGTCTTTTAGACATGCCTTTTCACTAACTTAATGACTACTTAACCTAATCCTTATTTGACTATTTAGTAATTACATTTATTTGTATTTATTCTATTTGTTATGAATTATATTCATAACATGAACTAAGTGCCAAGTCATGAAGAATCCAACAATCTCATCAAGGAGAAGGATAACCTTAAAGGATAGGCATGAAGTGATGAAGTTGAAGGTGCACATGCTTCCAAATGTGGGTAGGTATTGTAACGGGGTAACATCTTAGTTGTAAGTGATAAACATCCATCGAATGCTAACATTTCATAAACTACTCAAAATCTTAACATCATTTCCAAGTAAGGAAACCACACAATGAAAAACCATACCAAATGCAGATTGAAGTGTCAAGAAACATCATCTAACACATTTGTGTTAATTTTTCACAGTGTTCTATGTTGTAATAATCGCTTAAAGCAATTTCTTCCAATTTCAATCACCCCAATAATAATTAAGCAATTATAGATAGAACAATAAACAATAAATGCACAATAGAAGATAACCAAGCACAATGAGACAAAGATATTTGGTCAAAGACTAGGGAAAATCCCCACAAGGGGGAAACCCTTAATCAATTCTTCTTCTTCTATTAGTCAATTAATGTTCAGCATGAAATACATCAGTCCAATAGTACATCCATAAATCATTCAGTCAAATTCAAACTTTGATTTCCCAAACCAACCAATCCAAAATCAATCAATGATGAGAGAGTCAAATCTCGTCAAAAATATCAGTTTGCAATTTTCGGTCTGTGAAGGAACAATCAACAATAGTTAATGGTCTGCAACAATCAGTCAAAGTCAATGATCCAACTACCCAAAAAAGTTCGGTCAACTCAACATTGAATTTGACCTTTCTTCCTTAGTCAAACTTGGTCAAAACAGATCAAAAACTTCATTCAAAGTGCTTGCGGTCAAACCCTAGACAGAACTTGCGGTCAACCTCAGTCAACAACCCATAATAGAGAGAAACATTCGGTCAACTTCTGTCAAGGATTCAACCTCCAAAATGTCACAAAATCTAGTCAAATCACAGTCAACATGCCCAAGTCAACACTGGTCAAAGTAGCCCAAAACAGATAAAAAAAGTCAAATTTGATCAAACTAAAAATTTCCTTCATCCTCCTTCGAACATGTGAACTAGCTCTGCGAATTTCAGATGTGATATTGATGTGATGATGATGATCCAAATGACCTCCACGAACTCACATTTATATGTGAGTGAGCAGGGGTCATTTCCTTATTGGGGCCGACTTGTTGACTTGAAGGCCGACTTAGTCAAATAGGAAAATATGAATTTTCTCCAATATTTTAATGATGAAATTCCAACCGACGCTGCCCAATTTTCAACACTCCCTCTCAGCTAGGGAGGAATTTTTAACTGCACCATAAGTCTCATCACAAATGCACATGTCTCAACATAAGAGAAGCTCATCTCGTTTGATCTCATATCAATTGAACAATTGATGACTTGATTCATAGAAGAAGAAGTATGATCCACACGACAATAGGGGAGATCGATTTACCACAACCAAGTCCATGGCAGTCATAAATGACGTTGGAAAAGATCACACACCGTATGTCCATTGATTGACCTTCACCCAACTTGATTCTCTGTAATTAAGTGGTAGAACAATTGCATCCAATAGTTAGGGGAGATCAATTTACCACGACCAAGTCCATGGCAAGCGCATCTGCCCTTGGTAAAGATCACACACACCTAAGTCTCCTCTCCTATGTGGCCAAGATGGGAGGCAATTCCAACAAGCTTGACCGAGTATATAGACCCTTTATGAGGGTGACTTGTGGGTAGGATGCATACTAGGGTATGTACTCAACCAAGTACATGGCTTTAAGGAGTACAATCACCCAGGAGTCTCGCTGCTCAACTCCCTTCACCAAGTCCAAGGCTAGTCATAAAAATAGGGTAAGGCATATGCTCAATGTTCTCAATCAACAGTGTTCCCTCTCGGGAGGGATATATTCTCCTATACTCCAAGTTGTTCTCTGTAGAATATGAACTTCACTTTTGACAATGACTTGATGAGAATGTATGCAATCTGCTCATTAATCGAGATGTGATGGAGCCTCACAACTCCTCTCAGTACCATATCTCTGATGAAGTGGTACTTGATCTCAATGTCCTTTGACTTGTCATGGAATACTAGATTCTCGGATAATCTGTGTTTAGAATTTGATAGGGAAGAGTTTAATTCAATTCTCTTACTTGTTAACTGCTTATATTATATTTGTTATGCTTTTATTACTTAGATCTTATCTTCATTAGCTTATAATGTCTTTCATCAAGTCAATTATCAAAACACAAGAGACACATAATTTTCGCTCTTCAAGCCAGGGCCAAAACCTCTCCCTCTTGGAGAGAAAAACCCGAAAGTACTTGTTCTTCTAGATATTTAATTGACAAGTACCATGACCATGACTTAGACCCTTGACACCAGTATACCTCCAAGAACTTGTCACTGCTCTTTCTTGGCTCCTTGTGTTGATCACCTTTACTGCATCGTTCTGCACCAACACTAGGGAACTCAGACCCTAGTCTAACAACCCTTGACAACATGTTCCTTTCTGCCTTCTTCAGATCTATACTTGGCCTCCTAGAGATCTCCTTTCTGTCCTTCTTTATACACACTTGATACATCATATCAAGGTCTCCTTCTTACAGTGGAAACCCTCTTTTACGATGTGAATACTTTTGAGATTATGCTGGAGTATTCACCGAATACCAAAGCTAGTATTTTCACTAATAGCAGTCTTCTTCACGCACTGGATTGACTGATACTTTGACCCTTTCTTCGCATGCCTTTGCAGCCTCCTTTTCGGTGGTATATCCCTTCTCTTCTCACATTGTAATCCCGACCTCTATTACAGACTTTAGCTCCAAGATAGAGACATAAGATAGTCTCTCCATCTTCGCTGATATGCCACCTTTGGCTTCGCTTAACAATCTCCTTCTTCGCACCAAAACAAACCCTTTCCTTCGCTGTGATATTCTTCTCTAGAAAGTCACTGAATTACACACCTATCTTTTTGCACTTGATCACAAAACTGATTTGAGCTTCTTCTTGTTCGAAATCTCAGAGATGTCCAAACTGATTGGTGGTGAATGAGGCCGCAGACTTGTCCATATATAGGGACAATCTTACCCTCTCTAGGCCGACGATCATCTTCTATGAGGCCGAATTTACCAAGGAGAGTATACATCATCTTTAAGCCGACTTGTGGAGCATATTTGACAAGGTCTTGAAGGCATACATTTACATCAGTAAATTGTCTTTACAAGTGTAACACTTCTTCATATACACAACTCTTTAATTTTATATATTTATGACCAGATGACAAACCCCTAAAGACATCAAGAAGAAGTCTTTCACCTATAATAAAGACTTCCTTGCTCTTGGAACCCATGAGGCAAGCATTACAAAATACATTTATTATCTTTGTCTTCTTCAATACATAAATGCATAATCATTAGTCATTATGAAGATCGAACCTAGTAACACTTTCCAATACTCCCTCTTAACTAGGGAGGTATTCGTAATGGTACATGGTCACTTTCAATATGAAGAATCTCATAAGAAGAATTTGATTGGTAATCCATCTGTTATAGCATCATATTATGCAACATTGTTACAGTACAAGGCCTTGACTAACAACTCCATCTCTCCATGAGACCATGAGCTACAGTGCTGGCAAGACCAATGACTATAGACACCTTCATCATTGTCTGCAAGGTACGTACTCCACCCAAGTGTTCACCAAGTGTGATCTCTAAGGACTATTCTTATCGGGATATCTAATCCTCAAAGAATATCCATCCTTTCACGACTACTCTTTCCATAGATGCTCTAATACATCCCAAAAGATTATAGGATGCCAGATGATTACCAATTCCACATTTTGTCTTCCAGGTGAAGACCAGAATGTTGTGTCTATTTCTCCCTCTCAACTGGGGATAACATATTCCATAGAGGAATGTACTTAGAAAGAATGTAGCTAAGCTTTCTTCTTGGCTTAGGAATTACGAAGTTTCTTCCAAGTAAGAAACTTATTACCAGACTCCCTCTTAATCAGGGACTTCAGTAATGATGAAAACATCCAACTGCTCATGAAGGACTCCTTCTGTTGATGTCATGAATCGAGGAGCCTTCAACTTTGAGATCTCTTCATAGGGCACAGATCATCCATAACTTTCATCCATAAGTCATGTCTTCAAAAAGTGATCCATTAATCTTTTCATCTGGTCTAGCTTCATGTCATGTTGCTCCTCTTCAGACCATATTTCTTTCAAGGATCTTTCATCCTGCCATATGGTTATCAATTGTGGAAGACATATACTTCCCTTTGGTAGGCCTGCATAATCTCATCAGATATTGATTAATTATGAATATGAACTTTTATATCAAAAGTTACTTTAGTGATGATCTTTCACCATGACATCTTGTATGCATCGACATCCTTTGTTTACAGATTGACACATCTCCTAAATATATGTATTATTAAGGGTCTCCATCTTTTCCAGAATTCTATTAGAGTCTACATATCTTCCTAGGAGATTTTCAAGTCAAGTCTTCTTGGCTTCCTTGGATGTTGACTGCTTCTTTCCATGGTTGTACTTCCCATGATCTCTTCCTTTTCTTTCTCCACACTTTTTTTTTTAATTCCCAGGAACTTCCTTGATAATGTATAATCATCCCATATTCCATACGAGGACATATTATGTTGATTTCATCTAGTGAAGATCATGCCCTTTGGCAACCTATGTATTGGAAGTGTTTCTGCTTTCTATATTGATCATACTTCTAAAGATAGAATTATACTACCTGCAACCACATGACATGACTTCATAGCATCCAGTGTCAGCATATATATACATGCACCTCATTCTTTTCCTTTGAGTCATCTTGCAACAGGTTTCCTTAGAATGAAAGAGTTTCATTCTCTTGACCTGCTTCATCAATATGTCATCATATTCCAATCCCATAATTCTGCAAGTTAGAATTCTCAAAGAAACCTTTTTCTTTCTTTCCAATCAGTGAATCCAAAGAGGTTTCCATTAGAAAGTGTCAGCACCTATTTCCATATTGATTATTGAATGATGACCCTTGATCTAGATGATTTCCTTATAAATGTTGTTTTCAATGAGGTTCCCAGGAGCCATTTTATAGCACAAATGTCACATAGATGTCACATAGATGTCTGAGACATCCTCCTATGATGGGTGCTCCTCCTTCAATGCTTCCATCATGATGCCAATTCTAAAGAGATGCATCTATCTAATATACAATGCTTCCTAACATACTATTTTACAACCTTATAGATACCTCTTAAAGAGGAAGATGATCTCAATCATAATAGAGATCTTTCACTTCATCTTTCTTAGGCTTCTTTGAATCTGGTTCTTCCATTTGTTCGATGATATGGGCTTATTCTTTTTTCCTCTTGTCCTCATTAGATTTGAGAGTCCCAATGTTGCAGGAAATGCCCCCCCCCCCCCCTCGGCTCCAACCCCCGAAACGCGGTCCGTACGGAACCGTACTGGATCCGTCGTACGAAACGCGTTTCGGAATTTCTGAAATGCATTTTGTAAAAAAAATTGTGTTTCCTGGATTTTCCGAACAGTACAGCCGGATCCGCATTTCCGTACAACAGTTTCGCATTTCGTACGATGGATCGCCGTACGGAAGTGCTGCGCTTTTGGTATGGATCCATACAGATCGCAAGCGGTTTCATACAACGCCGTACGGATCCGACTAACGCAGCAAAAAAATGACATCTTTATTTTTATTTTTAACTGTAGTTAGGTTAGAGGGTGGGTTAGTGTTGAGTTAGGGATAGGATGAAAAAGATATAAGCTCTCTTTCACTTCCTTAGATCCTCATGGTAATGTTAAATTCTTAAAGTAAAAGGATCATCTTTTTACTTAAAGTTTTAACATTACCATGAAATGACTCAGGATGTTTGAGAGTGGTTCCAGCCTGATTGGACTTCATATGGAGAAAATAGAATTTCATATCCTATTCAAAATTCAACAGACTTAACAGTTTTCAGGAATTCAAGATCAATGGTATGGTGGCATTTCATTAGATTATATCATGTATGAGGGTATGTGATTAGAATTTAATCAAGAGCACCAAGCCCTATATGTACCCAGTGTTGGTGGTGTTAATTGTTGAACTCCTTTGTCATGTTGTTAGCAAAAAATTACATTTCAATCAAGTCAAAATCATCGATCAAGCATGTTAAGTTCTTTCTACCATATTTTAAGGCTTGCATTAGGTAGTTTGATCAAAATTGAGCAATTTTGACTAATGTCCCTAGATAATCGAGGTAGAGGCAAAGGTTAGACAAGAGGAGAAGAATCTAGATTATAGATGGTTGATGCATCTAAATGGTTGATGCTCAAATAATTAATCATTAATGTACAATGGATGTTCATTTCTATCTTGATTTATGTACAAATATGCATGCTTCCATATCTTCTACAAATAATTTGGTATTTTGGATGTTTTTTTAATATAAATGCAATATATATATATAGTAGATGCTTCCGAGACGCTTCGCTTCCTAGATTTTTTTGGAAATGACGCTTCCACGTCTCCGCTTCCAAAAAACGTCCGTGCTTTGTCCTCGCTTTGTGCAACGTTGTTTGAGACAATCTTTCTTTACATTCATAGCATCGTTCTTATCCATGTTTCTTCTTTTCTTCTGAGGAACAAACTTACCAAATCTTCCCTTTTTCCTTGACATGGCAACATAGGCTTGATTCTCTTCATTTGATCCTATATCTACTTTTAGCTTTTAACCTTGTCTCTTCTAGCTTACAAAGAGACAATAGATCCTGGAATGGTGTTGCTTCTTTCTTCCCGTAGATACTTGAAGTGAAGTTTTCCTCAACCCTTCGGTAGAGCATTCAAAACCATCGTATTACTTTCCCCAATTCTTGCATTTGATCTTGTACTTCATAAAGTATAGAGTTATTCTTTCTCTTGACATCTTCAACTTGTATAGTTCTTATCTCAGAGATATTACTTCTCTTGCAGTACTCATCGAGGATAGCTCCACCAATTTGTCATATATTTCTTTTGAAGATTCTAGTTTTGATACATAGGGGATGAGAGAGTCCTTTATGGATTCTATAAGAATCCTCTGGGCTCTTATGTCTCCCTTCATGTATTTGCCATGACTTCATTCTTAATAAGATTTAGATTTGTCCTTTTCTTTTATGCAAGAAAGTTCGAAACCCCAACCAGTTTGTTACTTTCTTTGCAAAAATATATTTTGACAGATTCAGATGAAGTCATAAAGTTACTTACTTGAGTAGATGCTTCTCTTCTATCAACTTCTTTGTTGATGATGATGTAGATAGCAACAAGAGCTCCCTCTTAGATTAGCTTCTTCAAGAGAGCTAAATCACCTTGAATCTTTGATGATGATGATGGCTTGATGGTGACTACAACAATGTTGATTTGATTTCAACACCAAATGGTTGTTGATGGTGATGGATTCTACACGATGTCCTTGATATTCGTGAGATGGTTTTCCAATTTCTGCAAAATGTCCTTTTAGAATCTGAAGATTGACTCTTCAATGTAGACCTTTGACTGTTGCCTTCTAGAAAACTGATCCTTGATCTTTTTGGTATTTGAGTGTCTTCTTGTCAAATAGCCGTTTCTAGCACCTTAGCTTCGATACCATGTTGAGAATTTGATATGGTAGAGTTTAATTCAATTCTCTTACTTGATAGCTACTTGTATTATACTTGTTATTCTTCTATTACTTAGATCTTATCTTCATTAGCTTATAATGTCTTTCATCAAGGCAATTATCAAAACAAAAGAGACACATAATTTTGGCTCTTCAAGCCAGGGCCAAAACCTCTCCCTCTTGGAGAGGAAAACCCAAAAGTAATTGTTCTTCTAGATATTCAATTGACAATTACCATGATCGTGATTCAGACCCTTGACACCAGTATGCCTCCAAGACCGTGTTGCTACTCTTTCTTGGCTCCTTGTTAAATTTGGCAACTTGGGCCAAACTCCATGTTGCATTGCTCATATGATGGAGATGATATTTTTGTTGGATTCCTCTTTCGGAGAGGTGCAAGATTTATCTAAAGATCATCTTGTTTGGATGATCAAAAGTTGGATTTTGAATATATTCTCCACACGTGCAAATTGTCAAGGTCGGCCAGATTTGTAATATAGGCTCACAAGCCCCAAAAGATGTGTCACACACCCTCAATGATGGATGTAAAAAGGAGAGACACAAACCTCATTTCATCATCAACTCATCTCACACATTCCTCTCTCATCTGATTGGTTTGTACAACCATAGAGGCCTTTCTCTCTCCTCCGCACGTGTGACGGACAAGTTGAAGATTTCAGACTGTTTAAGGGTTTTCTGTGCAACATTGACCAACGTTGACCTTGTGTCAACCTTGACTGTTTGACTTCAATTTTTGGGCTAGATTTCAATTTTGGGAGGTTGTAGTTGGAGGCACAGAAATCGAGGAAGTTCGAGCTATTTGACTGCTACGTTGACTACAGATTTGACCAAAGTTTGAATGTTGTGTTGACCGAGTTTGACTGGATTATTTTGGACTATTTGGGCTGACTTTGACTGTGAGAAGAGGCCGAGTTTGACTGGCTTTGACCAAGCTCCATTGGGAGGTATTTTGCTGGTTTGAACAATGTTGAATTTGCTGGCTAGGGCATCCTGTTGACTGCTGTAATTTGAAGAATAATAAGAAGATTTGATCAAAGAGTTTTCCTTGTGTTGGGGTTTTTCCCCAGCATCCGCCAAATTATTGTGTCTCTTGTCTTGGATTGTCTTTTGTCGATTTATTTATGTTCTATTAGCATTTACTGTCAATGTTTATGTGATCGTGTAATTGGAAATTGAATTGGGCTAATAAGAAATATTGAAGTAAATCGTTTTAAGGATAGAACATACCATGGTTAACTAAAATTAACATGGTATTAGAGCTGAGGTGAAGACAAAGCCCAAGCAAAAGTGAGAAGAGAAATCACTGAAAGCTGAATAGACAAGGGCTAGGGTCAATGGCTTCCTCATCATACTTCAAATCTGATGACAAGTTGATTGATAAGTCTGATTATCATGCTTGGAAAATGCCCTTGGATTTGACATTGGAGGAACAAGATGTTATGGATTATGTGTAGGGAAAGATCACTGAGCCTCCATCAAATGCACCGACTGCCACTAAAACAAAGTACAAGAAAGGGGAAAACAAGGCGAAGAAGATCATCAGGGATTCTATTCATAAGCACTTGGTTGCTTATATCTCCGAGCTGGCCACATCTAAGGAGATGTATGATAAGTTGGTTGGCATGTTCAAGGCTAACAATGCTAATCAAATTCTCTTTTTGAAGAACAAGTTGAAGAACATCAAGATGGACAAGGGAGAGTCCATCCAATCCTATTTCATGAAGCTCACCGAAATCAAGAATGATCTCTTAGCTATTGGAGAGGTTATAGCTGACCGAGAGCTCACTCTCATTGCTCTTGGAGGACTTCCCCAACCATTGTATGTATTTAATACCACTATTCTCAATAATAATATAATTCCTGATTTGATGAATTGTTGATGAGATGCACTCAAGAGGAGACAAGGATGATGGAGAGAGACCATCCCTCAAATTGGAGTGGAAGTGACCCTACTGCCTTCACTGCTCATGCAAAAAAGAGGAACAATGCTGGTCCGAGAAATCAAAATCATGGAAGAGCGGGTCCCAAAGGAAGGAAGGGAAGATGTTACAATTGTGACAAGTTTGGTCACTATGCTAGAGAGTGCCCCAATAAAGGTACTCTCCCCGAAATGATGACTACAACAACAACAACAACAACAACTTCAGTGGGAATGGAAATCAAAGGAACAACAGGTTCAAAGGAAAGAGGAAGGCTCCCTCTGATCGAAATGGAAATGGAAATGGTCAACCTTTTAGGAGGTCAAGGAACTCCAGGTATGATGAATCTAATGTTGTTGATAATAAGAGAAATGATTATATTCTTATATTTGCCCTCTCTTCTGCATCTCCTCCCGACACCCTAGATAACTAGTTGATTGATAGTGGTGCCTCAAGGCACTTCACTGGATATAAAGAGGCTCTCTGTGATTTGATTGAAAATGGTACTAATTTGGAGATTATCCTTGGAGACAATGCCACCTATCCTGTGAAAGGAACAGGGACTGTGACCCTTCATTTAAATCAAGGTCAAGTCCTCCGTTTGCAAGATGTGTTGTACATACCTGACTTGAAGAAGAATCTAGTGTCTATCTCGGCAATGGAAGACAAAGGATTCAAGGTGGCATTCATCGATGGGAAGGTACGCATTTGGAAGAGGAACTTCAAAGAAGCATTCGGGCATTCACTCTTGGATTTAGGGTGGATACACTCTATCAGGTTGGAGGAAGTCTGCTGGGAGCCATGACATGTAGCACAACTCGTCAATCCAAGCCATGGCACCGAAGGTTTGCACACCTTCATTCTAAAGCCCTTCTCGAAGCAAGGAAGGTGGTCAGAGGTATGCTTGATTTCAATGATGATCATGAAGGTGTATGTCATTGTTGTGCCAAAGGAAAGCATACAAGGGGACCATTCCCCTCAAGTATCACTAAGACATCTGATATTTTACAACTGATTCATTCTGATCTATCTTGTATGCTGCCCATAACATCCTTGGGAGGATGCTTATATTATATCACTTTCATAGATGACTTCTCTTGCAAAACTTGGATATACTTTTTGAAAAAAAAGGACGAAGCATTCAAATGCTTCCGCACTTTTAAGGTCTTGGTTAAAAATCAAACAAGGAAGAAGATCAAAATTTTGAGGACCGATAATGGAATCGAATATGAGTCAAATGAATTCAATGACTATTGCAGGGAAGTTGGCATTAGGAGGGAGACCACTACTGTGCATACTCCCGAACAAAATGGTGTTGTTGAAAGGAAGAATAGAATCACTTTGGAAGTTGCTCGTGCCATTGTTTATGACCAAGGTCTTCCGAAGTTCCTATGGGGAGAAGCTGCCAACACCGCTGTGTATGTTCAAAATAAATGCCCACATTTTGCGTTGGACTCCAAAACTCCCGAAAAAGTCTTCTCTGGTAAGAAGCCTGATGTTTCTCATTTTAGAGTTTTTGGAAGTCCCGTATATTTTCATGTGTCAAAAGAAAAGAGAAGCAAATTGGATGCTTTTGGAAAGAAGGGGACGTTTGTGGGCTACAGTGAAACCTCGAAGGCATGTAGAATATATGTGCCTAGTGAAAGAGAACTGGAGATATGTCATGATGTCACCTTCGACGAAGATGCTTCCTTCAGGAAGGTTAGAAATCTTCCTATCTCAAAGGAAGACAAAGAAGAAGAAGCAGCAGGAAGGCAGGAAGAACCGAAGGATGAACCAATGCCCGATGTTGAAGGTTCGATGGACCCTATAGATCCACCTTCTTCAAATAAAAGAAGGCCCTCATGGCTTAGAGACACTCTCGAAGATGTCGAGAGACATGCTTCTCCAAGGGGAACATTTCGTGAAAGTAAGAAGATGAATACCAAGGGTACCTAGCAACCATGAGCACTATTGTATAATCTGAGCTTGGAACGTTTGAAGAAGCCGTGAAGCATCAAGTTTGGAAGGATGCTATAAATGAGGAATATGAGTCAATCATGAAAAATGATGTCTGGGATGTGGTCCCTATGTAAGATCCCTTACACAGAAATTTAATTTAAAACCCATATTAAAATAAGTATATATTCATCAGTAAGGTATTTCAATGAAAATCAGCGGAAATAAACAGTGAAATTTAATTGAGAAACAATTATATACATAAAAGAAGTACCTGGAACACGGTTGATGATTTTAGATGGTGGCTCTCCTCCCGTGATGCAGATGCTGTGGATAGATAAACAGTTTACCGAAACAACCAAGTCCTCCCAGCCAATCCGGGAACAATCCCAGATCCAGAGGATGTCTCCTCTGCCCCCGTGCCCAGATAACCAAGAAGAACAAAGACTCCCAGGCAATTCAGTCTCACAATTCAGTCTAATTTCAGCAGAATTCCTTTCCTTTGCTCCCCCAAAAACCTCCATATCACCTCCCTTAAATAAGCTCCCTCCACCGCCTCATACTTCCCCGAGGCCTTCCCCTTATTAATGGTGATATTTTCTGTATTTATGGTGCTGTACTTTTCATTAAATTGAGATAGGAATATAAATTAAACAATCTTCCTCCACCGCCTCTAACCTCCCGAGGCCTTATCCATCTTTATGTTCATATTAAATGTTTCTTTTTATGGTGGGTGATCCATATTAAGGTGAGTACGAATATACATTTATGAAGGTGGGATTATATAGTTATTTTATTTATAGAGCTTGGGACTTTATTTAAGTTCTTTTAATATTAAGTTCCCAATCTATGTAATCTTGATATTAGTAGGTAGGTGTACTAGTGCAATGTGGGCGGTATAGGCAGGTGTAGCTATCAAATGCCTATATCGTTTACACGCTAATATCGTTTTGGGTATAACTTGGGAATGGATCGTTACATACTTCCTCCCTTCAGAAAACTTCGTCCCGAAGTTTATGGTTTTATATACTCAGATCAATATTGTGTTTTTAGAGATTAGGGTGATTGTAGAATGCCTGTATTTTAAGATTGAATTTTCGTTTAAATAAGTATGTATTGGTAATTTAATTGTTACTTCCCATCTTCACCGAATCTCCAAACTATTCTAAAATCATCCTATCCTTCCTAATCTCTTCCGCTCCCATCCTATCCATCCTCTACAGGAATATGCGATGGCATCAGTTTTACTGATCCATTCATAGACCTCAATGATATCAGAGTTGATTACGTCGACCTGATCTGCTTGTAGGCATCCGACAGTCATCATCACACGTCTAGGGGAGCGTGACTCGCACAGTCCTCCCATGACTCCAGGTATTGGAGGATAAACAGTGGGCAACACCTCCACTCCTCTCAGTAGGACCAGGGTCAACACCCTATCGTGGGATCTCGGGGAGTCTCAGTTGTTCTTGGAAATCTGTCATCACGTAGATTGCTTCGGTAACTGTTTTCTGCATGATACTCACTGGTACATAATCTGCAATGTAAACACTCGTACACATATTACAGCATATGCATCTATATTGTTCATAACCAATTGGTACCCATATAACAATCTCTTCGTATTCAAAATACTTTGATATGTATGATATCAATCCTAGAACTTATATAAAAAAGAAAATTTGTTCACATAGGTATCCATATGTTCAATAAAATTTCTCATTTCAGATGCTGCTTCTGTTTCGTTCATTCATGTTCTATTTATGATGCATTGCTTTATCATTTTCAATCTGTATACCAATATGTTTTCATATTCAAAATGTAGTTACTCTTTTATTTATTTTCCTTGAATCATATTTGAAATGCAATGAAATAAATTGACAGATATTTTCGTCTATAATGTCTAATCTATGATTTCACATTCTTGCAATGTTAATTTAAATGACATATTGCATATCGGTGTCCATGCACCAGTGAATTTTAACAAACAGCATATATCCTGTATCAGTAGAGTGAAGTAGCATTCTAGCTTTATGGGTATCCATGTACCAGCAAAGTAAAAACTCATCTTTACATAGTGTTTCAAAATGTCAAGTATCAAAATAGAGCAGTGATATACATAAAAGTTTTCGGTTCTCAAAATTTAGCATAAGCTGGGGTAATTCTGGCAAAAGTCTCAGCATCCTCCCAAGTCGCTGATCTAGGACTATACTTGTCCCACTGGACTTTCACTTGGTCTATTCGGCGGTTCCTGAGCTGTCGAACCCTACGTTCCAGAATATGTAATGGTTCGACCGTTAGGGTTCCCTCGTCCGATACCTGCAGTTCCTTCCAATGAAGGTCATGAGATTTATCAGCAATATAGTGTCGTAAGGCAGATACATGAAATACATTATGAATTTTGTGCAGGTGGGGTGGCAGTGCAAGACGATAAGCGACTGGTCCAACTTTTTTCCAGGACTTCAAACGGTCCAATAAACCGGGAGGATAATTTTGCCCCCTCCCAAACCGAATGGTGCTCTTATTTGGTCTAATTCGGATGAAAACCTGATCTCCAACCACATAAATTCTATTTGTCCTGCGAGTGTCCGCATAAATTTTCTGTCTATCCTGAGCCTCTTTTAACCGTTGTCTAATCAGTTTTACCTGATCCTCCATCTCTTTGATCAAGTCTGGTCCGACGATTATTCGATCTTCTAACTTGTCCCAACTCAACGGTGTTCTGCAGGGTCTTCCGTATAAAGCTTCAAATGGCGGCATCTCGATTGAACTGTGATAGCTGTTGTTGTAAGCAAATTCTACCAAGGGTAAGTACTTTTCCCATTGTGACTGTTGGTCCATAACATACATCCTTAGCACATCCTCGAGTACTTGATTTACCCTTTCTGTCTGTCCATCGGTCTCAGGATGATAGGCAGTACTCAAATTTAACTGAGTTCCCAAGGCCGACTGCATACAATTCCAGAACCTTGATGTGAATCGAGGATCTCTGTCGGATATAATTTTCTTAGGTACTCCATGAAATCTGATGATTTCATTTATGAATACCTTAGCTACATCAGCTACTTCATATGTATCTCTTACTGGGATGAAATGGGCGCTTTTTGTTAATCTATCCACTACAACCAGAATGGCATTATGCTTTTGTTGCGTAAGAGGCAGCCCAACGATAAAATCCATAGAAATTATCTCCCATTTGGTCATAGGAATGTCATGAGGTTGTAAGAGACCTGCTGGGTGGCGATGATCAGCTTTTACCTGCTGACATTCCAGGCATCTAGCAACAAATTGGACAATGTCATTTTTCATGCCTGACCAGAAGAAGAGTCTCTTGATGTCCGAATACATCTTCTTTACCCCAGGATGTGCACAATACACTGCTCGGTGTGCTTCCTTCAAGATGGTGTTTCGGAGATCTCCACTGTCTAGTATATACATCCTTCCGTGAAATCGTAGAATTCCGTCTTCCTCCAAATCATACTCTTCGATCTTAGGTTCCTTCGAATGGTTGCCTTCGAGTCCCGACCTTACTTTTAAGTACCAACTATCTCTTACAAGATGTTCAAGCACTTGATTTCTCAAGTTTACCCTGATAGGTATGAGGGAGAATATTCGGGGTCTTCTACTTAAGGCATCTGCTACCACATTCTCCTTCCCTTTGATATATGAAATTGCAAAATCATATTCGCTTAGGAGTTCACTCCATCGTCTTTGTCTTGCATTCAAGTCTCTCTGGGTGAATAAATACTGCAAACTTTGGTGGTCACTTTTAAGCACAAAGTTTCTCCCCACCAAGTAATGTCTCCACATCTTTAAAGCTAAGACCATCGCGGCTAACTCCAAATCATGCGTAGCATAAAGTTCTTCATGAGTTTTTAATTTTCTCGAAGCATATGCTATTACGCCTCCTTCCTGCATTAAAACTGCACCTAACCCTTGCTTAGATGCGTTAGTACACACAGTAAAATCTTTATCCATATTCGGTACCCGCAAAATCGATGCACTAGTCAATAATCGCTTAAGTTCAGAAAAAGCTTTATCACATTCCTCAGTCCATTCATACTTAACACCCTTGCGCTGAAGATTTGTGATTGGTTTCGCAATTTTGGAGAATCCCTCCACAAACCTTCGGTAGTAACCTGCTAAACCCATAAAACTACGTACTTCATGTGCATTCTTAGGTATCGGCCACTCCCTGATTGTATTTACCTTTTCAGGATCTATAGAGATTCCTTCGCCTGATATGATATGACCTAAGTAATGGATTTCCTTCTGGAAGAAAGCGCATTTGGATAATTTTCCATATAACTTGTGCTCTCTGAGGCAAGATAACACTATTCGAAGATGCTCTTCATGCTCCTTCTCATTCTTAGAGTAAATGAGAATATCGTCCAGAAAAACTTGTACAAAATTGTCAAGATATTTGCGGAAAACACTATTCATAAGGTTCATGAAGACTGCAGGTGCATTGGTCAACCCAAATGGCACCACAATGAATTCATAATGCCCGAAACGAGTTCAGAACGCAGTCTTAGAAACATCGCTCTCGCTAATCCTGAGTTGATGATAACCTGATCGCAGATCGATCTTTGAAAATACTGTAGCTCCCTTCATTTGATCGAAAAGGTCGTCAATGCGAGGCATTGGATACCTATTCTTTACCGTGGCTCGGTTCAAATCTCGATAGTCCACACATAGTCGTAATGAACCATCTTTCTTCTTAACAAAGATTACAGGAGCACCCCATGGTGAAACACTGGGTCGAATGTGCCCTACATCTAACAGTTCTTTTAGCTGTATTTGCAACTCTTGAAGTTCCGTGGCAGTCATTTGGTAAGGAGTTTTGGATATAGGTGCCGTACCAGGTTTCAACTCAATGGTGAGGTCTAGCTCTCTCCGAGGGGGCAGTCCAGGTAGTTCCTTTGGAAAAACATCCGGAAATTCTGCTAGAATCGGATACTGATCTAAGGAAGGCCCTTTTTCTTTG
Organism: Pinus albicaulis; assembly: GCA_034641835.2. NCBI lineage: Eukaryota > Viridiplantae > Streptophyta > Pinopsida > Pinales > Pinaceae > Pinus > Pinus albicaulis. The sequence continues at coordinate 809,553,894 of CM076573.1, read as the reverse complement.
CTTACCATTTGAACAGCATACACTTGACAACCTTTCCTCAAGCACCGCTTCATCTGCATGGCTGAGATGAAACACAAGGAATACCTTGAATTTGGATTGTCTCACCCCATTCATTTACGCAAAGTATTGTTTTCCCGGAACAATCTACCCATGCTCGATGAGACTCTAACCAATCCATTCCTATCACCAGGTCGTAAGTATCTAGGGCTGTGACATATACTTTTAGTTTGGTCAAACAGACTCCTAGATCAACTTTGCAATCTTCCACACATAATTCTACCGATTGAAGGTCTCCTGAAGCCATTTCTACCTTTCCAAAATCGTCTTGTTTGCAGGCTGCCAACCCACATTTATTCATTGCATAAGATGAAATAAAACTATCAGTAGCTCCAGTGTCAAACAAGATTTTGAGTTTTACCCCATTGATTGTACCTGAAGATTCCACTACCGTGGATTGATGCGCTGCTTGGTTGTTGTTGACGACAACATGGATTCTGTGCTTGCTTTGAGCATCTGATGACGGTTCTTTTCCTGTTCGCCGTGAGTTCTCCAGTTCTTTTCCTGTTCGCCGCGAGTTCTCCGGACAATCCCGTCGAAGATGGGGTCCTCCACATCCCCAACAGTCCACTCGGGTTGGTCCTGTTTCGTTTGACTGAGAAATCCCTGACCAAGAACTCTGTCTCCTGGTGCTGCTTCCCCTCCCATTCCTTCCTCGATTACCAGTCCCTCGAGACCTCCATGTACTGGTGTTTGAGGACCCGGAAGCTAGTGCATTTATGGTCCTGGGAGCTCCTGGCCCCGCTCCTCTTGGGGTAAACCTGTTACCATAAGGAGGTGGTCTCGAGTTATTTCCTTGGAAGAAATTTCGGGGAGTTTTTCCTGTAAATGCCTGCGGTATTGATTCAGCTGGCCTGAAATTCCTTTTTATCCCCAGATGTTCTTCTGCATAACGAGCACATTCCACTGCCTCCGCCACCGTTGGTGGCTTCCACATTTTTACCATGGCTCTGATCCGAGGATTTAACCCAAATATGAAACGCTCGGCTTGGCGTTCATCCGTGTCTAGATAAGGAACATATTTCACAAGTTCCATGAACTTTGTCTCGTATTCTTCCACGGTTTTACCCCCTTGGGTTAGAGTGTGGAAGGCTCCGGCTTGCTGCTCTTGAAAGAAAGGCGGTAAGTATTTTGCACGGAATCGGTCCACAAACAATTCCCAAGAAACGGTATCTGATGTCAGATGCAGCTGTCTTTCCATATTCCCCCACCAAATCATTCCCTCTGAGTTGGAATACAGTGATCCTTGTTTTAGAAGTTGAAGAATATTCTTTTAATGCAAAGCACTTGATCATCCCTTCCAACTATGCTTCGGCCTGCTCTCCAGCTCGTCCTCCAGAGAATTCAGGGAGTTTAATCTTTTGCAGTTCCCGTGAAATATCTTCTCTGTGAGGTTGTCATCAAAATCCTTTGGCCTTTCTGAATGTCTTTCCTCTGACTGACGTCGCTCCTCCTTGTTCTTGGTCGACTGCGACCCTTTCAAGGTTTCCATAATGGCTTCTAATGAGCTCATCACAGTAGTGAGATCAGGCGGAGCAACAGGTGCTGACGGCGATCTTGATGGTGGTGAAGGCGATGGTGAAGGTGGAGGTGGCGGCGCTGCATTTCGCTGGCGTTGCCGCCTTTGGTACGTGTTCAACATGGTAGTTTTCCTGAAATACATAATAATAAATTCATGAGGAGTGGATAAATTTTCAGACTCACAAAATATAATTTTCGCAAGATTAGAGCTGGCATACGGGTATAGTTCTTTTGCTATTTTACCTGCAGGCAGGTCTTAATGGTACCGAGGTCAAGGAGGGTGGCAACGCGACCTCCTTGTCCTATGCAGGGTAATGTATGCTTACTAAATCTAGAGTGGAATGCAAGGTTTTCATCGATCAAAGTGTTAGTTTATAAACTTGTCTAGAATGTTTTATTCCTATATGCAGTGATAGAAGGGATTTATTGATTTCAGCTACTTATGACTAACAAACCCTTGAATATTGATTTTCTCTACCCTTGTGATTCTCCCTGTCTGCGTAACAAAATACCCTTTTTTTTTTTTAAACTTAATATCATATTATAAGATTTTGTCACCTTAGTTTAGATGCCTATAAAATATCCGCTTCAAACTCTAATTTACCCTACTTTTGTTTAATTTAATTTAAAATTATATGGCCTATAATTTAATTAAATTTATATAATAAATGAAATATAATCAAAATTCTAACTTTCATCCGTAATCACGTTACGAGAATTAAATTTTATAAAAAAATAAAATAAACTATAAATGAATTAAAACACAGATATATATTTAATTCCACTTTCAATTTATCGGCAATCTCGTTATTTTCTTAAAATTATTATATATATATATATATATATATATATATATATATATATATTTAACTTATCTGCAATTTAAAACTGAAGGTGCATTTCGACAATCTAATTTGAAGGGTAAAGCTTTCTATTCGACAGAGTTGATTAACTGAAATTAATTTAACTCTCGATAAAGACACGTGTTAAAACTAACTTAGTACCTTGAATTTAGTTTTAAATATGCAAATCGGGATATGAGCTTACGTGATGTGATGAATTTAAATCTTGATATGTATAAAAAAATGAAGATCATATCGATGACATATACCATATCCGCATAATATGCAAAGTCATATACCCATGGTTTGATAAACGATATGGATTATATTGCATAGACATTTCCGTAGTCTAATGTAAAGTATATATATATATCAGATTTAATTAACTTTCGACCATACCCCTACCCGACCTTCCGCTTCGTTATGATATTTAGCACGTTGTAACTATGTGTATAATATATATAGCAATATATATATATATGGTTCCGGCGGTGTAGGCAAACATTACTAATACGCCTTTAAAAGCTTTGATCTTCCATTCGGCGGTTGTGGTGTATATAATAGGTCGTTGGCCTAATGACGATGGTTGTCAGTTTGAGTGGCATAGATTCGGGGTCAAACCCCGTCTGTGTCGAATTACATTGAATTTCGGGCGGTTGTGTGATATATCGTATGGTTACAATAGCCTATCCCAAAGTTTGTTGCGATATATTTACCTCGCATTTAAACCTTTTTAAACCATTCGCGCTGACCGGTGGAGCCCCGACTGGATTTCAAATCCTGTCCGCGACATTCCATAACCCGCCCTTTCAACAATCGCCATTTGAACGAAGAAGTCCACCGCATCAAGTTGGTGCCACGCCATTCACATGCTCCACCGCCATCTATCCAATTTGCTGTCCATTTATTAAATTTTGGATTGCCACGCTATCAGTTCGATAAGGGTTGGAAGCTTTTGGTGTACGCAGGTGTTTGTTTGCAGGATCGATGTTTTCTGAGGCAAAGTCTAAGGCTAACAGTGACTAGAATAAAACTTAGAAAATGTGAGTTTAGAAGCTGATACTCCTGGGCATATGAGATCGCGTCATCTATGCATCAGACTCCCAATATTGTTCAGATATCTTGCATCTCCCTGTTTTTCAGCTCAACCTGTGCGACTTCGTCTTATCTATGCCAGAGTTTGCTTATCCTTTCAAGGCATGCTAACTAACATGTATTCTTGGATCTTTATTTCACATCTGTGGTTGAACTGTTTGAGATAATATGGTTTTCTTTGTGTTCTACTCTTCCACTTTCCCATTTCAAAGCTGTACTGAAGGTGCCCTCTCAGTTCTAACTTGTTTTCTATCTGTAGGACAGTCCCTTTCTACAGTATCCCAGGCCAACCATTTTATGCACTGCAATTCTCATGTTTCCATTCTACTTTCTAGTGTTTCTTTTCTAAACTGTGCAGGTATCCCGCCTTCCATTTCTGCCACCCTTTTTCCAGTGTAGGATTAATTTTCTTTGTGCTTTTATTTAGAGTAGATAGAGTCCTATCTCTGCTATAATAATTTCATATGGCATGAAGGTCTTTATTCTTAGTAAGTACATTGCTCTATGTTATGGACTCTTTCCAATTGCAGCCAACAGGTAGCTTGGAGAAGATAGATCACTTTGAGATAGGCAAATACTAGGAGGAGATGTCCTTGAGTGACAAGCCAATTCAAGTGACATGAAGTTGGGATGAAGCACAGGTCCCAAAAGAGGAATAAAAAAGAAATCATAGAAAGCCTAAAGGGAAAGGAAATAGTAAAAATTGACAGGCAAAATGATGAAGATTTCCATAGAAAGCTAGAAAAATCACATCGCATTCAAACTTCCTTAGGAAAGCAAAATAGCAGAAGAAAATGAATGGTGCTAATGCAAATAATTGATGACAGTCTAGAGAAATGCAAAACACAAGGGAAAAGAAGGGTTATTGGGACAGTAAATAAGTTCCCACTAAATCCATGGTACAACGACACATGTAAAGAGGCAAGGAAAAATTACAGAAGGTACCCATCAAAGAAAACTCTGGAGGAAGAGAAACAAACAGCAAGGACACAAAAGGAAAGAAACAGGAAGAAACATTAGTAATGGCCAGAAAGAACTGGAAATCCCTTTGGAGGAGCACCACGTAAGGAAATTGAGTCAAGAGAATGACATCATGGATGAGTGCCGTTTAGAACTTAATATATTTACCTGTGCATCGAATGAGCTAAAGGGATCAATTACTGTGTGAATGTCATGCATTGACTGACAACATCATTATTACAGCGGTCAATATGAATCTCGTGATAGAGAATTATGATCAACAACAGAATATTGATGTTGCTAATGTTTTGTATTGTTTGTTGGTAATTGACTCGTTATGCCAAGTCTACTATTGCTAAACAGAGTTTGAATTGTAAGAAATGAGACCTCTGCAATTGTAGCTTTGTAGCCCTTGAGTGTTTCTAAGGATGACAATAAACTAAATCAAGTTGTTGGTGCTAATACAGGGTTTGTAGAATAGAGCTGCTAGAGACTTCATATATGTTGATGCCAATAGGATTTTTGTTTTGAGCAAAGAGGTTTATGTATTCATTTTTCTCACCATTCTCTTTCTCATTTGCATCTCCAACACTCTTGCATTCATTTCTTTCTCCCATATTAATATGAATCTGACGGATATCAATCTCTTTTCCATAAGATTTTGTTGCCTCTTTGACTTCCCTTTGTAAATATGCACACGTCACATTATATGGTTCTTGAAAGTCTGGAAACACGGAACTGCTCTCAGAGTTCATGCATAACATGTTCTGAAACTTCTCATTGAATTTTGGTGAGCCATTAGACTTTGTTGAAATTTTACTTCTCCTTGTATATGGTTCCATTTCATCATTAGAGCCATCTGGATCATTTTTCGATTGCTTCAAAGGAAAAACTTCAGAGGACAGCCCAATGCTATTTAAGGGCAGAGCTTCTTCCAGAGCATTCTCTGCAGGACGAAATTGCTCTGTATTTTGTATATTAAGGTTAAATTGTTTTCGTCCTGTATAGGTTATGTAACAACAGAAATTGCCAGTAATTGCATGTGTAACAGGCGATAGGGGACTGACAATTCAACTGTTTGGTCCAAAGTTTGGAGGATACCTCATCTATGGTTCGATTGGATCTGGGAAGGGCTCAACTCCTGGGCAACCCAAAACTGGCAGATCTAACTGGTCATTAAGATTGGGCGTTTGAACAGAGACACAAAAGTAATTGTTTTATGCAGCAACTTTAGATTTGGAACAACCAGAGACTAGTTTATACCAGCAGTAGCCTTTTTTTAATGGGCCTATAAGGTCGTAAGAGGGTTTGAACTTCCTCTGATACCAAATGTAAGATCCCTTACACAGAAATTTAATTTAAAACCCATATTAAAATAAGTATATATTCATCAGTAAGGTATTTCAATGAAAATCAGCGGAAATAAACAGTGAAATTTAATTGAGAAACAATTATATACATAAAAGAAGTACCTGGAACACGGTTGATGATTTTAGATGGTGGCTCTCCTCCCGTGATGCAGATGCTGTGGATAGATAAACAGTTTACCGAAACAACCAAGTCCTCCTAGCCAATCCGGGAACAATCCCAGACCCAGAGGATGTCTCCTCTGCCCCCGTGCCCAGATAACCAAGAAGAACAGAGACTCCCAGGCAATTCAATCTCACAATTTAGTCTAACTTCAGCAAAATTCCTTTCCTTTGCTCCCCCAAAAACCTCCATATCACCTCCCTTAAATAAGCTCCCTCCACCGCCTCATACTTCCCCGAGGCCTTCCCCTTATTAATGGTGATATTTTCTGTATTTATGGTGCTGTACTTTTCATTAAATTGAGATAGGAATATAAATTAAACAATCTTCCTCCACTGCCTCTAACCTCCCGAGGCCTTATCCATCCTTATGTTCATATTAAATGTTTCTTTTTATGGTGGGTGATCCATATTAAGGTGAGTACGAATATACATTTATGAAGGTGGGATTATATAGTTATTTTATTTATAGAGCTTGGGACTTTATTTAAGTTCTTTTAATATTAAGTTCCCAATCTATGTAATCTTGATATTAGTAGGTAGGTGTACTAGTGCGATGTGGGCATTATAGGCAGGTGTAGCTATCAAATGCCTATATCGTTCACACGCTAATATCGTTTTGGGTATAACTTGGGAATGGGTCGTTACACCCTAGATCGAAGGAAAAATCCGTTGTCACCTCAAAATGGCTGTACAAGATCAAGCATGGAGCCAATGGAAGTGCTGAAAAATTCAAGGCAAGATTTGTTGCCTGAGGCTTCTCTCAAAAGGAAGGCATAGATTATGCTAAAATATTTGCATCCCTTGCCCGCTACACCACCATCCGTTCAATCATTGCCCTTGCTGCATGCTAAAGATGGAGTCTACATCAGATGGATGTCAAGATTGCCTTCTTACATGGCTCAATCAGGGAAGAGGTCTATGTGGAACAACGTTTTGGGTTCGAAGTTCGAGATAGAGATACATATGTATGTAGGTTGAAGAAAGCCCTCAATGGGTTGAAGCAGGCCCCTAGAGCTTGGTATGAGAGGATCGATAACTACTTGATGAAGCTGGGCTTTACTCGTAGTGATGCTGATCCAAACCTTTGCTTTAAGGTTGATAATGATAAGCCTCTCATTCTGGTTCTCTATGTGGAAAATCTCTTCCTGGCAGGTGCTGACCATCTTATTCATCAATGTAAGAGGGAGTTAGCTTCTAAGTTCGAGATGAAGGACCTAGGACTGATGCGCTATTTCCTAGGCTTGAAGGTCTGGCAAAAGCCAGGTGAGATTTTCCTTTGTTAGGGAAAATATATTGTGAAGCTGCTGGAGAGATTTGGGATAGTGGACTGCAAGTCCGTGACTACTCCGATGGAACTCAACTTTGAGAAGTTGTGTGGAAGTGCTGTTGGGCCTGATTTGGGAAATCCCACCAAGTATTGTCAGCTCGTGGGGGCCTTGATGTTCTTATGAACTCACGTCCAAACATATGTTTTGCAGTGAACACGTTGAGTCAATACATGGTTGAGCCTCATCACATTTACTAGATTGGTGCCAAGAATCTCTTGAGATATTTCCGGGGCACAATCAACCATGGGATGAGATACACTGCCGGGAATATGAGGCTCCATGGATATACCCATGCTGATTGGCCAGGCAGTGTGGTGGATCGTAAGAGCACATCTGGATGTTGCTTCACCTTAGGTTCTGCTTCGATCTCCTGGATGAGCAGGAAGCAGAAATCGGTTGCTTTGAGCACCGTCGAGGCTGAATACATTGCAACAAGTATGGCCTGTTGTGAAGCTGTTTGGTTGAGAAAGCTCTTTAGTGAGTTGTTTGGGCATGTGCTGGATACCACCGTGATCAAGGTTGCAGGGAAGCTTCTCCCCCCCCTCCCCCCACCCCTGATCCCGCTCCCAAAACATGCTCTATTCAGGAGCTCTTTGGGATCGTTTGGGAGCGCGCTTCCGTGCCTGAAAAAACGCTCCCTGCCTTTTCGGGAGCGTTTCAGGGAGCGCTCGGGAGCGAACGCTCCCCGAGCTCTCCCCCCCATTAAGAAAACGCTTCGGGAGCATTTTTTTAATGCGGGAAGCGATCGTGGAGTGTACTCTCCTGAACGCTCCTCGACATAAAAAACGCTCCCCGGTGGGTAGAAAAAAACTTGGCGTCAAATTTTGATTTTTTTTTGAGAAGGGGGGAGGGGGGTTGGGTAAATAAAAAGCCCACCCCCCTCATTTAGTTGTTATTGTTTTAGTTGAGAGTGAGAGCAAGAGGAGCAAGAGTTGGAGAGTGATTTGGAGAGAAGGAGAGCTTGAGAGTTTGGAGAGCGGAAGTGCCAAGGAGAGAGCAAGTTTGCAAGAGGAGGATTGCAAGAAAGATGTAGGTCTTCTATTCTAGTTTTTTATTTTCTAGGAATTGTTTTTAAGTTGTTCAAAAATGAAAACTTTATTTATTTTTTCTCAATGTTGCATTCTATGTGTGTTGAAAAGTGAAAAATTGCATTGTTTTTTTCCTATGTTGCATTTCCTATTCCCATTTGGCATTCCTTTTTTTTTTGTAGGCTAGAAACTTGAAACTTGAAACTTGAAACATCATGGTTATATGGCTAGGGATTTTCTTCATGTTGGTTCCTTTCTTTGTAATAATGGTGTTGGAGAGTAGAAGAAAGAGGCCCATTAGAGAAGAGGAGGACGAAGAAGTGGGTTATAGTGGATTTGATGAAAATCCTGAAGAGGAGGAGGAGTATGTTGAGGAGGAAGGGGAGAGTGGAGAACATGAGGCCACAAATACCCCAACTAGACAAGACCAAAGTCAAACACCTTTGTGGAAATATGTTCAGAGGCAGGAAGGAGGGAAAGGTGGTGGAACCATTAAATTTCTTTGCCCCCATTGTAATAAAGAATACACAAGTTCATACACCCGTGCCAGAAGGCACCTTTGTGGGAAAATGCCAGGGGATGGAGACAAAAATCTAGGGATCAAAATTTGTGTAAGTGTGCCAACAACACAGAGAGAAATATAGAAAGGAAGAGGAGGCTACCCTACAGAGATCTAAAAGATCTAGGGGTTTCATTGATTCTTATACACCATCAGGTCCATCACATCATGGACAAAGAAGTCCATCAACTTCCACCCATGGCAGTGGATATGGAGGCACACCTGGACCAAACATCTCCTTAAGGCGTAGAATCATATCTGATTTCCATGACAAAGGATGTAGGAATGATGTGGATTCAAAAATTTTTCGGTTTCTCTATGCATGTGGGGTGCCATTCAATGTTCTTCGCTCACCTTATTGGCATGAAATGGTTTCTGCCATTAATGATGCCCCCAAAGGATACCGGAGCCTTGGGTATGACAAGGCCAAAACTGCGGGACTTGATCATGAAAAAGCTAAAATAAATAATTCTTTGGCTAGAATGACAAATTCTTGGAATTAGCATAGGGTGTCCATTGTATCTGATGGATGGACCAATGTAAAAGGAAAGCCATTGATAAGTGTTCTGGCTGTGTCTGTTAGTGGTGCAATACTCCTTTCAGCATATGATTATTCAGAAAAATTCAAGACCGGCATTAACATTGCAGAACCATTACTTGCAATAATTGAAAGTATTGGGCCATACAATGTCATGCAAGTCATCACTGATAATGCTGCTAATTGTAAGGCAGCAGGAGCAATTATTGAGGATAAATACCCCAACATATTTTGGTTTGGGTGTTTGGTTCACACAATGAACCTTTTGATGCATGATATCATTAAAAACAAACAACTTCAATGCAGATGGCTTGCTGATTTGTACAAGAGAGGTAAAAAAATGATAAAATTTATTACAAATCATAGCAATACCCATGGGCTTTTCCGTTCTCACTCAAAATTGGAGTTGTTGAAGATTGCAAAGACTAGATTTGCTAGCTATTACCTCACCTTCAGGCGCCTTTTGAAGGTAAGAGAGTCATTGGCAGCCATGGTATCAAGTCCACAATGGCAGGTATTAAAGGACAGGGCAACAACAATAGTTGACAGGCAAGGTTTTGAACAGGTGGAGGAGACCACCCTTGATCCTTTGTTTTGGGCACGTGTGAGGGAAATTTTGAATTTCACCAATCCCATTTATCACATGATTCGTTTTTCAGATACATATAAACTAGTGATTGGGGAGGTTTATCAGCAAATGGATAACATGTTGGGGCAAATAAAAGATATTGTTAAGGAAAATGATCCCAACTTGTATGCAATGATTTACACCTGTGTGTGTGCACGGTGGAATAAACTCAATGTTCCACTACATGCCTTGGCATATATCCTTATGGCAAAATACTACTCTCCATCTTGGTTGGGCCAACCTGCACTTGGAGGTGGGGTTAGGATCAAACCTCACACAAATCCAGAGGTACAACAGGGATACATGAAGGCATTAGACAAGTTGGTCCCTGACAGGGAGGAGTGTGCTGCATTGCGTCTTGAATTAGGCAAATACTTCAGTTGCACTGGTAACTTTGGTTCTTTCCATGCAATGGAAGACAGAGACAGATTTGTTGCTCTCACATGGTGGGAAGCATATGGCGGCATGGGACTTTTGCCAAAGTTGGCAAAAAAAGTTCTCTCACAAGTTGTGAATACTTCTTCTGCAGAGAGGTGTTGGAGCACCTACAGCTTCATACATAATGTGAGAAGAAACAGGCTGAATGAAAACCGAGCTGAAAGCTTGGTTTATGTGCATTACAACTTGAGGTTGTTGAGTCATTACTGTGATCGGGCATATGAGGATCAATCATATAAAGTTTGGGACAACAACCCAGAGGATGATAATTTGGAAGACGACACTATACATATGGAAGAATTGGAAGCATGAGGGATGATGATGTAGATGAAGTATCAGTAGCCATGCCACCGCCACACATAGGGCCAGTCCCACCATCCAGTAGTAGTGCGGGTGCCAGTGCCAATGCTCATTATCCAACTATTGTTCCTTTGCAGATTCAACCTCCACCTACATCCTCATGTTGCCCTCTGCCTTCTAGTCGTGGTACTCCTGAGAGTACTAGAAGACCACCATTGCTTCGTGGTTCTCACAAATTAGACATTTCTCATGGGTGTGGCAAGGGGCCAACCAATAGATAAAATAGATTTGTTGTTTACTAGTCTTTTCTATTTTCTAGTAGTTTTTATCTTTTATAACTATTGAACAATTGAAACTTGACTCTTTCATATTTAATGACAATTTAAGTTTGAAGTTTGAATTTGAAAGGTGAAACTTTGAAGTTGGCATTTATAAGTTTATAAGTCATTATGAATTATGAATATAATGCTTCATGAAAGTTATATGGTGATCAATGAATCAATGATGATAAATGTTATATATTAATGATGATAAATTTTATATATTGAAATTTGAAATCAATGAATCAATGATGATAAATGTTAAGATTGATGATGATTCATGAGACTCAAGAGTCAATATGTTGTATGTTTCCAACTTGTGGGCGTGGTTGATGAAGATTATAACTTCTAGATGATTGATGTTATATGGTTCAATCTATGTTTTTATGTTTTTTATGTTTAATTCATCATTCTACATGCTTTTGTTGACATATATGCATCAAAATATAAAAAATATAAAAATATATATATTTAAAAAAAACGCTCCCCGAAATGCTCCGGACTGGGAGCTTTTGAAAATGGCGCTCCCATTCTCGTTCCCGCTCTCGCTCCCCGCTCCCAAGTAACCATGACTGTGATCCTTTGCGACAACCAAAGTGGGATTTGTCTTTCTGAGAATCCCGAGTTCCACGACTGATCCAAGCATATTGATATCAGGTACAACTTTGTCTGGGACATTCTACAGTGAGGCGCCGTAAGGCAACATCACATTGGGACTGATGAGCAGGTCACATATTCTCACGAACCACCTGCTAAAGGTAAAATTCTTAACCTTCTGTGAGAAGCTTGGTGTCGTGGACAAACCCTATTATGAGGGTCCCTCTTGAGTTGGACTATGAGCTCTGGGAGCTCCAAGGGGCTTGGGGATAGTTGCTTGGAGCTATAAGAAACCACAGGGCTAGGTTCGCCTTACCTTGTTGGTGTGCTATTTCCCCACCGTTATGATATTGAGCTCGTTCACCCTCTCTTTGATCTATGCCCCACATGCATCCTAACCACGTAGTCCAAGACTCATGTGAAGTACCTCTTATCTGGCCAATGAGTTGGGAAATGAGGATAGAGACCATAGAATTACCGATGGACGCATCGTGTATTGCCGGTACAACGAGGTGTCATAAGGCTCCATCACATTGGGACTGATGAACAGGTCGCATATATTCTCACGAAGCCCCTGCTGAAGGTAAAATTCTTAACCTTTTGTGAGAAGCTTGGTATCGTGGACAGACCCTATTATGAGGGTCCCTCTTGAGTTGGACTATGAGCTTCGGGAGCCCCAAGGGGCTTGGGGATAGCTGCTTGGAGCTATAAGAAACCACAGGGCTAGGTTCGCCTTACCTTGTTGGTGTGCTATTTCCCCACCGTTATGATATTGAGCTGGTTCACCCTCTCTTTGATCTATGCCCCACATGCATCCTACCCATGTAGTCTGAGACTCATGGGAAGTACCTATCATCTGGCTAATGAGTTGGGAATTTTGGATAGAGACCATAGAATTACCGATGGACGCATTGTGTTTTGCCGTATTCTCTATGTCTAAGATGGGTTATATCCAACAACTTGATCTGGGTTCAAGTCCGGTTGAGGTTTTTACCTCTAAACTGACTTCAGGTCAGTGGAGAGTGGCAAGGACTTTGTGACTCACTCTCGATCATATCTTCTTCATTATTTCTTCTAAAACAGAGCAGAGCTGGCAAAGTACAGCGACAACTGGATGACACAGGATTGCAGGATGATATATGATAGTACATGATGGTACTGGATGGTAGGATTGCACAGATTGATAGATGGAGTTCTCCCTAGTTGAGAGGGAGTGTTAAATTTGGCAACGAGGCCAAACTCCATGTTGCATTGCTCATATGATGGAGATGATATTTTTGCTGGATTCCTCTTTTAGAGAGGTGCAAGATTGATCTAAGATCATCTTGTTTGGATGAGCAGAAGTTGGATTTTGAATTTATTTTCCACACGTGCAAATTGTCAAGGTTGACCAGATTTGTAATGCAGGCTCACAAGCCCCAAAAGATGTGTCACACACCCTTAGTGATGGATATAAAAAGGAGTGACACAAACCTCATTTCATCATCAACTCATCTCACACATTCCTCTCTCATCTAATTGGTTCGTACAACCTTAGAGGCCTTTCTCTCTCCTCCGCATGTGTGAAGGACAAGCTAAAGATTTCAAACTGTTTAGGGGTTTTCTGTGCAACATTGAACAACGTTGACCAGCGTTGACCTTGGGTCAACCTTGACTATTTGATTTCGATTTTTGGGCCAGATTTCATTTTTGGGAGGCCGCAACTGGAGCCACAAAAATCGAGGAAGTCTGAGATGTTTGACTACTGCATTGACTGCAGATTTGATCAAAGTTATACTGCTACATTGATCAAGTTTGATTGGATTATTTCAAACTGTTTTGGCTGACTTTGACTGTGAGAAGAGGCTGACTTTGACTAGCTTTGACCGAGCTCTATTGGGAGGTATTTCGCTGGTTTGACCAACATTGACTTTACTGGCTAGGGCACCCTGTTGACTGTTGTAAATTGTACTTTCTCTCTTTACTGAATTTGAAGAATAATAAGAAGATTTGATCAAAGGGTTTTCACCGCATTGGGGTTTTTCCCTGGCATCCACCAAATTATTGTGTCTCTTGTCTTGGCTTGTCTTCTGTTGATTTATTTATGTTCTATCAACATTTATCGTCAATGTTTATGTGATTGTGTAACTGGAAATTGAATTGGGCTAATAAGAAAGATTGAAGTAAATTGCTCTAAGCATAGAACATACCATGGTTAACTAAAATTAACGCTCCTTGTGATGATCTCCTTTACTGCATCGTTCTGCACCAACACTAGGGAACTTAGACCCTAGTATAACAACCCTTGACAATATGTTCCTTTCTGCCTTCTTCAGATCTATACTCGACCTCCTAGAGATCTCCTTTTGGTCCTTCTTTATGCACACTTCATACATCATTTCAAGGTCTCTTTCTTACAGTGTAACCCTCCTTTACTCTGTGAATACTTTTGAGATTATGTTGGAGTATTCACCCAATACCAAAGCTAGTATTTGCACTGATAGCAGTCTTCTTCACACACTGGATTGACCGAGACTTTGACCCTTTCTTCACATGCCTTTGCAGCCTCCTTTTCGGTGGTATATCCCTTCTCTTCTCACACTGTAATCTCGACTTCTATTACAAACTTTAGCTCCAAGATAGAGACATAAGATAGTCTCTCCTTCTTCGTTGATATGCCTTCCTTAACTTTGCTTAACAGTCTCCTTCTTCGCACCAAAACAGAGCCTTTCCTTAACTGTGACATCCTTCCTTTCTTCGCTGGAAAGTCACCGAATTACAGACCTATCTTTTCTCACTTGATCATAGAACTGATCCAAGCTTCTTCTTGTCTGAAATCTCAGAGATGTCCGAAATGATTGGTGGTGAACGAGGCCACAAACTTGTCCATATATAGGGACAGTCTTACCCTCTCTAGGCCGGCTTGATCATCTGCTATGAGGCCGACTTTACCAAGGAGAGTATACATCATCTTTAAGCTGACTTGTGGAGCATATTTGACAAGGTCTTGAAGGCACACATTTACATCAGTAAATTGTCTTTACAAGTGTAACACTTCTTCATATACATGACTCTTTAATTATATATATTTATGACCGGATGACAAACCCCTAAAGACTTCAAGAAGACATCTTTGACCTATAATAAAACTTCCTTGCTCTTGAAACCCATGAGGCAAGCATTACAAAATACATTTTATTATCTTTGTCTTCTACATTACATAAATTCATAATTACTAGTCATTATGAAGACCGAACCTAGTTACACTTTCCAACACTCCCTCTTAACTAGGGAGGTATTCATAATGGTACATGGTCACTTTCAATGTGAAGAATCTCATAAGAAGAATTCGATTGGTAATCCATCTATTATAGCATCATATTATGCAACATTGTTACAATGCAAGGCCTTGACTAACAACGCCATCTCTCCATGAGACCATGAGCTACAATGCTGGCGAGACCAATGATTATAGACACCTTCATCATTGTCTCCAAGGTACATACCCCACCCGAGTGTTCACCAAGTATGATCTCTAAGGACTATTCTTATCGGGATAGCTAATCCTCAAAGAATATCCATCCTTTCACGACTACTCTTTCCATAGATGCTCTAATACATCCTAAAAGATTATTGGATGCCAGATGATTACCCAATCCCGCATTCTGCCTTCCAGGTGAAGACCATAATGATGTGTCTATTTCTCCCTCTCAACTGGGGATAACATATTCCATAGAGGAATGTACTTAGAAAGAATGTAGCTAAGCTTTCTTCTTGGCTTAGGAATTATAGAGTTTCTTCCAAGTAAGAAACTTATTACCAGACTCCCTCTTAATCAGGGACTTGTAGCAGCAATGATGAAAACATCCAACTGCTCATGAAGGACTCCTTCCGTTGATGTCATGAATTGAGAAGCCTTCAACTTTGAGATCTCTTCATAGGGCACAGATCATCCATAACTTTCATCCATGAGTCATGTCTTCAGAAAGTGATCCATTAATCTTTTCATCTGGTCTAGCTTCATGTCATGTTGCTCTTCTTCGGACCATATTTATTTCAAGGATCTTTCATCCTGCCATATGGTTATCAATTGTGGAAAAGCGTGGCACCTGTAGGCAATCACTCCTTCGGTCTCAAGGCAAGGAAATGCCTTCCTTGGGTGGCACTCGAAGTCCACTGAAGAAAGGTTGAGCTTCACTCCTTGGGAAACTCTTGTGCTGAACAACACAATGTTGGCTCAGCTAAACAGCTAAGGAAATTCAATTTCTTCAATAGACAAAAGATGCAAATGACTCCCTCATTCCTTCCTTTTGTAATTGCTAGCCATGCATTCCTTGTGGGTCCCTCCACAAATTCGATTTTCCTAAAGGAATTCAAATTCCTTCTTCCTCTAGTGCGTATTTCTGGTGGGTCGCATATTCCACTAGCAATCAATTAATTTATTTCTTGTATGTTTGCCACCACAAACTGCCTTGGGTTAACTTTAATCAAAATTGACAAATTGATTTCCTAAGACTTGAAAGGCTAGTGATGAAATCCATAGATACAATCTCCCACTTCCTCTCCGGAATGGGAAGTGACTGTAGCAAACCGGCTGAGTGCGACAACTCGACCTTGTTCCTCTGGCAATCCACGCACTCCCTCACATGCCTCAGAACATTTCCCTGGAGCCCCCGCCAAGAGAACCTCTTCCTGCCAACGCTTTATGTCTTGAGAAATCCCGGGTGCCCTGCCAATGGAGAATGACGTGCTACCTGCATGATCCTCTCCTTCAGCTGAGATCCTAGCAGTAAATAGATCCGATCCTGGTAATAAATCACATCGTCCATCACCCGGAATCGGTCACCCCGGTGTGTGCCTTCCAAAATCTCACAAGCCTACCTGTCCTTGGAGTACTCAACCATTAGCTGAGCCTTCCAATCCTGCATGACATGTATCAAGGACAACGCTGCTAGTCTCTTAGAGAGGGCATCTGCCACCACATTGTGCTTGCCCTTCACGTACTTAATCTCAAAATCGTAAGCCTGGAGCTTACTCACCCATTTTTTTTGTCTCTCCTCCAATGACTACTGCTCTAGGAAAAAACGAAGTCTATTGTGATCAGTGTTTACTTTGAACCAACTACCCACTAGGTACTGTCTGAATTTGGCTAGTGCGTGCATCACTGCCAACATCTCCTTGTGGTACACTGAGTACAACTGCTCATGGGGAAACAATTTCTTGCTCTCAAATGCAATGGGATGGGCTCCGTGTGTCAAAACGACCCCCACCCCTTCACAAGAGGCATCACACTCCAGCACAAAGGGTCATGTGAAATCCGGCAAGGCCAAGACTGAGCAACTACTCATGACCCTCTTGAGGCACTCCTCTGCCACCTGCCTCCACTCAAATGCTCCCCTCTTTGTGAAATCTGTAAGTGGGGTTGCAAGCTGTGAGAACCCTCTCACAAATCTCCTGTAATATGTAAAAATGACCAGAAACCCCCTCAACTACGTCACGTTCTTGGGTGTGGGCCAATCCAAAATAGCACGAATCTTCTCCTGATTTACCTTCACTCCATCCTCTCCAATCACATGCCCCAAGTACAACATCTTCGTTAGTCCAAACTCACATTTGGACATTGCATACAACTATTGCTCCTCAAGTATGTGTAGCACTTCCTCCAAATGTTGGAGGTGCTCCTCCCATGTCTTGTTGTAAATGAGTAGATCATCGAAGAAAACTAAGACAAAGCATCTCAGCTGCCCACGGAACATGTGGTTCATACAAGACTGAAATGTAGTTGGACCGTTGGTTAGCTCGAAGGGCATCACCAAGAACTCGAAATGATCATAATGGCAGTGAAAAGCAGTCTTTGGGACATCCTGCTCCCTCACGCAAATCTGTTGATACCCCAAACACAGATCTATCTTAGAGAAGTATTTAGCCCCTCTAAGTTCATCCATCAACTCGTCTATGCCTGGAATGGGGTATCTGTTCTTCAAGGTCTTCTTATTGAGGGACCTATAGTCTATGCACATATGCAACGTCCCATATTTCTTCTTCACCAACACCACGAAAGAAGCAAATGGACGCGAGTTAGGCCTGATGTGTCCCAATCTCAATAGCTCTTGAATGGCCCACTCTATGTCGTCCTTATAGGCCTTTGGGTGCCTATAAGGGGTGGTGATGACTGCATTCACCCGATCTTCCAGCTCAATAGTGTGCTCGAATCAACGGTCTGGTGGTCTTCCCCACAGAGCATCTCCAAAAACCCCTGATGCTGCTCCAACAAGGCTAATATATCCAGATGTGTAGCCTTTGCCCTAGTGTCGCTATCTCAGAAATGCGTAGCTCAACTGCCCACTTCACATCTCCATGCCGCAGATCGACCTCCATCCTATGAGTTGAAACTGTCTAAGGGGGATAAGAGTGTATCCCCCTCAATAACACTGGCCTCCCATCTGGCCCCTTGAACTCCTTCTCCAATTGCTTCCAATCAGTGGTGACCTTCCCTAGTGTGTACAACCACTGAACTCCCAACACCACGTTGGTATCTAGGATATCAACCACAAAGAAATGATCAACGAGTGAGTAGTTCCCCATCTGCAAAGTCAATCCAGGAACATACTTCGTACACTGCATGGTCCATTCTCTTGGTACGAAAACTGAAAACCCCTTAAATGTGGCTGTCTGGATGCCCCTACGCTCCACCATTTGGGCATCAAGGAAATTGTGGGTGGCTCCACTGTTAACCATAACTGACACACGCTGCCCCTGTATGGTCCCTCTGATCCTGGGTGTCAGATACTTCGACACACCTCGAAGTGAGGCAAGGACTCCTCTTGTTGGGGAAAATGGTCCTCCTCCATGTGATCATCCCATGGTATTGCCACTTTTTGGCACCCCCTTCCAAGTGAAGGGTGGCAAATCGAATGGCATCTGCTTCCCTAATGAGGTTTAGGTGAAAATAGGTATCCAACTTTTGTATCCATGCTCTGGCTGAACTGTTTGCTCCCCCATCAAAGTTTGGAAGTGTGACCTTCCCTGCTAATCTCTGCACATCCTGGTTAGAAGATCCTCCTTTGTAATGGTTCCTTGACCCCCGTGGTACGCCTCTCCTTTAGGTGAATGTACTCACCAAAGGACATCACCCGCTTGATCTGGGCATCCAACCCCTCGTACTCATCGATATTAGATGCAATTGAATGAGGAAAATCTGCAACTGGGTCTGGCTCCCTCTTCGGTTCCCCGGCTCATCTACAAAATGTGGCATCAAAGGTCTGCCAGCTTGGCCATGCTGTGGAGTGTGTGGTAGCTGGTAGGTGCAACTGCCTCCTTCTCTAGAACCCCCATCACCTTGATGTTCTGCTGCTCCATCTGGCCTTCCACCCACATGCAACCCCATCACATGCTGCCTCATATCCATCATGATTTGCCCTTGTCTCATCATCTGCTGATTTTCTCTCAGCAACTCCTCCAAAATCTGGTCCTAGCCCCTTGGCCTGGGCTGTTCATCCTCCTCATGTTGGTCCATTCCTCCCCTCCTGACTTCTATCTCAGTGTTTGAAAACGGGTCTGTGTTATGTTCTCTCCCACAACCTCTGTCTTTGCCTCTACCACGACCTCTTTGGAAAACCAGTCGTTGGTATCTTGGTGGCCTCACCTGGTCTTGTTCCCCACACTGGCCAAGAGCATGCTCTGATACCACTGTAATATTCCTAATGGAAAATTAACAATGATAATAGAAAATATGCAATTACAGCAACACATAAATTTTCAGAAATTTACGCATATAACCAGAAATTGCACCAACGCCATAAACTGGCCAAGATTTTATTAAATGATAAGTTTGTGGTACGATAAGTTCAAGAAAATGCACTTGGGCTTACAAACACCATGTGATGAGTACAAGAAAGCCCACCAACTTTCCAAGCTAACTCCTCCAGAAAATTGCGCTTCTGCTCCAAAATTGCACTGCTGCTTGAATTTTCCCTTTGATTTACCCCCTATAAACTGCCCAAAAAGTTCTAGGAATTTGGGAGTGTGATCCTTGCCCAAAACCCAGAAAAATCTAAAAAGGGTTTCCCTTGGATCCAAACTTCAAAAACTGACCCTTCACAACTTGGCCCTCTTCCAAATTCGATTTCTGTTATTGTAGCTGCTGTTGTCAATCATTGCTCACAAAACTACAACAAACCTCCTCAAATGGCCCTACAACTGATCTCCTGACACCTTAGTTCCAATCTCCCTCTGATGCAGCTACCTCAAATGACGCTACTCCATTGACTGCACAGTCCAGGAAGGTGCTTACACAATTTTTGCAAGTGCTGGTTGAGAACTGTGTAAGGGCTTCTCCTCTATGGCTGCTGCTACTCCCACACCCCATAAATTGGACCTCAATCACCTCTGTAGCTCCTCCGGTCAACCCTCCAGCAACTCTGCTCCACAACAACAAGATGTCTCTCCCCTCTACGCAGTAGTAGCTCTAGATTGCATCCCAGACTCTCCAGAAAAGCGTGGCACCTATAGGAAATCACTCCTCCGGTCTCAAGGCAAGGAAATACCTTCCCTAGGTGGCACTCGAAGTCTACCGAAGCAAGGTTGAGCTTCACTCCTTTCGAAGCTCTTGTGCTGAACAACACAATGTTGGCTCAACTAAACAACTAAGGCAATTCGATTTATTCAATAGACAAAAGATGCGAATGACTCCCTCATTCCTTCCTTTTATAATTGTTGACCATGCATTCCTTGTGGGTCCCTCCACAAAATCGATTTTCCTAAAGGAATTCAAATTCCTTCGTGCTTTAGTGTGTATTTCCTGTGGGTCCCATATTCCACTAGCAATCAAATAATTTATTTCTCCTATGTTTGCCACCAAAAACTACCTTGGGTTAACTTTAATCAAAATTGACAAATTTGATTTCCTAAGACATTAGGAAAATCTAGGAAGGGACATTACATCTGGGCAGGTTGAAGTTGCAAAAGAGGCAACTGGAAGTCTGAATTGTAGAAATAAGCTGAAAGCAAGATTTTACTTGGTCTTTGAGGGTCTTGGTCAAGGGTCAAAGGTCTTGGAATTTGTCAATTGAAGGTCTATAAGAAGAGATAATTTTGGTGGGTTTCCTCTCAAGTTGGAGAGGTTTTGGCCCTGGTTGATCGCCTACATCTTGTGTCCTGTTGTCTCATTGTTCTAAATGTTTTGGTAGCTGTTTGATGATAAAGAATAGTAATTATAATTAAGGAAAGAAGTAAATCAAGGAAAAGTAAAAATACAACACAAGTAGTTATCAAAGCAAGAGAAGTCATCTTATGTTGCTGCCCCTAGATTTCTGAACATGGTATCAGAGCTAAGGTGACAAGTCAAAGAAGGGAAACTTAAAGAAGGGCACTCAAGGATTGAAGCACTAGAAGATCATCAAGATCATCAATCATCAAGAAGGACCTCTCATCTCAAAGGCATGACAAGGACAAGGATTACATCATCATCATGAAGAAGGAAGTTACTAGAAACCCTAGTTCATTCAAAGAAGGACTATACACTTGAAGCATTCTTGGGAACTTCACGCAATCATCACCTGAAGAAAAAGAAGACCTCAAAATCCCCACCTCCACTAAAAAGACTTTGAAACATCTTGAAGTTTACACATCCAAGGGAAGCAGGAGATGGAGCTGTTATCATCATCAAGGAACCAAGGTGATCTCCCCCTCTTAAGGAAGACATATTCTATCATTATTACCATCATCATGAAAATCAAGAAGGCAACAAGTTGAAGATATTGTCATCAAGGAGTATCTTCACAAGTAAGTATCTTGATGTCCATATCTGCATCCATCGCAATGGCTTCATTTTGCAAGGAAAACAACAAATTGATTGGGTCATCAAACTTTATTGCATGGAAGAAGAGGACTGATTTGATCCTCATAGAAAATGAAGTCATTATTCATGTTAAGGGTTCAATTACTTAACCTCTAAAGGAAGAAGCCCGATCTCATTCAAAGTATATGAAAGGGGAAATGTTAAATTTGGCAACTAGGGCCAAATTCCACCATTGAACAAATTAATTGTTGGAGATGATTAGTGCATTGAACTCCTCTTTTTGAGAGGACTAAAATCGACCTAAAGATCATCGAATTTGGATAAGCAGAAGTATGCTTTTGAATTTATGACCTCTCATGTGCAAATTGTTAAGGTCAACCTTATCATCATAAAGCTCAACAGTCATGTCTTTTGACCCTAATCAATTTGTATACATAGAGGTGCCTTCAACCTCATTTGATACATCAAAGGGCTCCAATTCATATCTAGGGTAGTCGAGCTCTTGAGGAGGACGAAGGGCTATTTGTTTTGGGTTTCTTCTTCAGCAACTAGGGCCAAGATCCCTCAGATAATCAACCACAAGACTTGATGAAATTTAAGGGCAACTTGTATGGGTAAATCCCGTCTCTATAAGTCTGAATTCAACCTCAGAAAGTCTAGTCATGTTTGGGTATTGACTTCGAGCTGATCTTTGGTAAATCTATGGAAGAATTTCTCCCTTTCTGTGTTCGTACTTTAGAGCCATTACTTTAGGTAGGTCCGTAGGAATGCACCAGATCAGATAGTGGGGCCGAGAAGCCTATCTTGGGGTCAGATCAGTTCTAAGAGCCAACAATGGACAATCTCTTTCTTGACAAGGAAAGCCGCAATAGAAAGGAGGGTTTCTAGATCAATTGAATGGAACAATAATGGAATACAAGAAACCCTAACCAAATCTTAGCTAACCACTGTTGACAAAATGATGACATTGCAGTTTTGGGCTATTCACTTGTCCAAGGACAGTCATATTGGATCTTCAAATTGGCAAGGCATTTTGACTTTAATTATTGTAATTTCTCTCTCTGCTGAACATTTGATATTAATAATAAGATGAATTGATCAAAGGTTTCCCTGTCCTGGGGTTTTTCCCCGTTTTGAGACATATCCTTGTGTACTCTTGTCTTGGCTTGTCTTCTGCATCTTTTGTCTATGTTCTTTCTTCAATTACTGTCATTATAATAATGTCTTATGTGATTGCTAATGGAAAATTAGGCTAATATGGACCTTTGAAGTAACTTTCCTAAGCAAAGAACATGTTAACTAAAAATTGACAGGAAGTAAGGGCTCAAAGAATTCTCATAGAATCCATCAAAGAAAGCAACAAATTGGTTGAGTCATCAAACTTTCTTGCATGGAAGAAGAGGATTGATTTGATCCTCATAGAAAATGAAGTTGTTAATCATGTTAAGGGTTCAATTACTTAACCTCCTGTTGTTGCCCAAAGTGTACACCAAGGGCCACAACGCTCAGGACAAAGGTTGTCACTCTAAACTTTGTCCACTCTGTTCTAGCTATCTCCTAGGCAAGCTAAGGGGAGTAGTCCCTAAAAGGTGAAAGATGGATGATGAAGGGAAACTTGTTGGGAACCAACAAGTTCTAGGAGATGCAATGAGAGTTATCTTATTAACTTGACTTAAATTAAATGCAAGCGAGATTAATTGAGCAATGTTCAAGATATTCAATTAGATTTAGACAAGCTAAATCTAGTGTTATGAGACCAGTGCCTTTAAACTACAGTGCTTAGGAGAAAAAGAGTTGCAAGATAAATGGTTTACCAAGTAATAATATGACAAATACTGCTTTAATGAATGATCAACTAACTTATATGAAATGCAAATCTAACAACTAGGTGAAATGCAAAAGACTTGGTTAATTTGATTAAAATGCCTATTCTAAAGTTAGCTTTCCCCTAACTCTTTTGAATTTGGGCTCCAAGGTAAGTTGTGGGAAGGAGGCCAATAGGAAGCAGGCTAGGGCCTTATTAATGATACCTTTTGTTGTGCTCCTATCATTTGGTGCCTTCGGCGCTGCAGAGACTGTGGCTCTGACGACTGCAAGGTCATTGTGTTAACTACCGAAGAGTTGCCAGGGCCCCTCAAGCTAAATGTGAAAGTTTTTCTTAGAGGTATATCAACCAAGGTTATGCTTGGAGGTGAATTTTTAATATGCACGACTAAGCTTAAAATTTAAGTGCAGGGAATGATTAAAAGATGAAGCGAAATGTTAAAGATTTAATCTCTTATATTACGATTTATTCTGAGTTAAACGGTAAGTACTTTAATGAAAATTCAATGAAAAATCCCAATTATGAAGATACTCAAAAAATACTCAATTTAAGAACTAAAAGATATACAATTTACCACATGTCCACAATAGAGTACTCAATGTAAAATGTTGATCACAATTACTTGAAAAATTCCCAAAAATAATTACTCAAGAAATATCCACTAATTCAAGTAATTAAATCCAAGCTTAAAATAGTTTCCCTTTTAGATAGTGAATTATTGTGAGTGATCTCAAAGATATCAAGCATTCAAATTTAGAACCCCACCAAACTTTGCTAAAGTATGCAAATGATGAAAGCCTAAGCACTTAGGTTTTAATATTAATGCCAATTTTTTTTTTTTTTTTAACAAAGTCGAGTGCTATATTATATTTGAAAAGAGGAAGGAGAGATTTCCTTGTTACAATTTGATGCAGTTGTAGACAAACAAGGAGGGTAGCAAACACAAAATGCCAAGCCTCCGTTATGCCGACTATTCATGTTATACTGCATTACAGATTTAGGATATATTCTAACAAATTGAGAAAGTAGGAAAACAAATTTAAAAGACATATGCAGAAAAGAGAGAGGAGGAATGAGGATCAGTCGATGCTGATTGGCCATCCGATTGATGCATCAGTGTTATCTTCAGGACCGACATTTCTCACGTTGTCTGAGCTGGAGCTAGGAGCTGAATGTTTCTCTAAAATATATTTCAGAATCTGAAGAGATTCTTCCACATGCGAGCATTGGTTGGTGAGCTCGTGGAGTTGATTCTGGAGGGACTGGGCCCGGTGCTGAAGGAGGTTTATGTCATCTTGCTGCTTTTCATCTAGGATCCTTCGCTGAGTACGGATCTGTTCCATTTCTGCCTGCAAGTCAGCACAATGGAAGCAGTCTTCACTGCGCGCCATGAAGAAAGAGGACGAGGTGGGGGCAGTCGGAGATGCTGAGGGGGAGAAAAAAGAGCAGGGAAAGGTAGGGAACTTGCTGGGAGGAGAGCAGGGGAAGCAGACAGGGGGTGAGCAGCAAATGGCGGAGTAGGGGTTGCGAAACAGTTCTGTGGGCAACAACAGGTAAGAAGGAAAAGAGAACAAGGGAATGCATGGCAGAGGTAGAAGGAGAGGCGCACTTCCAAAGAAGATTGAAGAAAAACAGGGGAGAGCAATCCGAGGGGTAATGTGGCAATGCAGGGAGGAGGGAGGAATAAATAACGAGGGCTGGGAGGAGGAGGGAGTCGTGGCTGGAGGATCAAGGAGATAAGGTCATGGAGGGGGAGGTGTTGAAGGGATGGGGAATTCTGATAAATTCAGAGAGATTCTTGTAGAGAATCCAACAAAATAGATATTTTGACAGAGATAAGATCATGGTAAAGGTGTGAAGGATAGGCCATGATGACTGTGGATTTGACCGGTTGGTCTTCTGCAGGCTTTGTTAGCCAAATTATCCGCAAGCTTATTGTTGGCTCTGAGAATGTGATGGAAGGAGATATCCTGCATATCTTTAATCAAATTGCGACATCTACTGATGATCCTGTGTAGAGCTATATTTTGGATTGGAGAGTCTTTCAACGTCATGCTGATAATAATAGCTGAGTCCCCAAACACCATTACACTTGCTATGTTGTATCTCTTTATCAATTGGAGGCCTTGGTGGAGAGCGTAAGCTTCGACTTTGTTGTTAGACAGAGTGCCGAGACCCCATTCGAAAGAGAACAAGACACTGCCATTTTCATCCCTTATGAGGCCTCCAAGCCCATCAAATACCCGGATTCGATTTAGAAGCTCCATCAAAGAAGAGGGCTAGTCTTTTGCAACTATCGAACCATTCAATAAATTATTTTTCTTTTTGTCTTATCTTCCAAATTTCTATATGATAGGGTTGGGTAACTGGAGATTTGAAAGGGCCGGGATTGTCCAAGACTCTACCCAGAAAATTTCTTTCATCTACTTGAAGATTGTTGAAGTTAATGCTACCAGTACTTTTTGAGAGAATAGTTTCTATGATGAGTCTCCAAGTCTTGTTGCAGACTTTCCTTAGCGATGGTTTTTTTATTGTTGAAGATCATCTTATTTCTTGCCAACCAAATGTTCCAGAGAAGCACATAAGGAAGGGTATCCCAGACCCTTTTGGTTATGTTCTTGCTCTTTTTCCCCCATGGATATTCTTTTTTCCAATTTTTTATCAAGTCTGAAGTGGTGTTGATAGAGTCTAAATTGATCTGAGAGAAAGAAGTGAAATCTTTCTAGCACTGAATTGCAAAAGGGCATTTCACAAAAAGATGAAATGCAGTCTCTTCTGCACATTGATAGTTGGGGCATTTAGATGGGCCATATACACCTCTTTTTTTTAAATTTTCTGAGGTTAAGATCTTACCTTTGAGGAGAGTCCATATAAAGATTTTGATCTTTGGTATGGCTTCAAACTTCCAAATGAGCTTCCATATAGGCCATTGAGGAGATGGGAACTGCTCTTTTAGAAGTTGACAATAAGATACTTTGATAGAGTATGAGGACCCGGAGGGATCCCATTGAAGACTGTCTTCACTGCCTTTCAACAGAGGTGCTGCACCATGAAGCATTACTTTAAGATTTTTCAGATCTTCCTCAAGATGAGAGGGGACGGGCGGAAAATCCCAATCGATCCAAACGTTTGAATGCTCATCCCACCTTGAAATCTGGGCTAAGGTGTTTATATCAAAATTCCGAAGGTGGGTTTGAATTCTATGTGTACTCAGCCTTTCTTTAAGAGGAGCTTGCCCCATAATTCGGTCGTTCCAGATGTTTGTGTTGCTTCCCCCTTGAGGAACTTTGGAAATATTTCTGCTAATAAAAGGGATGGCTTTCTTGCATAAATAGACAAACCATAACATCTAGCAAATCATCAATATAAAAAAGCAATTACATACCTTTAGAACTTCATAATTCTGCCTCCAAAGACACTTTGTCCTGTGCACTATGCTTTGAGATTTTTGGCCCTCTTTAGGGCTTTCAGTGAAAGCTGCAACAACTCTAATTCAGGCCTCAAGTCTTCCTCAAAACCCTGCGATTTCCTTTGAGACTAATTCACCTCACCTCAGAAATAAGTTTGACTGATCTGCCCTCCAAAACAGGCCTTATGACCCTACTCACATGGCACTATTGGGGCTCAGTCCTCCCTTCAAGACATTGAAACTTGCGACCTGCTTAACCAGAGAATTCACTCTTCCAAACATGCGCAGATTTGGTCCCGAGTTATCCTCTTCCACTCGGCCTTGATTATAGAGGTCTTGAAGATGCCTTAAAGGGGAATCAATCCTCCCTTTCTCCATTCTAATCTAGAGCGAAGTTCCACAGGCAAAGGGATTGTAATTACAATGATAGAGAGCTAGGATATATTCTTAACTAGGGCACAAGTAGAATCTTGCAACTAGCGAAGATGTCTTCATGAATTCAGCCCTCCATCCCTTCACAAAAATACCATACACAATTGCATCTGCAGCTCTCAGAGACAATACGTACTTCAGATCAGAAGATGGCAAGAGAGCAATGTGTGTTTGAATGAGTTCCAAGGTCCTCTATTTATATTAGGCGTTCGAGGAGGCAAGCGGTGCCTATGAGTGTCACTGTGACCCTTCATATAGTGAGGCCAACACGATGAGAATCCACGTTTAATTTTCTCTTAATACTTTTTAAATATATTTACCAAATGTATTGAAGATTGCTTGCCCAAAGAAATTTGTCACATGAAATAGGAGTGCCAAGCCATTCAACAATAATATTTCTTTTGTCCAATTTGAATTCTTCCTTGGGGCAAGATGGTTCCTTCTTAGGGTAGTTGGGATTCTTTTTGGTAATTGGATTTGGGGAAATTCTTCCTGATGCTGCCCCAAAATTCAACAACATAGTCAAAAGTTTTGTTCAAGATATCAAACCCCCAAAAAAGAACATTTTCATCTCTTATATTGAGGCTTTTAACACTGATATCCAATATGAGTTGTGGGGTAAGGAATCTAGGGGAAGCTCAAAGTGCAGCTAAAAAGGTGGATAAATACAGAAGAGGTTCTGGAAAATTAGACATTCCAGGATTTAGAAGAGGAAAGTCTCAAGAGTCTAAGGGGAAGGTAGAAGCTAAGGAGGTAGTATGTGACATAGTCAAGGAATTAACTCGATCAAATTATGGAAATAAATCTTGCCAATCAGATGAATGCCATACAAAATAGATTGACAGCCATGGAGAGGTCACAAGAGGGAAAACGTAAACCAAGGCCAATTGATAGGTGGTAGAAGGGGCCATCACAGGATCAAAGACCACCCAACCCCTTGGAATTGACCAATGTGGTGGATCAAGATCCTCCTTATTGTAGGCCTTGTGATGCATTCCACGAGGAGTCCACCTGCCCCATTGTTAGCAGGATCATTGAAAGTGGCATGGCTGGAGGAGATCGCGCTGGAACTAGTGAGCAATTTAACATGTTCACTCTTTCCAGGGAGGATTGGATGGAGAGCATTGAAAGAAGTCAGAACATTAAAACCATGGAAAAGATTCAGGGTGTTGATGATGTGTTTGATGCTTGTAATGTTGACAACATGGTTGCTACTAATGATAATGTCATCAATTTTTGGGGAAAAGCCCATTCTTGAACAGGTCCTTGCCATGGCTAAGTATAAAGGGGTGTCTTACCAGAATGGAATGATAAAAACAAAGTATTCCCAAAGTTTTCTTTCCTCCCACTTCTGATTTAGACTTTGACTTAGGTGGTTGGATTAACAATGTAAAGGTCTTAGTTCTAGTATCAGAACTTTTGAAGACACCATCTCAAAGGTCAAGGCTATTAAAAGCTATTGAAGTGTCTCAGAGATAAGTTAGTGCTCAAATGCCTAGGGATGTACTTTAAGATGCTCCAATTATATTGAAAAATATGAATAGTTATGTGGGAAATGAACATCATCAACTCTTTTCATTACTTTTATGGTAAATGATCATCTCCTACATAATTGCATGCTCTTATGAAGGTAGTGGGCAACTGATTTGGGTGGCAGCTTTCAAATGGACCTATGCGACCATCCCCATGCCAGTTAACACTTTTGTCAGGCTTGCCTAGGAGTTAGAGTAGAGATATCATGTTGAAAACCCAAGGGAACCAATCAACAAGATCATTTGTTGGTCATACAAGACAGAGAGTTATGCATTTTTGACAAACTTTTTAACACCCATGACAAGGCAGATTAAGAGTGAAGAGGTTGGGCGTTCCACAAAACACTTTGATGCATTGAGTCTCTCATTAGCACATTTTGAAATGGGTAGTAAGGCAGGCAAGACATATGGATTCAAAAGGGTTGTGTCATCATATCAACTTACTTAGAAAGCAACAAAAAAAAGAAGATAAAAAAGAAGAAAGTCAGTGCTAAACCTCCGATATTGAATAGTGCATGTCATTAGTAGGTTGGCACCCATAAAAGAAAAGGAAAAAAGTAGAATAAATCTGATGTCCATAAGCATGTCAGCATTGGGACAAGTCAAAGTCCCAAAATTGTCAGAATTGGACAAGGCACATTAGAAAAGGAACCTATGGATTTGTCTGTGAGCAGGCAGGTTCTCAAGATGGACTTCATCGTAAACATTTTCTGCCTAAGGGGCCTGTTGTAATGTATTTGTATCCTTGCTCTTGTTTTTCATTTCTACTTATCAAGGAAGTGGGCAATTTATTTGGGCAGTAGCCTTCAAATGGACCTATGCTATGCCACCATCCCCATGCCAGATAACACTTTTTTCAGGCTTGATTGAGAGTTAGAGCAGAGATATCATGTTGAAAACCCAATGGAACCAAACAGCGAGATCATTTGCGGGTCATACAGGGTAGGGAGTTATGCAGTTTTGACAAAGATTCCAGCACCCATGACAGAACAGATTAAGAGTGAAGAGGTTGGGCATTCCATAGAACATTTTGATGCATTGAGTCTCTCATCAATACATTTTGAATCGGGCAGTAAGGCAGGAAAGGCAAATGGATTCAAAAGGGTTGCATCATCTTATCAGCTTACACAAAAAACAACAAAAAAGCAGAAAAAAATGTTAGTGCTAGACTGCTAGTATTGAATAGTGCATTTCGACAGAACAAGAATCAGGGAACCAGAAGCTCAGAACTCAGACAAAAAACCCAGAATTCTTCATTAATATTTGCATATGGAATGTTACATCAGAAATCAGAATACAGCAACTCTTTTCAGAGATTGACTGCAGTGGCATTCACCAGATATAGCAACTCATAGTATGAGCGTGCTCACTGGAGGCTTTCTGGCCAGTTGCAGACTCTGACTCAGAGTTTACAAATCACAGACTCAATCTAATGACCCCGCCACTTTAGATTCTTCTTAGTGCCGAGCACACTAAGACGCAGGCTAGCCAAGTCACCTAACAGAGTCAAACTTTGAGACTTAGTCGCCGTGATGCAAGCAGATTGCGAGGTTTCGCGCAGATGCAGAGTAGGGAAACAAAGCTCAGACTCAATATACAGAGTCAGACTCTCAGACTCCGAATACCCAAATGAGCTTTCGAAGGGTGTATATATAATCTCCTAGCCAGTTATCCGGTTCCTACTTTTACCGAATACCGGAAACAAAAGATCTGTCCTCGGATAGAATATCATACAAGATATCTGTCACGAGCAAATGAATAGTAAAAATGTACCTAAGATTCGGGCAAGAGGGGACAACCTCTTGTTATCTCATCCCTTGGAGGCTAGGCCATATGGGGACCGAATCTGACCCAATCTACAAAAGTTAAAAATGGCCGGAATCTAGGACATCGGCTCTCTTTACACAGTGGAGATTTTATTTGGCAAAATCCCACGGAAACCGAATATGTACATAAAGTAAGATATGCAAGGATTTCATTTGAGTGATCCTTACAATCAATCACTGTTAGCATGGTCATCATAGTCATGTTCATGATCATTATTATGCTCTCCATAGTATTCCAATAGTTCTTCAGTACCAGGTGCAATCACTTCATGAGGAATATACAGCCAAGGGGGATCATGTTCTCGGAAACAACAATGGAATGGAAATGAGAACATATTGTATGGTCTCAAAACTTCATCTATGGTGATTCTTCCTTGAAAACTGACAAAGAGGCAAAAATAATCATCTTCTTCATTTGGTACCACCACTGTATCTTGATGTGCAAATTCAAACTCGATGACATAATCACTTTGTGCAGCTATATGCAATTCCCACATCAATGTACTTAGAGTAAATTTGTGATCATGTTCTACCATCCAATCTACTCTAGGCATATACATAACAAGAAAGACTTTGAACCAGGGACTCCACCAATTTACAACACTATCTATATCTATAGCATAAAATATGACTCTATCAGACCTATGGATTCTAGCTCTTTGATGAATAGTAAAATAGTCTTCTCAGGTCCAATCTGTTTTTTGGATGAACACATAATATATTTGATCTGGACCTCTAGACAATGCGTAATATGCTCTCCACGAACTATTCCTATATGGTAATTCTCTAAAATACATCCATTGGGCTTCTTCAGAATCAAACCACTTTTGTAACACAATTTGCCTAAGACTCAATGGTAATTTACAGACTTCTTTGACAAGACAATCCCAACAAAATTCATAATGACAATTGCTACAGACTAAAACTTGACTGACTCTATTGGACTGGACTGAATTCGAACTTGAAGCACCATCAAACCTTAAGGGTCTGAACATCTTTATTTCCTTGATTTCTGCAGCACCTTCTTTGGTTTTGATTTTGACATTGTATATAAATCTGGAGCAGAAAACTATCTTGCAGATATGTTAACCAGAGAAGGCGCTGCAGAAATCAAGGAAATAAAGATGTTGGGACCCTTAAGGTTTGATGGTGCTTCAGTTCGAATTCGGTCAGTTCAACAGAAGTGAATCAAGAATTAATCTGTAGCTTAGTGTCTCACTGAATTTTGTTGGGATTATGCTTGTCCAAAAATGTATAAATCTCATCAGTCTTGGTCAGATTGTGTTACAAAAAGTGGTTTATTCGAAGAAACGTGGATGTATTGAAATTACCACTATAAAGTCGTCGTGGAGAACATATTACGTATCTCAAGGTCGGTCCAATTATATTACAACTTCATCCAAAAAAAACGGTGAACTGGGGAAGATACTTACTACTTCATCAAAAATCTAGAACATAGGTCTGTTAAGTCATATTTTATATTTATAGATATAGATGATGTTGTGGGTGAGGTAGGAGGACACTGATTCAAAGTCTTTGTATTATTCTGCCTAGGTAGGTTGGATGGTATGATAACGGAAAGCAAAAATGTGGGAATACATATAAGTACACAGAAATGATTATGTCATTGAGTTTGAGTTTGCACACCAAGACACAGTAGTGGTACCAAATGAAGAAGATGATTCTTTTTGCCTATTTGTCAGCTTTCAAGGAAGAATCACCATAGATGAAGTTTTGAGACCATACAATATGTTCTCATTTCCATTCCATTGCTGTTTCCGGGAACATGATCCTCCTTGGTTGTATATTCCTCATGAAGTGATTGCACCTGGTACCGAAGAACTATTGGAATATTATGGAGAGCATAATAATGATCATGAACATGACTATGATGATCATGCTAACAGTGATTGATTGTAAGGATCACTCAAATGAAATCCTTGCATATCTTACTTTATGTACATATTCGGATTCCGTGGGATTTTGCCAATAAAAATCTCCACTGTGTAAAGAGAGCCGATGTCCTAGATTCCGGCCATGTTTAACTTTTATAGACTGAGTCAGATTCGGTCCCCATATGGCCTAGCCTCCAAGGGATAAGGATCAGCCGAGGAGATTAGTTCCCTCTTCCAAATCTCGACCTACTATTCATTGCTTTCGTAATGATCTTGCGCGTCATTATGAAGAATCTTTTTGTTTCCGTGCTCAGTAAAGTAATTTGATAATATCAGAAGATTATATACACCCTTGGCTCATTTAGTTATTAGTCGAGTCTGATGTATATGTGAGTGAGCTGTTTCCACCTTTCTGTCTACTTGCCGAAATAAATGCAACACATCCATGACAAATCTCGAAGTTGATGCCGGTAGATGACAGCTAGCCTAGCGTCTTAGTGTGCTTTCGGCACTAAGAAGAATCTAAATTAACTCGAATCATTAGAGAAAGTCAATGACTAACAAACTCTGATCGAAATGCACTGTAACAACCTCCGATGAAGCATGCTCATACTATGAGTTGCTGTATCTGGTGAATGCCACTGCAGTCAATCTCTGAAAAGAGTTGCTATATTCTGATCAGAATTGGACAAGGCACATCGAAAAAGGAACCTATGGATTTGCCTGTGAGCAGGCAGGTCCTCAAGATGGGCTTCACTGAAAACATCTTATGCCCATGGGGCATGTTATTTCTATCCTTGCTCTTGTTTTTCATTTCTAATGTATTTCTATCCTTAATCTTGTTTTTTCATTTCTACGACAGCCTGTTCTTCTGAAGATTGAACTTGGGTCGATGTGAAGAAAAAGCTCTCTTGATTTACTACTTGACCACAACTGGCTTGACAAAAAACATGAATTCTTTATTGAGGGCTTGTTCAAGTCTTTGTTGAACTATTGTAGACACAAATGTTATCATTGTAAAATTTGAACTTCATGAAATTCTAAATAATCTTTTCTTTTGGTCATTGGTGTGAAGCATGAAGAATTGTGAACCAATGTGCAAAAGTCCCAATAAAATCACTATAAAATCGACAACTCGCGAGTTTTCAGAGTGCTGATTTTTTTGGTGCTTTTTATTTTATTTTATTTGAAAAGCCCTTGATTTTATTGTAAAAGTTGTGATTTATTCCCGATTCGATGGAAAAAATCACGGGTTGCTTCTGGGGCGAGTTAAATTAGTCTTTTTTCTTTGAGTCATTTTGCATGCCCAACTATCTGTTTTGAGCTCCGAGGAGAAGCAAAGGGTTTCTAGGCACCAAGGAGGAGGAAAAAAGCACATGTTTTCGAGTGCTGATTGATTTTTCTCCACTGTTCAACGAGTTCTCTTTAGCATCCATAGACTGGCCTCTAGATGATGTCATAGTCCATTTCCACCCCCAGGGCCTTCTTGTTCTAGAGGATTCTTGTTCTAGAGGAAAATCTATTTCCTTTTCCCATGAAAGGTTTGAAGGAACTCACTAGTTTATGTACCTAATCTGATTGTAGATGACTCATGATGATGAGAATCGAGATCCACTTATTATATTTTTTGTTGATATTTTGACTCTGAAGGCTGAGTCAGGACTAGGGATTCAAGATCTGATTCATTGTCGATATGTGAGGTAGCACTAGACTTCTTATGCATCTTTTGTATTTGTCTTTATTTCATACTTATGTGGCAATGCATTTATTTGACGTTGTGGATATTTTAGATGTATTTTTTTAAATGTTGCTGATGTTTTGCTAGTTTTTACTGATTTTTTACCGACTTTACGATTTTTTCATTTTTCGAATCCTTTCTGATTTATTCTTGATCCTGACTTTTTCAACATTGTTTTGAACGCTACATTTATTTTGAGTTCACCTGTCATTTCAAAACCTCTTTCATTTAATATTTTTATAAACCTCCAGGACATGAAAAGTTTTCAGCATCTTCTGCGTATTTACTAATTTTTCATTTTCTCAATTGTATTGTTTCAGTGGCTTTCAAAAGTTGTCACAATTTTCCAGCAGTTTGGAAGGTTTCTTGCCAGAGGAGGGTCAACTTGTATCTATTTTTTACAAAATTTTAATCACATATGAATCAACATTTTTACTTGCCAAGTCCAAATTTAAACCCGAACCTTTTCGTGCATGTTGAAAAGAACTTAAAAGGCATATACTTGGTTTTAACACTTGTTGAAAAAATCTCTTCAGGGCTCTTTTGTTTGTTCAAATATGGTTATACTTTCCCAACATTCTAATTGTGTGCCTTTTAGAAATGTATCCAACAAATTACCACTTAGAAAACAAGTAATCATTTTATGAATTCATGAGAAAAAGTGATCTTGAAGTTGTTATAGGGAAACCAAAAGAATTATATTTTATATCTGAAAATATGATAAAAAACAACTCCCATATGATGCAGAGACATGATCACTTTTGACAAAATTTAATTGTGATGCCCATTTCCATGTTTGGGACAATGGGTTAACTAATAATCCTCGTGGAAGAGTGTTCAATTTGATATTGAATGTGTTAAAATCTAAAATTTCTATGCAGAAATTTAAAAATTCTCTGCATAAACTTGAAAGTTCTATGCTGTTACAATTACTTAGAATGCAGATTTCTTCTTCACAACTTTTCAGATCAACAATTGTAGATAGAACATAAACTTAAGGATCATATGAAGACAACCAAGCATAAATATGAGACGTTGAGAGTTAGGTCCAATGACCAGGGAAAAATCCATAAGGGGAAAACCCATATGATTATTCTTCTATTAGATTTCTTCAATTGTTCAGTAGAGTACAGAGGGAGAGAGAGAGAATGGGAATGAATAAAGTCACCAATGTCTGATCAACTTGCAATTGAAATGCTCTTGCTTTTTGCTTGAAGAACTCCTTCTCCTCTTGATCAAATCTTGTCTTTCACACTTGCTCCAACTCTTCCCTTGCTCTTGCTCATCACTTGCTCTCACAATTCTCTTGCACACACTCAACATTAGCTCTCCTTCTTCACAATGAACATGCTACATCAACTCTCACTTGCTCTCGCTTAATAGAAGAGAAAAGAGAGGAGTTACAAAATGAATTCATGCCTTAAGCCAATAATAGGAGAATCAAATTCCACGAGGGAGGAGTTACTTGAGAAGTGTAACTAATCCCAAGAATAGAGAGAGAGAGGTACACGTCTTGTGGAGGTACAATTCGAATTAAGGAGAGAGAGAGAGTTACACTTAGACACGAGAGAATATTTGGTAAGAGTTACAATTCAAATTGAATGAGGGAGTTACAAGTGAACTTAATGAGGAGTTACACTTTTGCAGTCATATGCACAGCGAAAATATATAAAATACTTCGTAGACAAACACATCCATTGTAGAACAATAATTGTAAATTGTATATTATATAGAAGAATTGATGTAGGATGAGTACAAATGAGAATGAGGGCCTGCTTATATATCCTAGGTAGGTGCCCTTTCACGAATGGCCATGTCTCTAAGACATGAATCTTCATTACTAACTGACTAATCACTAGTTAATTAATTATCGTTACTTATTATTATATTTATATTTACATTTATTATTTTTATATGAATTATATTCATAACATAGCCTTCACCTTCAAAAAGCTTTGTCCTCAAAGCTTACTGATGAAAGACTTGATCTCTTTTTCTGTTTCGAATGTCTTCTCATCTCGACATTGTCATCTTCGTTGATACAAGTTGATATGATCCTCTAAGTGACAAACAAAACTGTCGCATTGAGAAGGGATCAGACCATCCTAGATTGATCTTCTGTGGAATCAAATTTTGTGATGAATAGTTATCGTATGGTTGGATTTTGCAAACTTCAGTACTCCTAGTAACATAAATTTGTTGTTTATATTTTGAATGATATTGAATCTTGATACATAGCTTGATTGGAAAGTTTGCTCTTATGATTCGGATGTCGATACATAGCTCCTTTGGTTTGGCTTTCCCTTATCATATTAATGGTTGATTCCTGATTTTCTTTAGCCGTTGTTGTTGTTGTTGTTGAGTTGGCAACTGAATCATTATTTGGAATGTCCATCGTTTGAATTGCAACTTCTGCATATGTTTTAACTTTTCTGGATTAGTATTTACCCCTTTTTCTTCAACTTGGACTGAAACAACTGACGACTTCAATACTTCACTTTGAAGTTGTTCTAGCTTGTCATTCAACGATTTCTTGCCATTTTCAAGTTTTTTTATTTGCGTAATTAGGGTTTGGTTATGATTCCTTAAACGTACAAGTTCATCCTTTATTGAATTGTTGACTTTATTCTTAGTATCATCATCTTTTAAACTTTTGATTTGTTCTAATAATGTCTGATTGAGGCTCTTGAAACGTAAAATTTCTTCTTCTTGTACTAATAAACACTTCTTGAGTTCCTTCTTTGTGGCTTTAGCTTTCTTGACTTGTTCGAGTAGTTTTTCATTGTGATCTCAGAGGTGCGAAATTCCTTTGTCTTTACTGCAAATGGTTTCTTCAAGCTCTTTTTGCTTCTTTGATATAGTTTTTTTGTTATCTTGAAACATCAAGTTTGAGATATCCTTAAAGTCTTCTAATGAAGATGTTATTGATTTTGATTTACTTGTTATGTCTTGAAATGTGACCATCTTCCCCTTATAAGGAAATGCCAAAACTTGTTCTCTATGTTTAACATGAATGTACCCAAATCCTTAAACTAGGGTTGACCGAGTATGATGTCAATCTTTCTATTATCCATCTTTACAACATGAAATTGAGATATGTACTCATAATGATCTACTGTCACTTGTAAATCTCTAATTTTATACTCTTTTTGGTCAAAAATAATTTTCCTTACACCGATGCATGGCTCTGGAAATAATAGCTGATTTGCCAAGTTGATGTTGATATAATTTTTATCGTTGCTTGTGATGATAGCAATAGTAATTTATCTTCCTTGGATACTTCCTTTTAATGTAATTACTCTATGATCCATAACTGAAAGACCATTATAGGTAAATTGTCCTTCCTTCATTATTTTTGAATTAGGCTTTTTTTTTTTGTTAGTTGTCTCCCTCACTTTTTATTTATTTATTATTTAAATAAACATTTAAGTATATTAAAAATTATAATATATTTTATGTCTATGAATATGTAATATATATATGCCAAACACAATTTCAAAAAATCATGTGCTCCATTGCTCAATAACTTTGGACTAAAACCGTAGCTGAGGGTCACATTGTTTGACCAATCCGGTAGTGGTTTCGGCGGTGACACGATTTCTGTCGTATGCTCCTTCACAGTGCAAGCCACGGTGTCGTATCTCGGTGTGGTGGTATCACAACACTTGACGGCAGACAGTAGATGGGTTGGCGACAACGAAAGTGGAAGACTGTGACCCGAGTATGTGACGTATCACAACGGGCATGACCCTACCACGCACCTGGCTGCAAACGTTTACTTTGCTGAAGGCGTTAACGGTACCGTCGGTTAACAAGTGGGTAGCGGTCGGGATACGACAAGCAATGGGAGCTATCACGATAGGTGTAGAAACGATACTACTTGCAGATCCGATGGATGACTTTTCAAGTGGAAATGATATGCACCATTGACTTTATGTAATACAACACAACAACAGACTTGGTCTGAGTTTTTACTCCAATTGCCTAGAGACAAGGTCCGACTGGAATTTGTGGGTGTGGACGTATGATGGCAAAAAATGGCAATGATCAGAGTCAAAACCTTACCTATCATATGGTGATGGTACTCAGAAGGGCAACAAGAGCGAACAATGTATAACGATGGTGGAGGTGGGGGCGGCTCGGTGGAAGGCAACAAAGTTTTATTGCTTGAGTCAGGGACAACAGTGTGCAGCTTGTAGTTGACTGTGGACTAAGGACGACTGTGTGTGCTTCGGATGGTGACGACGACTGGTGGTAAGTCGGGAGTGCATCCGCAGGTAATATACTCTCTTATTTTTTGTTTTATTATTATTATTTTTCACTTTTCTATCGTTTTATATATATAATATCTTTTTTTTTATTGCTTTTCTGAATTTATATTTTTGTGTAATATTCTTTTTTTAACAATTTTTTTATAATATATAATTTTGACTTTTTTTTTGTGATAACCCTTTCTTTATATATATATATATTTGAGCCTTATATATATATTGGCTTCTTTTTTTTTAATTCTAATGGACAAGGGCCTAACAACACTGGCAGAATGGAGAACCTCCTTCTTTGTAGTGAACACTTGATTGACGACAACAATGTTGACGAAGATTGATGGCCAAAGGTCGGATCAGACGTAGCTCTGATACCAATGTAACGACCAACAATCGTATATGCAACAAAAATATTTAAAATACTTCGTAGACGAAGACATCCATTGTAGTGCAATAATTGTAAATTGTATATTGTATAAAAGAATTGATGTAGGATGAGTACAAATGAGAATGAGGGCCCGCTTATATACCCTAGGCAGGTGCCCTTTCACGAATGGCCATGTCTCTAAGACATGCCTTTTCATTACTAACTAACTAATCATTAGTTAATTAATTATCATTACTTATTATTATATTTATATTTACATTTATTATTTTTATATGAATTATATTCATAACAGAGAATGAGAATGAATAAAGTCACCAATGTCCGATCAACTTGTAGCTGAAATGCTCTTGCTCTTTGTTTGAAGATCTTCTCCTCTTGATCAAATCTTGTCCTTCACGCTTGATCCAATTCTTCCCTTGCTCTTACTCATCACTTGCTCTCACACTTCTCTTGCACACACTCAACATTAGCTCTCCAGGACCAGACCCCCCTCCAAGAGACGTCCCAAATCCTCCAGACGATAGTTGCAGCAGTCCAGTTCCTCCTTAGGGCTATAGACATTGACAAGTTTCCTTCAACACTCTTCTATCGGCCTCGGATGCTAGGAGTAGGAGTCTCCCCCCCCTCCTTCAAGAGGCTCCTCTTTCTCCTCCAGGACTTCTTCATCACAGCTCATTGTCAAGATGCTTTAGTCATCTAGCTTTTACTTTACATTTGCACTCTTTGTAGTTTGTATTTCCTGCTTTTATAATGGAGGCGCACCGTTTGGTCCACCGGCTAGGCATGTTGTAATCATTGTAACCGACAGTCTCGTTGACCTTTTTGTGGTCATTCGTTGGACATTAATAAAATTATCTTATCTTATCTTATCTCCTTCACAATGAACATGCTACATCAACTCTTACTTGCTCTTGCTTAAATAGATGAGAAAAGAGAGGAGTTACAAAATGAATTCATGCCTTGAGCCAATAACAGGAGATTCGAGTTCCATGAGGAAGGAGTTACTTGAGAAGTGTAACACATCCCAAGAATAGAGAGAGAGTGTACACATGTCTTGTGGAGGTACAATTTGAATTAAGGAGAGAGAGAGTTACACTTAGACATGAGAGAATATTTGGTGAGAGTTACAAATCAAATTGAATGAGGGAGTTACAAGTGAATTTAATGAGAGGAGTTACACTTTTTCCATACATTGAATTAGTGAGGGAGAATTACATTCTCTTAAGTGTGGAGTTACTATTTTATTCCAAGAGAGAGGTTCAATTTTCCAAGTAAAAGATTCTCGATTTAATTTACTTATTCCATGAGAGAATTTGTTTTTATTAATCCATTAAAGTTGAAAGACTTTATATTATTGTATAAATAATAGTATCATAATTATAATAATACTAGTAAGGATAAAAATATTGATTCTTGACTTGTATAACCACGATTGATTTGATTTTAAAGTGGATTCCATATGTCGAGATCATTCTTGATCATTTAGACATGATTTTCTGTTTTTGGAAAGTCATTTCCAAATTGAGATGTGACTTACAATTTTTGGAAGGTCATATTAGAATTGTTAGAAGCGAAATTTTATTATAGTTAGTTCAAGCATAACTGAAAGATATGATTTCTTCTTGGAGAAATTCATCCCTGAGCTATCAAATTTTAACACTCCCTCTTAGCTAGAGAGGAATTCCTTTCTACATCAAAGATCCTTGTTTTCTCTGATTTCTTTCATTCATTTCAGTTCAACTCTGCTCTGTAACATCTATAACAATGAAGTCACAATCTAAAGAAGAATCATCCACTTGACACAAATTTGGAAAGGAAAGAACCATCACATGTCACTTAGACAGGGATTACACTCAACCAATTTTCATCTAAAAAATTAGGTGATAGAACACAAAAATCACATAGACAAGACTCAAACAAGTCACATAGACTAATCAAACACAACCAAGTGTCAAGTGGTGGAACACGTGCATCCTAGAAAAGTCTCACTACACCTATTGGTCAGATAGGTGGCTCTTCCCACGTCCTAGACTATGGGTCGGATGCATACTGAGGCTTACTCTTGTAGCACACAATACACAAGAGGTCCCTCATCCTTAGGAGTTTTCCGACATCATTCCCTAATCCTGTGAGCTCTGATAGGGGGGAAAGGCAACTCAGTGTTATCGATCAGCTGTGACTGCTTCCTGGAAGGGTCATGTCCATAAGTCTAAGTTGCTCTCTAAAATCCAAGAACTTTCCTTTAAGTAAAAGCTTGGTAAGAATGTCAACTATCTGATCATCAATGGAGATGTGATGGAGCCTCACTGCTCCTCTTTGCACCATATCTCTGATATAATGATACTTGATCTCAATATGCTTGGACTTGTCATGAAACATAAGATTTTCTGCAAGACGAATTCTGTTGTTATTGTCACAGTGTATGACTGTTGTTTCTAGAACTTGCTCCAATAGTTCCCCCAAAAGATTTCTCAGCCAAACAACCTCATAACTAGCCATGCTAGCAACAATGTACTTGTTGAGAAATAAGGGCTTTTATTTCTCTTTCGTTATAATTACTTTAGATTTCTTTATGTTTCTTTTACTTGGATCTTATCTTCGTTAGATTATTATGTTCTTCATCAAGTCAATTATCAAATGTACAAGAGACACAATATTTAGGCTTTCAAGCCAATGCCAAAACCTCTCTCTTGGAGAGGAAAACCCGATAAAAAATTCTTCTTATAGATCTTCAATTGACAAGTACCAAGACCATGACACAAACCCTTGACACCATTATACTTCCAAGACCTTTGTCATTGCTCTTCTCGGTTTCTCTAGCTGATCCCTCCTTTTTGCACTGCTCTGCGCCAGTACTAGGAAAACTCGGTTCCTAGCCCTAAACATAGTCCTTCCTTTCTGCTCTTTCCTTGATCTGTCTTTGGCCTTCAAGAGCCTCCTTTCAACACCCTTTGGTTTTTCTCTAAGATCCAGAACTGAACCTCCCAAGGAACCCTTCTTTTTGTTGTAGTTATCTTCAGAGTTTTTGACATATCTGAACTGTGATTACCATGGCACCTTGTAGATAGACCTTGGTTTCCTCGAACTGTATGAGGCAGCCCAAGATCGAATAGGAGATGACCTTCTTCATGCTTATTAGTGTCAGTATTTGCATCCTGCCATCATTGATCAAAAATTATATTTTCGTATCATGTTAGGGTCCCATTCTCAAACTTTTGTCATTCCATTAGGTCATCATGCAAAAATTTGGTCATTAGAGGTAGCCCTAGTTCAAAACCTCACTCTATTCAAAAATTTCATTACTTGCTGGCTCATTTCATCACTTTGCTGAGTGTACATCATTCATGAGTTTTTATCACCTATTCAGTCATGTCACCATGAAGTTCATTCAGTTAGGGTTTCCATTAGGTTTTAGGGTTTTCAAGGTCCATCAAACTACCATCTGCATGCATAAAGGACCAACAAGTAAGAAAGTGACAATAAATACATTTTACTTTGTAAAGTTGATTTGTAAATTTAATTTCAATTCAAATATGTAATTTTATGTTTTTCAATATGTAATAAGTTCTCATGGTTCCAAGGTAGCCTGCATACTCAAGGTTCCATCAACTAAATTAGTCAAAGTTCCAAAAGGCATCAGTGTTCCTAAACACTTTCCATCACTCCTATCCCTCAAAATCATCATTTTCCACAAGCACTAAACTCTAATTTCCTCTCCCATCGACCTAGGGTTTGCTATGGAATCAGAGACATCTGAGCAGAGGAGGCATAAGGGAGGTCATATCAGCAAGTATGAGGCCATTCCAACTCATAAACATCATGTCTCCATCATTTTTCAAGAAATCATTCCAAGGGACAAATCATTTGCCACACATAGGGCCAATTTCGCTTCAAAGTATGTTTCCGACCAAATAGAGATGAATTTTACAAAAGTGAAAGAGGTTTTTGTCCATCATAGGCCAAGGAACAAAAACCTCCTTCAGTTTTTACACAGGTGTTATGGTTTGGGAGGAATTCTAAAAATATAGTTTCTACAGGAGAGTTGCTGCACTTCTGGAGTGACCTTGGGAAAATCAGTTTTTCTATTAGCTGTAGTGTCCAAATGCCTGGCTTGATAAGTGAAATGGTAGCTAGACAAAGAGAGCTTTGCAATGAGCTATCATGAGCTCAATTTGGAGTTGAGGAAGGCTTCC
This sequence comes from Pinus albicaulis, assembly GCA_034641835.2. NCBI lineage: Eukaryota > Viridiplantae > Streptophyta > Pinopsida > Pinales > Pinaceae > Pinus > Pinus albicaulis. The sequence continues at coordinate 809,510,870 of CM076573.1, read as the reverse complement.
AAAAGTTGCCTGCAAAAGCACACTGCATTTTTTCACCCCCATTCTGCACTTTTTTACTAGTCTTGGGAGAATTGATTTTTGAGGAGCTATACTTGATCATTTTCAGTGCTTGATAGGTCCATTGTGTAGCCAATAGAAAGATCTTTCCAACGAGCTATCATGAGCACAATTTGGACACTGAGAAGGCCTCCAAACGTGGCCTGCAAGGTGGCGCTGCACTTTTTGTAGGGTGGCACTGCGCTTTCTCAATAGGCATTGTGCTTTTCTCTCAAGGGCGCTATGCTTTTGGGCAAGGCGCTGCGTTTTTGCCCAGTGAGCTCTCCAAGCACCAAAACTCAAACACACTCTTCCAAACCTTCAACAATTGCTTCTAACACCCTCTAGCAAGTAAGTACATCATGTTTATTGCCTCCTTGCACTCCTAAGCATTGATTTCATAGTGTTCTTGTTCCTAAGTAAAATTGGCATTTGGTCTAGTGAAGAAACCCTAATTCTATTCCTCATTCCCAATTTGATGCCCTTTAACCCTGAAATCCCTTACTACATCATTATTAAACTTATCCCTACCCCTACACTACCATTTGCTAGTCCCTAAATCCCTTTCCCCTAAAACCCTAAGTCCTAGGCTTCTAAATTTCCTAGGCAGGCACTTCCTCAACCCTGTAATTTAATTGTCATTTCCAACTCCCTTGACATTTCAACCTCCTATCACCTCCCAAAGCTCCATAACCCCTTCCCCCATCTCCTTAAAATTTCCTAGACTTATCCCTATTCCCTAGACCTATCTCCACTCCCCATTCCCATCCACCTCATCCCTAGGGTTTCTTGGCCATCAAATACTATGGAGGAAGAAAAAGACTATATAAAAGAGGAGGATAGACAAGAAGAGGATGGTAGAGAACAGAGAAGGCCTCACAAAGGAGGAAGAATCCTAAGGCTGGAGCCCACCAACACAAATGAATTGATGGCCTCTCCTATGACTGTCACTTGTTTTGAGTATGTAAGTTGCCTTGATTTTTGCAACATGATTCAGAGGGTAAACAAGCATCTTGAGAAGCTCCTGGAGAAGGCAAAGAAGGACATTGATTTACAAAGGAAGATGGCCAAACACCACTGCAAGAAAAATCAGATTGCAAGGTCAAAGCTCCAAAAGGCCAAATCAAGACTTGAAACCCTAACCAAGCAAAATGAAGGGGACAAGCTTGATATCCTTGTTGAGGCATCACTCATTGCCTAACATACATCATCAGCCTCCCACAAGAAGAAATTTTGAAGAAATTTGAGCAATTTTGGGAAATTTTGGAAATTTTTGCATTTTTGGCAGTTTTGCACAGTCACACTGTCAAAAGACCTCCAATGGCCAAACTGAAAGCGCCATTGGATTCAGAAGGCCAAGTAAAGTCAGGAAAACAACTTTACAAAACTTTTTTGGGTCAACAAACCAGTCAAAAAGTCAAAAAAACACCCAAAAAATCACATTTCTGCCCTGTTTTGGAGGCTAGCGCTACACTTTAGACTAGTCTTGGGAGAATGAAGTTTTGGAGGGTCAAATCAACACCATTTTGGAAACTAAGCACAGATCTGGGACCTAGACAAGTCATGCTTTCCAATGAGCTATCCTGAGCTCAATTTGGACATCGGGAACCCCTTTAAACGTGGAGCTAAAGTTGGCGTTGCGCTTTTCACCTTGGCGCTATACTTTTGACTAATTTTCTGAGTTTGCTGATATTTGTAAAATTTCTCAGTTTTCTCAGTTTCACTTTGGAAAATGATGATTTCACTAATGTAATTCAGGGATGTAAATGTAATTTTGATGTTTTTAAGTGACCCAGGGTAAATACATTAGGTAAAAACTCTTGATGAGATGTAATGAATCAGTTTCCAAAAAGTGAGGGATGAGTCAGTTTGATCTCCCTACACTCTAGGTTTCAGTTCAGTTTTTGGTGGAACAACTCCTCAACTTAGGGATTCGACCCCTGAGGTTGGGAGAAGTTGTCTCTTGCCTATATCTTTCACCTCTTGACTCATTAGAGAAGGTTGGATGTTGTTGCATTGATCAAAGACTCTAGTGTAGTCAGTATTTGGCAGGAAATTAATGAAAGAGTTGCAGCTATTTCTTTGGGATACCCGTGGTATGGAAATTGAACATTGTTTCTTCTTTTGTTTCATATGTGGGAATGTTTTGTACTCTCCATGATCCTTTTCATTTCTATTATATGTTGATTTTCAAGTTGATAAGCAGAATACATCTTCTATGCTCTATTTTGGGAAAATCTTCATAGTTTGTTTCATTTCTTCAGTTTAGAAAGAATACATGCATTGTCTTGCTCTTTCTAGCTCCTCATCAGTTTGATTCATCTCACCCTAAAACCCTAAAGTGTTAGCCTTCCTACCTACCTTGCCCCATTGAATGGACTGCAATCCTAATCTTATTTGCCCTGACCTAGCCTCTTTGACCTAATTCACCAACCAATTCAAACAAACAAACCACTGTACTCATACCTAGCCTAAAACCCTAATTCATCCAGCCCTCTTGGTTGTGACTTTGTGGAGAGAGCTCTCGCTGGTTTGGTAGAGCTAGCTACCAAGCTAAAAGATTGGTCCGTGGTTACCTCTGTTTGGACTCTTTCTCAGCCTTAGAGATCCGGTGGAGTGATAACAATGCTGTGAGTGACTTCGATTCTTTCTGAGATATGCGAAGGGTATGATCTCAATTCAGAGGCTAGCACCGCCTCTCCTCTGAACTGATCACAACCTCTTTTACGCACACTTTACTTGACCCAATCACAATTCCTTTTCTTCGCTGGAAGTACTTGTATCTTCGCACTGAATTGCTGACCCTTTACTTCACATATTATCACAAAACTCGTCTTCCTTATGCACCACATAGGACCTTGTACTTCGCACTTTTATTGCAGACCTTGTCCGAAACCTTTATATGAGCTAATGAGGTTGCAGTCCACTCTTTATATAGGGACTGATTCTCATCTCGAGGCCGACATGATGGAGGGTGTGTGAGCCGACTTCATTAAGGAGATCTTCTAGCATATTCTAAGCCGACTTCAAGAGGTTAGTTAACAAGGTCTTGGAGCATACAATTACATCAATATTTTGTCCCTTTACAAGTGTAACATCACTTCATATACACGACTCTAAATTATATTTATGACAAGACGAAAATCTCCTAAAGACATCAAGAAGAAGCCTTTGACCTATAATAAAAACTCCTTGCTCATGAAACCCAAGAGGCAAGCATTACAAAATACATTTTATTATCTTTGTCTCTTCATTACATAAATTCATAATTAGAAGTCATTATGAAGACCGAACCTAGTTACACTTTTCAACACTCCCTCTTAACTAGGGAGGTATTCATAGTGGTACATGGTCACTCTCTATCTGAAGAATCTCAGAAGAATCGGATTGGTAATCCCATCTATATAGCATCATATCAACCAGCATTGTCATAGTGCAAGGCCTTGACTAGCAACTCCATCTCTCCACGAGATCTTTGAGCTCCAATGTTGGCGAGACTAATGATGAATAAACACCTTCATCATTGTCTCTCTTGGATCATACCCCACCCAGGTTCCCTCAGGGTATGTCCAGGACTATTCTTATCTTGGATTCCCAGTCTTCAAAGAATATCGGTCCTTCCACGACTACTCTTATCTTGGATGCCCTAATACATCCTCAAAGAGTATCGGATGCCAAATGATTACCCAATCCTCCATTTCGTCTTCCTAGGTGAAGACCATAATGATATGTCTATCTCTCCGTATCATCTAGGGAGGACATATTCCACAAGGGAATGTGCTCATTCCTATATAAGGAATGTACCTAAGCTCCCTCTCGGCTTAGCAATTGCCATGTTTCTTCCAAGTAAGAAACTTATTACCAGGCTCCCTTTTAATTAGGGACTTGCAACAACAATGATGAAAAACACAACTGCTCATGAAGAACTCCTTTCTTCAATGTCATGAATTTCTTCGTTGTTGAGGACTATTCATCTTTGGGATCTCTTCATAGGGCACAAATCATCCATAACTTTCATCCACGAATCATGTCTTTTATCAGAAAGTGATCCATCAGTCTTCTCATCTGGTCCAGCTTCATGTCATGCGGCTTTCCTTCAAACCATATTTCTTCCAAGGATCTTACATCCTGCAATATGGTTATTAACTGTGGAAGACATATACTTCCCTTTGGCAGCCCTGCACAAACTCATCCAGATATTATTCAATTACAAATATGAATGCTTAAATAAAAAATTACCTTAGTGATGATCTTTCACCATGAAATTTTCTTGTAGGTATCAACATCCTTCATACAGATTGACACATCTTCTAAAGATATGTATTGTCAAGGGTCTCCATCTTTTCTAGACTTCTATCAGAGTCTACATATCTTCCCAGGAGATTTTTCTAGTCAAGTCTTCTTGGTTTCCTTGGATGTTGACTGTCTCTTTTCATGGTTGCTTTTCTCACAATTTCTTCCTTTCTTTCTCCACACAAGTTCATTTCATTCCCTAGAGCTTCGGTATGCAGTTCCTTGATTGTGTACAACCACCTCATATTCCATATGAGGACATATTGTGTTGATTTCTTCTGGTGTGGATCATGCCTTTTGGCAACTTGTGCATCGAAGAAGATTCTATTTTCCTTTGATCATGCTTCTAAAGATAGAAGCATACTACCTGCATGAGTTCATAGAATCCAGTGTAAGCATACATATACATGTACCTCATCTCCTTTCCTTTTGAGTCATCTTGCAGCAGGTTTCATTAGGATGAAAGAGTTTCATTCTCTTGAGATGCTTCATCAATATGTCATCATATTCTAATCCCAGAATTCTACAAGTTAGAATTCTCGATGAAACCTTTTGCTTTCTTTCTAACTAGTGAATCCAAAGAGGATTCCATTAGAAAATATCAACACCTGTTTCTAGATGGATTACTGAATGATGACCCTTGATATAGATGACTGCCTTCTATAAGTGTTATTTTCAGTGAGGTTCCCAGGAGCCACTTATTTCATAGCATTGTTGTCACATTTATTTCAGACATCCTCCTATGACGAGTGTTCCTCCTTCAATGCTTCCATCATGATGCCAATTCTAAAGTGCTACATCTATCTAATAAACAATGCTTCTTAACGTACTATTTGATAATCGATAGATACCTCTTAAAGAGGAAGACGATCTCAATCATAATAGATATCTTTCACCTTCTTTCTTAGGCTTCTTTGAATCAGGTTCTTCTATTTCACCGACGACATGGGCTTCTTCCCTTTTCCTCTTATACTTTTTAGATTTGGGACAATCTTTCTTATAGTGCCCAAGTTCATTTCATTCGTAGCATTTCATCTTATCCATGTTTCTCCTTTTCTTTTGAGGACCAAACTTACCAAATTTTCCCTTTCTTCTTGATATGGCAGCATATGCTTCATTTTCTTCATTTGATCTTGTATCAATTTTAGCTTTTAATCTTGTCTCTTCTATTTTACATAGAGACCATAGATCTTGGAATGGTGTGGCTTGTTTCTTCCCATAAATACTTGAAGTGAAATTTCCCCATCCCTCTGGTAGAGCATTCTGTACCACTGTAGTCATTTCTCTATCAGACATTACTTCTCCCAATTCCTGCAGTTGATCTCGTATTTCAGAAATATTCATAAAATATGAAGTGATTCCTTTCTCTCTTGACAACTTCAACTTGTATTGTTCTTGTCTTAGAGATATTACTTCTCTTGTAGTACTCACTGAGAACAACTCCACCAATTTGTCATATATTTCTTTTGAAGTTTCTAGTTTTGATACATATGGGATGAGAGAGTCTTTTATGGATTCTATAAGAATCCTTTGGGCTCTCACTTCCCCCTTCATGTATTTGGCATGAGCTTGGGTATCTTCTTTGAAGATCGAGTTGCAGATCCTTTGATATAGTCCATGACTTCATTTTCAACAATATTCAGATCTGTCCTTTTCTTCGATGCAAGAAAGTTCGAAGACCCTTGCAAAAACTCATTTTGATAGATTCAGATGAAGTCATAAAGATACTTACTTTGTGTAGATGCTTTTCTTCCTTTACCGACTTCTTCCTTGTTGATGATGTAGATAGTAGTAGAAGATCCCTCTTAGATTGACTTCCTCAAGAGTGGTGTAAAGAGGTAGATCGCCTTGGATCCTCGATGATGATGATGATCAATGATGGCTTGATGATGACTTCAACAAAATGATGATTTGATAAGGTCTCCAATAGTGTTGATTTGGCTTCAACACGAAATAGCTTTAGATTATTTGAAGATCAAGATCACCTCCTTGATCTTGCTTTTCCTCTTGAAAGGACCTTGATGTATAAGTACTTTGAGTGAGGTCTTTGGTCTTCTTGAGATGCCTTGAGGGTTTTCCTAACTTCCTGTAAACTGCTCCTTCTTAAATGACTGAAGATCTTCTTAGATCTAGAGATTGACTTTACCAAGTAGATCCTTCGTTTAGCCTTGATGTCTTCTTGAAAACTGATCCTTGATGTCTTCTTTGAAGCTTGAAGCTTGTTCCTTCTTGCTAAACTGCCCTTTCTAGCTATGATACCATGTTGAGTAATTAGGGCTTTTATTACAATTTCTCTTTGTTGATAATTACTTGAGATTTCGATATGCTTCTTTTACTTAGATCTTATCTTCGTTAGATCATTATGTTCTTCATTGAGTCAATTATTGTTGAAAAGTGTAACTAGGTCGGTCTTCACGTTGACTATGTAATTATGTATTTATGAAAAGAAGAAGACAAAGATAGTAAAATGTATTTTTGGTGTACTTGCTTCATGGGTTTCATGAGCAAGATTTTATTAAGTAGATGGACTTCTTCTTGATGTCCATTAGGTTTGAGTTAAGTGTCAAATCTAGTCTATCTATATGATCCAGGACCTTGTGGAAGAAGCTCACAACAACCCTCAATGCAACGATGAAAGCCAAGCCTTAAATGCAAGTAAAGAAGTACCTCATCAACGCTGAGATAAACCTTATCTAGTCGGCCTCACTCACAGCTGTATGGTTGGCTTGCTTAAAGGGATGTGCCCTATATATATATACACATATGGTATGCAGTGATTATGGAAGCCAACAAGCGGATACATCTGAGATCACATTGTAGATAAAAAGGGAGATTACAGTGCAGATAAAAGGGAGGATATAGTGCGGATAAAGGAAGGATATATTGCGAATAGGGTACAGTTTAAAGTGCGGATTTGAAACAGTAATGCTGGAAGAAGTTTGCGGACATCTCTAAGAAGACAATGCGGATAAAAGGGCAACATATAAGTGCGGATAAAGAGCAACATATAAGTGCAGATAAAAGGACAGTGACTAAGTGCGGAACTGAAACAAAAGAGCAGGAAGGAAAATTGCGAAAAGTGTAGGAGGTACAAGATTGTGGATGACTAAAGCAAAGTTTCAGATAAGTGCAAGAAGGGTACAGTAAGTATAACTCTGAGTTTAAGAGTGTTAGTTTAGGGATGTTGATCTGAAGAAAGAATTTATTGAAGTTGAGACAGTCATGATAAGAAGAAGAGGCAACAATAGTAAGGAAGGTAAATCTCCTATAGTTCAAGCAAATCAAATACAAGCATATACAAGGTGAAGGCCAAGGTCTCTAGTACTGATGTAGAGCTAAGCAAATTGGTGAAAAGAAGAATCAAAGTTGAAGAAGCTGAATCAAGGTCTTGGAAGCATATCTAGGTCAAGAGTTTGAGTCTTGGTCATGGTTCTTGTCATTTGAAGATCTATAAGAAGATTTCTTTGCGGGTTTTCATCTCCAAGAGGGAGAGGTTTTGCCCTGGCTCTAGGAGCCTAGCTTCCGTGTCTTGTGCATTTTGATAATTGACTTGATGAATGATTAACTAAGCTAAAAGAAGAGAAGACATAAGTAACTCAAGTAAGCTCACAAGTAATTATCAATAAGAGAATTTGTATTAATTTCCAGCCCTCCAAATTCTCAACATGGTATTAGAGCTAAGGCGCTGAACACAAGGGCTGCTTGTCAAAAAAGACACTCAAAGAAGTGAAGATCAAAGTTTGGGATGGAAAGTCAAATATGTTTGCAAGGAAGACTATCTAGCTACTTCAAGTGAGATCTCCTATCTCATTCAAAAGATCAACTCATTCAAGAAAATAATCTTTGCCATCAAAGATTTGCACTCAAGACATTGTTTGAAGAGAACCTCAACTTCTGAAGATATTCTTTATAATCAAGTGTTCAAGTACACCAACATTAAAGAAGCTTCTATCTTAAAGGAAACCCTTGACTTCATTTTCAATCATCATCAAGGAAGCCAATCCACTCAAGTAAGCATCCATGACCCTATTTGTCAAGATGCCTTATTGTAAAGAAAACAACAAGCTGGTTGGGTCATCAAACTTTAGTGCATGGAAGAAAAGGATAGTCTTGAATTTAATTGAAGGCGAAGCAATGGACTATATCGAAGGATCTACTATTCAACCCCCAAAAGAAGATGCTCCAGCCCATGCCAAGTACATGAGGGGAGAAATTAGAGCCCAAAGGATTCTCATAGAATCCATTAAAGACTCTCTCACTCCCTATGTATCATAACTAAAGACTGCAAAACAAATATATGAGAAATTGGTGGAGCTATTCCCTGTGAGTGCTACAGGAGAATCAATCTCTCTGAGACAAGAAATATACGAAATGAAATTATCAAGGGAAGAAGGAATCACTCCATACTTCATGAGGATTTCTGAAATAAGAGATCAACTGCAAGAACTAGGTGAAGTAATGTCTGACACTGAGATGACTATAGTGGTGCTGAATGCTCTACCGGAGGAATGGGGAAACTTCACTTCTAGTCTATACGGGAAGAAAGAAGCCACCCCATTCCATGATCTATGGTCTCTATGTAAAATAGAGGAAACAAGACTAAAGGCCAAAGCTGATAAAGGACCAAGTGAAGAGAATCATGCCTTTGCAGCCTCATACAGGAAGAAAGGAAGATTCAGAAAATTTGGCCCTCAGAATAAAAGAAGAAATATGGACAACGTATGATGCTTTGGATGTAATGAACTTGGGCATTATAAAAGAGATTATCCTATATCTGGAAAGGACAAGAGGAAGAAGGAAGAAGCCCATGTCACTAATGAAAGAGAAGAACCTGATGCTAAGAAATCTAAGAAAGAGGAAGTGAGAGATCTCTATTATGATTAAGATCATCTTTCTCTTAAGTGATTTTTGATTGATTGTAAAATAGTATGATAGGAAGCAATATACATTAATAAGCATCACGATAGAAGCATGAAAAAGGAGCTCTCGGTGAAACAGCTTCTGGAAAAGCTCTCTACTAAAGTAAAACAGTCATCAGATCAAGGGTCATCATGAAGACAAAATTCTGGGATGTGATGACATATTAATGAAGTAGGCCAAAGGAATGAAGCTCTTCATTCTAGAGAAATTGCTATAGTATGGCTCAAGGGAAAAAGGTACGAGCTATGTATATATATATGCTGACACTGGATGCTGTGAAGTCATGTCATTGGTTGCAGGTAATAGACTTACATATTTAGAAGTATGATATATTAAGAAGGATCTCTCGAAGTACTGACAAATGAAATCAACATAATATGTCCTCATGGAATATGAGATGGTTGTATAAGAACGAGAAACTGGAAAACTTGTAAGTTCCTAGGAATGAAAAATGTGCAGAAATGAAGAGATCATGAAATGCAACCATGTTAAGAGGCAGTTATCATCCAGAAGCCAATAATATGTGACTAAGAGATCCCCTGGGAATATATGTAGACTCTGACGGAAGTCTGGTATAGAAGAAGACCCTTGGCAAAACATATCATTAGGAGATGTGTCAATCTGAATAAAGGATGTTGATGCCTACAGGAAGATGTCATGGTGAAATATCAGCACTGAAGGCTGCTAATCATGAGAAATGATGCATGATCCTTGGAGATGATTCGAAGGAAAGCAACATGGCATAAAGTGGACCAAATAAGGAAGTCTGATGAATCACTTTCTGATAGCTGACATGACTCGTGGATGAAAGTGATGGATGATCTGTGCCCTATGAAGCTAAAAGTTGAAGATTCCTCAATATTGAAATCCATGACATCAAGGATAGGAATTCTTCATGAGCAGCTGGGTGTCTCATCATTGTTGTTGGAGGTCCCTGGTTAAGAGCCTGGTGATAAGTTTCTTACTTGGAATAAACTTGGTAATTCTTAAGAATGAGCTTAGGCACATTCCTTGTATAGGAATGAGCACATTCCCTTGTGGAATAGGTCCTCCCTGGTTGAGAGGGAGAGGTAGACACATCATTCTGGTCTTCACTTGGGAAGATAGAATGGAGGATTGGGTAATCATCTAGCATTCAATACTCTTTGAGAATGTGTTAGGGCATTCAAGATAAGAGTAGTCGGGGACCAATATGCTTTGAGGGCTAGCTACCCAAGAGAAGAATAGTCCAAGAAGGTCATAGTCCAAGAATAGTCTAGGATGTTGTAACTCCTAGAGACAGCCTAGAGTTGCTATAGACCAGTGCCTAGGACATCTTATAATGTATGAAGAGCAAAGGATGCATAACAGCGTTTAACGTTTGAACAAGACAGGGCTCTCATACTACTTCTTTACAAACAAAAAATAATATCCGAATGGAACCAAAACCGAGACAGTTTGATGCTTAAAGAGTAACGCTGGATGAATGTAATATTGAACTCAAACACTGCTGTATCAGACAACTTTAAGACAGTTCACAGTAAACAGGGCCGGATCCATGATATATGGCAGAAAAAGAAGATGTATAAAAGTGGTTACTGAGCTGCATAGAACGAAAGAGATATTGACTGTTATGAGGACGACACCAAGAAGAGTTTCCCAGCATATGGTGGGCTTATATGACTAAGAATCCATACATGCTGGTAACTTTCGTCGATAGCGCTTCGTATTGGCCAATATAGTAGAAATATGTATGAATCGGAAATGAAACACTGTATTATACCTGAGCCATTTTTAAAGTACCAGGAAGCTTATGATATAAGTATCAGAGAGATAAATTCATATCAGAAACAACGGGACACTTGCATTCCAGAATATAATACCAGAGACATGGATGTAAATGAAATGAACAACGATATTGCAATAAACAAGAGAGCATTACACACTACCATAAACCAAGGCCGGAATCCTTATTTAAAGTATAACTCCTTATCATTGAAGCCCAACGGGCTCTTCACATTAGCATTTGAGTCTTCACAAAACACATACAGAAAATCTTTACACAGTCAATTTCTTCCCAAGAATTGGAACCTTTCTTTCTTCTTTGATCTACCTTATATAGGATTCCTCTCATTTCAGCGAGAAGATATTTCGGGGAAATATCTTCTTCGCATGAACAAAATTTGTTAAAAGTCATTTTCATAACAGCGAAATTTCATGATGGGGAATCAGCCCTCCCATCATGCATAAACAGGCCCCGGGCCAATTTCAAAACGGAAACTTAAACAACTGTTTGATGTAAAAAGTAAAATGCAAGAGTGGGGGAAACACAACCCACTCGGAACTTCGAAAGAAAATAAACTAAATGAAAGTGAAATAGGCCGTTTAGACCATATCATGAGTTAACTGAAAAGTCACGGGCGAAGCTGAGTGGAAGCCGTTGCAGATTCTGGCGGAGGCACGTTTGTGGAGGAACTAGTATGCTGACTCATGAACTGTGTCAGTCTCTGCTGACTCTCGGAGGTTAGTTCTGGCATTGCTGAGAGCTTCTCCACTTTGATAAACGCTTCGCCGAGAGCGTGAATACTTGCCTCAGTAGGGAGCCGGTATCTGATCATGTAAAGGAGATTAAACTCCTTTTTGAGGACTGTGACAATGGTACTGGCTTTGAACTGGGTCGCTTTCCCCATTTGGAGGTCAGTCCGATCTCTTTCCGTTTGTAAACGCGCTGTGTATTGGTCTAGAAGCACAAGCACAGCAGGAGCAGTGGGTTCCCAACAGGAAGGGAGTCCGGCTGTGTTGATCTCATCCCATACCTCGTCAAACTGTTCGACACTGTCGGCCACCTATTGAAGGGCCCTTGAAGCCGCTGCTCGACCTTCCTCTTTATCGATGATCTTTTGACACTCGATGATTTCTGTAAATCGACTGGGGATGCCATGTTTCCCCAAGTCGTTCGCCCTTAGTGCATAAAGAAATGAGATGTAGTCCCCGGCGTGTTGAGCTCTGTTAGGCAGATCACCCCCTGCCTCCGGCAACTTTCTGTTGAGATAAGGAATAGTGGACTTGAGCTCCCCTATCATTGTCAAGAATTCCCATTGCTCGGTTACCGCCGTGATTATGTCTGACCAGATTAAGCTTCTGGCCTCGAGAAGGGTGAGGTTCCCCTTTGCTCGGCTCGTCATATCAGCAATGGTTTAGTGCTGCTCAGCCGTGACCTTTTTCTCTTCCTCGACTTCCCTTTGTAGCTCTTCAACTGTTCTGGCCTTTTCGGCCAGGGCGCCCTCCAATTCTGCGACCTTTTGCCTGGTCGTGGATGCTTGTTTCTCCAACACTTCGATATCAGCTTTAGCTCTGGATAGTTGTGCTGACACTGAGCCGGTTCCGCTTGATGCTTCAGCCATATGACAACTGTGTGAATCCCACCAGGTTTGTAGCTCCGTTGCTCTGTTTTCTAACTCGCCCATCCTCTTGGCCATCTTTTCCTTCTCTTCTCTCTCCCTAAAAAGCCTAGCAGACAGTTCCTTTTTCTCTTCCTCTGCTTGTACCAATTCAGCAGTTTGTACAGGATGCGAAGCTGGTATGCGAGCCTGTTTCTTTGCGGCTGTGATATCCTTCTGCAACTTAGTTATAAGTGCTGCTTGTGTACCTTTCCCTCCTTCATCTTGGTTTTTGATTTGATCCTGGAGATCACGCACCTGATGTGCGTTGGCACGACAAGCATTCTGTTCCGCGACAAAGGAATCCCTCAGCTGGTCATATTTATGTTCTGTCTTTTTTAATGCGAGGGTAATCTGCGATAGTTTGTCCTTCATCATGTCGCAGATCGTTTGGAACAGGTTGTTCATGTCGTGGACCGGTACTTTCTTCATATCAATGGCCAATTCGAGCACCTTATAACTAGGAACATCAGAATTTGGGTCCAGGATGGCCTCCGCCATAGACAGTACCAGGCTTTCAGTGTCTGCATTCATAGAGGCGGAGAGCCTGGTATGATATTTTTCAACAAACTCCCCTAACTCAGCTTTGTATTTGTCTCGGACGGTTTTATTCGTCCGCTCCCTTTCGCTCGCCCTAGATGAAGTGGGCTCGATGATGGCTTGCGTAACCTCTGTGTAATCGGAGGAGGCGACGCTGTCTCTCAGCATTGCTATCCCCGCCTTGCCTTTATCGAATTCGCCAAATTTAGTGAAGGGTTCCAATAATTGCCCTTCTCCTATTACCTCTGCTTCACTGAGGGCCACCCTCTGCCTCTTGGGCGGTGGTGCTCCTCCGGAGGTGCCTGCCTCCTCTCCACCTGCGCCCCTGTTCACTTCCTCCTCTTCCCCTGTAGCAGATGAGTCTGTCTCCATCTGCGAAAACATGGGCCAAATTTCGAGGTTAGCCCTCCACTCCATAAATGGCCTCAGCTCATGTATGTAGGGCGTAGACCTGTTTCTTTTTCTTTTATTTGAAATGATTTCTCGTGGGTCATAAGCCCAGCTTGTCCCCAACCTCAGGTCCATGTTTCGGAGCATTTTTTCAGCATTTGGGAGGGCATATCTAGAGTTTACCACGAATGGGCCAATTTGGACAGGAAGCCTTAGGATGTAGCCCTTCTTAGCAGGGACAAAATGAAGCTGGTCGGCTTTGAGAGCTTGCCGGATGTACTCGAGGGCGTAAACTCGTCGGACGGGGAAAACTGGCAACCGGTATGGAGCAACTTCGGCTCCATAGACCCGAATTTCAGTGTATTCTTCTTCAAGGAACCAATCTCCGGTACACTGGTATTTCCCAGCCTGTAGCCAGCGTTTCATCTCTGGGAAAACCCTAGGTGAAGGCATGTCGTGAATGATGGTGTAGGCGATGGACATGAAAGTGTTCACGAAGTTTGCATAACCCTCTCCCCTAGGTAAATGACGGACGGAGCAATTCCAGTCGAAGACTGGTCTGGGTTGAGAATTCTCAGAGTAGACTCTATCTAACCCCAAATGGGCGAACTTATCTGCATGCTGGAACAGGAAGAGGTAGAACACCATTGAGCAAAAACGAAACTTGCGAGCTTGTGCGAGCTCCCAGAATTGGGTTAGGATAGCTGAGGAGAGGAAACCCGGGATGTCCAACATAACCCCGTCCCGTGACATGAGCCATAGAAAGCGAATGCATACCATAGAAATTTCCTCCGGGCTCCCTATCCCCAAAAGGCCGGCAATGAGTGACAGAACAGGTCGAACCTCTTCGACGAACAGACTTAGTGAAAATGGCTCCAATGTAGGCAGGGCAGTTGCCTGGTCGATGGTTATGGAGGATATGAAGGCACGACAGGCTTCCTTTGACAGCTTATTGAACTGGGCTAGCAAGGTTTCATCTTTGAAACTGAAGTATGTGTCGCTGGGAGGGAAACGGAGGGCCTGCCTGATAACATCGGGGGAAAGGGAAAAAATTACATTCCCCTGAGGAGAAACGAAAGCGCCCCGATTTACATCATAGGCATCCCTGAGCCAGACGATGAAATCAATACAAGAATGGACCTGGGGAGTGATATGGTGGTAGAAGCCAGACACGACAACTCGGAAACGGTCTACACTCTTGCAATGGCGGCCAAAAAGCAGGGGTTTGATACTGCGTATGTCAAAAGGATATTTTGGGTCGCAGATACCGGATTGCAAATCGTAGAGGGGTTCAAAACCAGGAGGGTTCCTAGACTCACGGACCTGGGGAGTTTCTGGTTCGTTCTTCTTGGGCGTTCCCATTCCCATGGCTGTCATTTTAAGAATCCGAAAAAGAGAAAGGAAACAGAGGGAAAATAGAGAATGGAATACCTGGACGAAGGGTGACACTGCTCGGGAAAGCGATGCGGGGGACTCTGACAGTGATTGGGGTAGACCAGGCGCTCTTCCCTACTCAGTATTTGCCATAGAAAGTAACCTGTGTCTTTTACCAGAGAGAAATACGGGAGTTTGTTACCACTGGAGCGGGCTATTTGGGTTAAAAAAAGCGGATGAGGAATATGACAGAAGGCAAGTGTCGTAAGGACACTGACAATGAGACACGTGGCGCGTGGGGATTGGGGATATCAAGGTGTAGGTGCGCGCCTCGTGTCGGGTTAAAGGCTGGTACGGGTCTCAGTACCAGCTGATCTAATGAACTTACCTTACCTTTTATCCACATATGCTGTCCAACCCTTACCGTGCATGATTTCCTACGCCGAATTTACACCTGTCTTTCCCCGTTGTGCGGGTCCACCTCTACTCTGCCACGTAATCACATCCCGTGGCCTATTCTTACCATCCCCGTTCAACTTTGAATCTTTATCATGCCACGTGTCGTCAGTCCGCGGGGGTATGGGTCTCGTCCTTTCCCCGCTGCTCGACCCCCTCGGACTTTCCACACGTGCCTTCTTTCGTGGCAGCGGCTCCTATTCATGTTTCCGTTAGTGTTTAGCGCCGCGTCCCCCTTTTTACCTTAATATTTCCTTTTTATTTATTATTCGGCCCTTCACCGCTTTATGTTGTTTGCCCATCGGCTTTAATACATGCGCTTTTCGCCACCTTCTCCCTTTTTGACCCATTTAAATTTAATATTTGCCATTTGATATCAAACCTTAATGCGTAGCTTTTCCATCCTTTAGTATACCCGTGGCTAATGCTAAAGATTGAACAACAGGGAACACCCTGGTGGAGTATGTACCTTGGAGAGACAATGCCAATGGTGTCTATAAGTCATGTGTCTCGCCAGCATTGTAGCCCATTGTCTTGTTGAGAGATGGGGCTGTTAGTTAAGGCCTTGCACTAGGAAAACGCTGGTTGATATGATGCTATACAGATGCGATTACCAATCCGATTCTTCTTATGAGATTCTTCAGTTTGAAAGTGACCATGTACTTGTATGAATACCTCCCTAGTTAAGAGGGAGTGTTGAAAAGTGTAACTAGGTCGGTCTTCATGTTGACTATGTAATTATGTATTTATGAAAAGAAGAAGACAAAGATAATAAAATGTATTTTTGGTGTACTTGCTTCATGGGTTTCATGAGCAAGATCTTATTAAGTAGATGAACTTTTTATTGATGTCCATTAGGTTTGAGTTAAGTGTCAAATCTAGTCTAGCTATATGCTCCAGGACCTTGTGGAAGAAGCTCACAACAACCCTCAATGCAACGATGAAAGACAAGCCTTAAATGCAAGTAAAGAAGTACCTCATCAACGCTGAGATAAACCTTATCTAGTCGGCCTCACTCACAACTATATGGTTGGTTTGCTTAAAGGGATGTGCCCTATATATATACACATATGGTATGCAGTGATTATGGAAGCCAGCAAGTGGATACATATGAGATCATAGTGCGGATAAAAAGGGAGATTACAGTGTGGATAAAAGGGAGGATACAGTGCAAATAAGAAAGGATATATTGCGGATAGGGTACAGTTTAAAGTGTTGATCTGAAACAGTAATGCTGGAAGAAGTTTGCGGACATCTCCAAGAAGACAGTGTGGATAAAAGGGCAACATATAAGTGCAGACAAAGAGCAACATATAAGTGCAGATAAAAGGATAGTGAATAAGTGCAGATCTGAAACAAAAGAGTAGGAAGGAAAATTGCGAAAAGTGCAGGAGGTACAGGATTGCGGATGATTGAAGAAAAGTTTCAGATAAGTGCAGGAAGGGTAAAATAAGTATAAATCTGAGTTTAAGAGTGTTAGTTCAGGGTTGTTGATCTGAATAAAGAATTTATTGAAGTTGAGATAGTCATCATAAGAAGAAGAGGCAGCAATAGTAAGGACCTACAGTTCAAGCAAATCAAATACAAGCATATACAAGGTGAAGGTCAAGGTCTCTAGTACTGATGCAAAACTAAGCAAATTGGCGGAAAGAAGAATCAAAGTTGAAGAAGCTGAATCAAGGTGTTGGAAGCATATCTAGGTCAAGGCTCTGAGTCTTGGTCATGGTACTTGTCATTTGAAGATCTATAAGAAGAATTCTTTGCGGGTTTTCCTCTCCAAGAGGGAGAGGTTTTTCCCTGGTTCTAGGAGCCTAACTTTTGTATCTTGTGCATTTTGATAATTGACTTGATGAAAGATTAACTAAGCTAAAGAAGAGAAGACATAAGTAACTCAAGTAAGCTCACAAGTAATTATCAAGAAGAGAATTTGTATTAATCTCCAGCCCTCCAAATTCTCAACCATTATCAAATGCACGAGACACAATGTTTAGGCTTTTAAGCCAGGGCCAAAACCTCTCCCTCTTGGAGAGGAAAACCCGATCAAAAATTCTTCTTATAGATCTTCAATTGACGAGTACCAAGACCATGACACAGACCCTTGACACTAGTATACTTCCAAGACCTTTGTCACTGCTCTTCTTGGCTTCTTTAGTTAATCCCTCCTTTCTTGTAAATTTATGTAAATGTTCTATGCTTGATGCAACTTTACTTTTATTACAGTAGTCACATAAACATTTAAGTAAAATGCTGATAGAACATACCAGTGGATCTATAGAAGACAAACCAAAAATAGGAGAATGTGTTGGTGCGTTACGGCGGTCAGCAAATTGCTTCAACCAGCAAAGTCTTCTTGGTCGGCTAACCCAGAATGTGTCACAACAGTCCTCAAATCAGTCACCCAGTCAACTCAAAGTCAACCCTAGAAAAGTCAATGCAGGGCAGCAGCAATAAAGTCAACACAACTCCAACTTCGGTCAACCTTTTGACCTCGATTTTTGTGCCAATGAGTACGACCTTCAAAAATCGAACTCTCCACCAAATTTCAGCCAATTCGGACCATGCATTGACCAAAGTCAATGCTGGTCAAAATTTCCTAGAAACCCTAACTGCAGAAATTTCGTCCTTTTTCCAGCGTCAGCGACTTCGTCCTTTTTCCCACGTGAGAACTGCTTCTCAGATTCTCGTATCCAATTAGAGGAGGAGATGTGTGCGATGAGTGAGTGAGTGAATTGCTTTGCAATGTTGAGTGTATATATATCTATCATTGAGGTGTGTGACACATCTGCTGGGGGTGTAAAACCTTAAAGCCGACCTGCACATATTTGAAATTATTAAAAATAAATTCAAAATAAATGTTTCGCTCATCAGATTAAGATCAATTTATATCGATCTTACACCTCTCCGAAAGAGGAACCCAATAAAAATATTGGTATCTTCATCTGAGCATCACAATAAGGAGTTTGGACCTAGTTGTCCAATTTTAACACTCCCTCTCAACTAGGGAGAACTCCATCCACCTGTGCAAACAAACATCGTGCGTCATCCCACCGTAACTTGCTTTGCTGGCCTCTTTATTTTAGAACAAAAGTGGGTCAGTCACAAAGACATCATTCCCTCACTGACAGATTCAACCTAGAGGTCCGAAACCTCTAGCAGACTCAAAGAGTCTCATACCAACCCGAAGTTGGTTTACCTGACTCGAAGTCAGTTGGAGGTTCGAAACCTCACTATACTTGATCCCAGATCAAGTGGTTGGACCGTGCCATCCTAGATAGAGAGTAAGGCAATGTCTGATGCGTCCATCAGTGTTTGCTACTAGTCTCTAGCTTTTTCCACCTCATTGGCCAAATGAGAGGTACTTCCCATGAGTCCTGAACTCAATGGGTAGGATGCATACGGGGCACAAATAATGAGAGGTAAACCAACTCAAACATCATAACGGTGGGGCAGAAGCACTACAAGGTTATCCAAGCTTAGCCCCGTGAGTGCTTATAGCTCTGAGAACCTATCCCCAAAGCCCCCTAGAGCTCCCAGAGCTCATCGTCCAATAGGACCCACATCATAGGGTCGTTCCACGATACCAAGACTCTCACAGAAGGTTAGGAACTTGACCTTCCCCAGGGGCTTTGTGAGAATATCCACGACTTGCTCATCAGTTCTTATATGATCGAGCCTTACGGCGCTTCGCTGTACCATATCTCGGATATAGTGGTACTTAATATCAATATGCTTGGATCGATCATGGAACATTGGATTCTCGGACAAGTGAATCCCACTCTTGTTATCACAGAGTATCACAGTGGTATCTAGCACATGTCCAAACAGCTCAGTAAAGAGCTTTCGCAACCAAACTACTTCACAACAGGCCATACTTGCTGCAATGTATTCAGCCTCGGCAGTGCTCAAAGCCACCGACTTCTGCTTCTTGCTCATCCATGAGATCGAAGCAGAACCAAGATTGAAGCAACATCCTGATGTGCTCTTACGATTCACTACACTGCTAGCCCAATTGGCATTAGTATATTCAAGGAGTGTCATGCTCCCTACAGTGTATCTCAGCCCATGGTTTATCGTGCCTCGAAGGTATCTCAGAAGATTCCTGGCACCAACCCAGTGAAAGTGATGAGGTTCAACCATCTGTTGACTCAAAGTGTTCACTGCAAAAAAAATATCTGGACGGGTGTTCACTAAGAACATCAGGGCCCCCACAAGTTGACGATACTCAGTAGGATTTGACAATACGGGCCCAGCAGCGCTACCACTCAACTTCTTGAAGTTGAGTTCCATTGGTGTTGACACAAACTTGTAGTCCACCATATCAAATCTTTCCAGAAGCTTCACAATGTATTTTCCTTGAGAAAGGAAAATCTCGCCAGGTCTCTGCCAGACGTCCAGGCCTAGGAAGTAGTGCATCAGTCCTAGGTCCTTCATCTCGAACTCAGCAACGAGCTCCCTCTTACACTGATGAATGAGAGGGTCAACACCTGTCAGGGAGAGGTCATCCACATACAACACCAGGATGAGAGGCTTTCCCTTGACAACCTTGAAGTAAAGGTTCGGATCAACTTTACTTTGAGTGAAGCCCAACTTCATCAAGTAGCTATCCATCCTCTCGTACCAAGCTCTAGGTGCTTGCTTCAGCCCATAGAGGGCCTTCTTCAACCTTCAGACAGGGGTGTCCCGATCCTGGACTTCGAACCCCAGAGGTTGCTCCACATATACCTCTTCCTTTATCGCAACATGCAGAAATGCGGTCTTGTCATCTGAGTAGTTGTGTGCGTGGCAACAAGGCTATAATAGATCGAATGGTGGTATATCGGGGCCATAGGTACAAAACTATGACATACTCCTGTACCTTCCTTTTTTTGAGAGAAGCACGAACCGCCAAAATCTTTGCCTTGAACTGAGTGACACTTCCATCGGATCCATGCTTGATCTTGTAGAGCCATTTTGAGTGACAAGCTCTTTGTCCTCCGGTCTTGGAACCACACATCCTAGACATCATTCTTCATAATGGACTCATACTCTTCGACCACGCATCTTCCGGAACTTGATGCTTTGTTCCTACGAGATCCAGGCTCGGATTGTACAATAGTACTCATGGCTGCTAGATACCCTTGGTATCTATCTGGCTTCTTGCTTTCACAAAATGTCCCCCTTGGGGCAGCATGTCCCTTAGCATCCTCGAGAGTGTCCCTGAGCCATGATGGTCTCTTTCCCAGTGAAGGAGGTGGATCAATCGGATCCATTGGTCCTTCAACATCAAGCATTGTTTCATCCTTTGGTTCCTCTTGATTTCCAGGCCTTGCTTCATTATCTTTGTCAGATCTCGAAAGTATCTTCGTCAAAGGTGACATCGTGGCATATCTCCACTTCCTTTTGACCAGGCACATAGACTCTATAGGCCTTCGAAGTTTCACTATAGCCTACAAACATTCATTTCTTCCCAGAAGCATCCAACTTGCTCCTCTTTTCTTTTGGCACATGAAAGTAGACGGTACATCCAAAAACTCTAAAATGTGAGACATCAGGTTTCTTACCAGAGAAAACCTCTTCGGGAGTTTTAGATTCTAGAGCGGAATGCGGGCTTCGGTTTTGTATGTACACTACAGTGTTTGCAGCTTCTCCCCATAGAAACTTCGGCAGACCTTGGTCACATAGCATGGCACGGGCAACTTCCACAATGGTCCGGTTCTTTCGTTCAGCAACACCATTTTGTTCGGGAGTATAGATAGTTGTGGTCTCCCTCTTAATGCTAGCTTCTCTACAAAAGTCCTTGAACTCATTTGACTCATATTCAGTGCCATTATCAGATCTCAAAATCTTGATCTTTTTCCCTGTCATATTTTCCACCAAGGCTTTGAATGTACGGAACCACATGAAAGCCTCATCCTTCTTCTTTAAGAAGTTTATCTAGGTTTTGCAAGAGAAGTCATCTGTGAACGTCATATAATATGAACATCCTCCCAAGGATGTCACAGGCAGCATACCAGATAGATCAGAATGGATCAATTCCAAGATATTAGATGTCTTTGTGACACTAGAGGGGAAAGGTCCCCTTTTATGCTTTCCTTCAGCACAACCCTTACATACACCTTCATGATTATTTGGAAACTCGGGCATCCCTGTCACCACCTTCCTTGCTTTGAGAAGGGCTTTGCAGTGAAGGTGTCCAAACCTTTGGTGCCATAGTTCAGTCTTTCGAATAGTATCACATGTCATTGCTCCCAGCGGACTTCCTCCAACCTGGTAGAGTGTATCAACTCTAAACCTAATCGAGATAGCTTCCTTGAAGCTCTTATTCCATATGAGCACCTTTCCATTAGTGAATGCCACATTGAAACATTTGTCTTCCATGGGCGATATAGACACAAGGTTCTTCTTCAAATCTGGTACATAGAGTACATCCTGCAAGTGAAGGGCTTGACCTTGAGACAAGTGGAGGGTCACAGTCCCTGTCCCTTTCATGGGATATGTGGCATTATCTCCAAGGATAATTTCCAGATAAATTATCCTTCTCAATCATATCAGAAAGTGCTTCCTTGAACCCAGTGATATGCCTTGAGGCACCACTATCTATCAAACAAACATCCATAGTGTCGGGTGGGGATGTAAAAGAGAGGGCAGATACAAGAATGTATTCATTTCTTTTATCAACAACATGTGATTCCTCATACCTGGAGTTTCTTGACCTTTTGAAAGGTTGATCATTTTTGCCGGAAGAAGCCTTCCTTTTTCCCTTGAACCTGTTGTTCCTTTGATTGCCATTCCTTCGGTTGTTGTTGTTGTCATCACTATCGGGAGAATCCTTCTTGAAAGGACATTCTCTAGCATAGTGATCAGGCCTATGATAAGTGAAACATTTTCCCTTCTTTCCTTGGGCCCCTGCTTTTCCCTTATTCTTCGGACCACCAGAGTTCTTCTTTCTAGAATGAGCAGCGTATGCAGCATTTCCTCCATTTCCATACTCCTTCATTCTTGATTCTTCTTGAACGCATCTTGATAGTACTGCGTCAAAGTCAGGTATCACATTATTATTTAGAATGGTAGTGTTGAACACATGCCATTCAGATGAGATCCCTCCAAGTGCGGTGAGCACCATTTCTCGATCAGCTATTGTCTCCCCAATAGCTAGCAGATTGTTCCTGATTTCAGTCAGCTTTAGAAAGTATGATTGGACAGACTCATCCCTACCTTTCTTTAGATTCTTCAATTGATTCTTGAAGAATAGTACTTGATTCACATTGTTGGCCATGAACATGAGGATCAATTTATCATACATCTCTTTGGATGTGCCCAACTCAGAGATGTAGGCCACCAGGCTTTTATGAATGGATTCCCTGATCATCAACTTTGCTTTGATCTCCCCCTTCTTGTACTTTGTTTTGGCAGCAGTAGTAGCAGTGGATGGAGGTTCTTGGATTTTACCTTGCACATAGTCCATGACATCTTGGTCTTCCAATTTGAGATCCAATATCATTTTCCAAGCATGGAAGTCATCCTTCCTAGTCAATTTGTCTTCCTCCTTGAAGCTATAGCTTGTGGAACCCATTATCCTTTCCGGTGATTGCTACAAATAGGGCTTGTCTTCACCTTAGCTCTGATACCATGTAAATTTATGTAGATGTTCTATGCTTGATGCAACTTTACTTTTATTATAGCAATCACATAAACAGTTAAGTAAAATGCTGATAGAACATACCAGTGGATCTATAGAAGACCAACTAGAAATAGGAGAATGTGTTGGTGCGTTACGGCAGTCAGCAGGATGCTTCAACCAGCAAAGTCTTCTTGGTCGGCCAACCCAGAATGTGTCACAACAGTCCTCAAATCAGTCACCCAGTCAACTCAAAGTCAACCCCAGAAAAGTCAACGCAGGGCAGCAGCAATAAAGTCAACGCAGCTTCAACTTTGGTCAACCTTTTGACCTCGATTTTTGTGCCAATGAATACGGCCTTAAAAAATTGAACTCTCCACCAAATTTCAGCCAATTTGGACCATGCGTTGACCAAAGTCAATGCTGGTCAAACTTTCCTAGAAACCCTAGCTGCAGAAATTTCGTCCTTTTTCCAGCTTCAGCAACTTCGTCCTTTTTCCCACGTGAGAACTGCTTCTCAGATTCTCGTATCCAATCAGAGGAGGAGATGTGTGTGATGAGTGAGTGAGTGAATTTCTCTCCAACGTTGACTGTATATATATCCATCATTGAGGTGTGTGACACATCTGCTGGGGGTGTAAAACCTTAAGGCCGACCTGCACATATTTGAAATTATTAAAAATAAATTCAAAATAGATGTTTCGCTCATCATATTAAGATCAATTTTATATCGATCTTACACCTCTCCGAAAGAGGAACCCAATAAAAATATTGGTATCTTCATCTGAGCATCACAACATGGAGTTTGGACCTAGTTGCCCAATTTTAACATTTATGTATTGCTTTGCACGAGTACTAGGAAAACTCCGTTCCTAGCCCTAAACAAAGTCCTTCCTTTCTGCTCTTTCCTTGATCTAACTTTGATCTTCAAGAGCCTGCTTTTAACACCCTTCAATTTTTCTCTAAGATCTAGAACTGAACCTTTTAAGGAACCCTTCTTGTTGCTGTATTTATCTTCAGACTTTCTGACATATCCAAACTGTGATTACCATGGCACCTTGTAGATAGACCTTGGTTTCCTTGAATTGCATGTGGCAGCCCAAGACCGAATAGGAGATGACCTTCTTCACGCTATGAGTGACTTCGATTCTTTCTGAGATATGCGAAGGATATCATCCCAATTTAGAGGCTAGCACCGCCTCTCCTCTGAATTGATCACAATCCCTTTTACACACCCTTAACTTGACCCAATCACAGTTCCTTTTCTTCGCTGGAAGTACTTGTATCTTCGCACTGAATTGCAAACCCTTTACTTCGCATATTACAGAAGGAGATATTCTAGCATATTCTAAGCCGACTTCAAGAGGCTAGTTGACAAGGTCTTGGAGAATACAATTACATCAATATTTTATCCCTTTACAAGTGTAACATCACTTCATATACATGACTCTAAATTATATTTATGACAAGACGACAAACTCCTAAAGACATCAAGAAGAAGTCTTTGACCTATAATAAAAACTCCTTGCTGATGAAACCCATGAGGCAAGCATTACAAATTTTATTATTTCTGTCTCTTCATTACATAAATTCATAATTACAAGTCATTATGAAGACCGAACCTAGTTACACTTTTCAATAGTACTCAATTTTATCTGTACTCAGTGCAACAAACTTGTGCTTTCTACTCATCCAAGAGATCATGGTAGATCCCAAGCTAAAGCAACACCCAAAATTGTTCTTTCTATCAACAAAGTTACCTGCGCAATCAACATTAGTATATCCATGTAGTCTTACGTTTTTAGCAGTATATTTCAATCCTAGATTTATAGTTCCATGCAAGTATCTGAGTACATGTTTTGCAGCAATCCAATGGGTATGAAAGGGATCAATCATATGCTGACTTAAAGTGTTTACAACAAAGCATATATTAAGATTAGTGTTTACCAAAAATATCAAAGCACCAATGAGTTGTCTATAGTATATACTCTATGGGATTTGCTAGCCTAGGTCCAACAATTTTTCCACATAATTTATTAAAGTTCATTTCCATAGGAGTATGCATGGACTTACATTCTACCATAACAAATCTTTGAAGAAGCTTAACAACATATTTTCCTTGAGAATGATAAATATCACCAGGCCTTTGCCAGACCTCTAGACCTAGAAAGTAATGCATCAAACCATGTCTTTCATTTCAAATTCAGAAGCCAACTCCCTCTTACACTGGAGAATAAGAGGTTCTCCTCCTATTAAGAATAAAACATCAACATACAATACCAAAATCAAAGGTAGATCTTGGACTGTCTTGAAGTAGAGTTTTGGATTTGCATTGCTTCTTGTGAAACCAAGCTTTATCAGGTAGCTATCAATGAGAACATACCAAGCTCTTAGAGCTTGCTTTAGCTCATATAAGGCTTTCTTCAGTTTGCATACATGAATTTCCCTGTCACGCTCTTCAAAACATTGTGGTTGTTCCACAAATACCTCTTCCTTGAGGAAGCCATGCAAGAAAGCAATTTTCACGTCCATTTGGTGAAGAGTCCATCCCTGGCTAGCAACTAAGGCAGCAACAGATCAAATAGTAGTATATCGAGCTACAGGTGCAAAAATATCATCATAATCTATTCTCTCTTTCTGAGAGAATCCTCTAGCTACAAATCTAGCCTTATATTTTTCAATACTACCATCTGCACCATGTTAAACCTTAAACAACCATTTAGAAGTGACAACAGATTTACTTTGAGGTCTAGGAACCACTTCCCAGACATAATTTTGGATGATGGACTTGTATTTTTCAGTCATGGCATCTTTCCAAACATGTTCTTTTGCAGCTTCTTCAAAGGTGCATGGTTCTGCCTGAATGATGTTGCTCATAGCAGCGACATACCCTTGAAACCGACTTGGCTTCTTACTTTCTCTGAACGTTACTTTTGGGGCAGCATGTTGTTCAACATTTTGCAAGGTATTTCACAACCATAGTGACATCTTTTTGGTAGGAGGATCATCTGGTGGAAGATCTAGAGGATTCATGGTACCCATTGGATTATCAACAAGTTCATTCTCAGATTTTGGTTTAGACTTAAATGCAGGATTTTTTTCATTAACAGCTTGTCTTTCAGCAATTCTAGGAGGAGGAGAGTTTCTTTCCTTTTTAAGAGTTGCATCTTCATCAAATGTAACGTCTCTGCTAAACTCTATAGTTCTTTGACCAGGTACATAAATTCTATAAGCTTTTGAATTATCACAATAACCAGCAAACATACCTTTCTTACCTGAAGCTTTCAGTTTGTTCCTTTTCTCTTTTTGCACATGGAAGTACAGAGGACGACCAAAGATTCTCAAATGAATCAACCTCATGCCTTTTACCAGTGAAGTTTCTTCAGGAGTCTGATTGTCTAAGCCCTGATGATGAGTTATGTTTTGCACATAAACAACAATATTTGTAGCTTCTCCCCACATAAACTATAATATCTTTTGATCATGTAGCATGGCTTTGAATGCTTCCATAATGGTTCTATTCTTCCTCTCGGTCACACCATTATGTTATGGATTGTACAACATCGTGGTTTCTTTCTTTGTTCCAGCGTCTTTGCAAAGATCATTAAAATCATTGGAGGTGAACTCTCCCCCATTATCATATCTGAAAGCCTTAATCAACTTTCCAGTCTAATTTTCAATCAGAGCCTTGAAATCTTTGAACATGTCAAATGCTCCCCCTTTCTTTTTCAAAAAGAATATCCATGTCTTGTGAGAAAAATCTCCAACAAAAATCATGAAATACAAGTAACCACCAAGAGAAGTAACAGACATAGGTCCACATAAATTAGAATGTATGAGCTGAAGTACTTGACTAGTTTTTGTTTTTCTTGAAGGAAATGGTCCATTTATATGCTTTCCACTTGCACATCTTGGGCAAACTCCTTTATGATCCATTCTGATCTCAGGCATTCCAGAAACCATCTTCCTTACATGAGGTAAGGCTTTGTAGTGTAGGTGAACAAATCTTCTATGTCATAGCTCACACTGAAGATCGGTATCATGGACCAGTGCATGAATAGATTTACCATTGACTTTGTAAATCCCTTCACATCTTGATCCAAGAGTGGAGGTTTCTCTTATACTTGAGTTCAAAGGCTAGGTTAGAACCTTTCCATTAATAAAAACAACTTTCATTTCTTTATCTTCTAGAGCAGATATGGATACAAGATTCTTTTTCAAACCAGGTACATGTAAAACTTCTTGCAGAAAAATAGATTTACCATCATCTAATTGAAATGAAACTAAACCATAACCTTTAACTTGATGAGTAGAATTATCTCCAAGGATAACATTTAAATTAGTCTCCCTGTCAACTAGATTAGAGAGTGCTTCTTTGTAACTAGTAAAATGTTTGAAAGCACCATTATCAACTAACCAGCTATCAAACGAATCTGTAGAAAAAGGACTGGAAAGAGCAGAAACAATAAAATATTCTGATTGAGTTTCTGCTGCATTATTTCTATATCTTGGATTTCTTGTTTTCTTAGGATGCTCTTCACTTTGATTTTGAGAAAGTCTTTTCTATAATCAAATCTGTTTTTGAATCTAGGTGCTCTTCTTCTTTCTTTACAGTTACGAGCAAAGTGACCATGCTTTTGACAGTTAAAACATCTAACTTTTGACATGTCTAGATTCCCTTTATTTGATTTGAAAGTAGATTTAATTTTATTACCTTTCGTTCTCTTGTCATAGGTTGTAAAAGTAGTAGGTTCTCTTTTTTCATGATGTGAAATTCTCCCTCTGGAGATTATTCTGGCCTCCTCTTGAATACACTTTCCTTGGAGCTCATCAAATGTGGGAATAAGTTCGCTGTCGATAATGGTGGTGATAAAAGTCTCCCAAACAAGAGAAATGCCTCCAAGTACAATCAACACCATTTTTTGTCGAGTACAACTTCATCAACTGTTGATAGTTGATTCCTGATTTTAGTTATTTTCAGGAAGTATGCTTGAACCGTCTCTCTTTTATTCATCTTGATTTCCTTCAACTGATTCTTCAAAGCAATAATCTGGTTCAAGTTACTAATTGCAAACATGACAATTAGTTTGTCATACATTTCTTTAGCTTTCTTCAAACCAGAGATATAAGTAATGAGATGATCACTAAAAGAATCAAGGATAATTTCCCTAGCTTTGATTTCACCCTTTTTATATTTGGATTTGTTAGCAGCACCTGAATTCTCTAGTGGATCAACTACTATGCGTTCAACATACTCGTAAACTTCGTGTTCTTCAAGAGTGATATCTAGCCTTGGTTTCCATGGACCAAAGTTTGAAGCATCATTCAACTCACTTCTATCTTGAAGTAGGACGAAGTCATCTTAATAAAAAAAAAAATTGCAGCAAGTGGGGTCTTTTCAGGTGATTTCTGATCTCCTTGGACTTGTCTTCACCAAGGTTTGATACAATGTTAAAGTCTGAAAGTTCTATGCAGAAATTTAAAAATTCTTTGCAGAAACTTGAAAGTTCTATGCTGTTACAATTACTTAGAATGCAGATTTTTTCTTCACAACTTTTTAGATCAACAATTTTAGATAGAACATGAACTTAAGGATCATATGAAGACAACCAAGCACAAATATGAGACATTGAGAGTTAGGTCCAATGACTAGGGAAAAAGCCACAAGGGGAAACCCAAATGATTCTTCTTTTATTAGATTTCTTCAATTGTTCAACAAAATACAAAGAGAGAGAGAGAGAGAGAGAGAGAGAGAGAATGAGAGAATGAGAATGAATAAAGTCACCATTGCCTGATCAACTTGCAGTTGAAATGCTCTTGCTCTTTGCATAAAGATCTCTTCCTCTTGATCAAATCTTGTCCTTCACACTTGCTCTTACGCTTCTCTTGCACACACTCAACACTAGTTCTCCTTCTTCACAATGAACATGCTACATCAACTCTCACTTACTCTTGCTTAAATAGATGAGATAAGAGTGGTGTTACAAAATGAATTCATGCCTTGAACCAATAATAGGAGAATTGAATTTGATGAGGGAGGAGTTTGTTGAGAAGAAGTGTAACTCATCCCAAGAATAGAGAGAGAGGTACACATGTCTTGAGGAGGTACGATTCGAATTAAGGAGAGAGAGAGTTACAGATAGACATGAGATAATATTTGGTGAGAGTTACAAATCTAATTGAATGAGGGAGTTAGAAGTGCATTTAATGAGGAAGAGTTACACTTTTGCCATACATTGAATTAGTGAGAGAGTTACATTCTCTTAAGTGTGGAGTTACTATTTTATTCCAAGAGAGAGGTTCAAGCTTCCAAGTAAGAGATTCTCAATTTAATTTACTTATTCCATGAGAGAATTCGTTTTTATTAATACATTAAAGGTGAAAGACTTTAGACTACTTTATAAATAATAGTACCATAACAATAATAATACTAGTAAGGATAAAAATATTAATTCTTGACTTGTATAATCATGATTGATTTGATTTTATAGTGGATTTCATATGTCGAGATCATCCTTGATCATTTAGACATGACTTTCTATTTTTGGAAAGTCACTTCCAAATTGAGACGTGACTTATTATTTTTGGAAAATCATATTAGAATTGTTAGAAATTTTATTTTATTATAGGTGGTTCAAATAAAATTGAAAGATATGATTTCTTTTAGGAGAAATTCATCCCTGAGCTGTCAAATTTTAACAGAATGAAACTTAAACTGCCAAGTTTGGCATTGCTTGTCCAGTCTTGCTATTGTAATTTTTCATTTTAATTAGTTTCTTTATTTTTAAGTTTGTTAGGAATGTAGATGTTTATAAAGAGATAGTTGAATGTTAATGTAACATTATAAACTCTTTCATCCGTGAGAACACATTTGGTGAAATTAAGCCTTTTTTGACCTATAATATGTTGCCTTATTTTCTTCAGGTCAGTTGAAAGATTTGATCCACGTGAGGCTCGATGGATCCAACTTGAAGAAATGAGTGCCAAGAGAGGAAGCTTGTCGGCTGCAGTATTAAATGAAAAGCTGTATGATTTGCAAAATGCTAAATTATCATGTTTGAGGAGTTTATTATATTGTATTTGTGTTTGGCAATGTTATGATATTTCAATATCTATAATAACTGTTTGTACAAAACTGTGGTTACAGCTATGCAATCGGGGGTTT
This sequence comes from Pinus albicaulis, assembly GCA_034641835.2. Taxonomy (NCBI): domain Eukaryota; kingdom Viridiplantae; phylum Streptophyta; class Pinopsida; order Pinales; family Pinaceae; genus Pinus; species Pinus albicaulis. Next base: position 809,480,680 of record CM076573.1, on the reverse strand, counting down.
TGATGGCTCAAAACTTTTGTCTAGTGTGGAAGTTTTTGATCCCCGTGCAGGTTCCTGGCTCACGGTAAATCACCTTTTTCCAATCAAATTTAAACTTACAACTTCTGTAACACTCTTAATGGTTGGATGTAAACTTAATTTTTTAGGACTAATGAATGTGATGCACCTTTTACAAAAGAAGTTCATAATACAGGGGATATTCTCCCTGGCCTTGGTATTTGTGGCTAATTAGATGTTTTAATGTCTTCTTTGAGCAGTAATCTGAGTCTCAATGATTTTGAATCTGCCAATTTTTCAACAGGTTGATTCAATAGCTAGTCCACGGGCCTATGGGGCTGCAGCGGTTCTTGGAGATTCTATCTATATGATTGGTGGCCTTGGAGAGATTGATTATGTTGATTCTGTAAGCAAGTGCAGCTATTTTTGAAATATATACAATTAATAGGGAAATGTAGATCTCATAAAATTGAACTCTTCCATATTTGCAGGTTGAGTCTTATCAGGATGGTGTTGGTTGGAAAGTCAGTTCACAAGCTATTGGCAAACGATCATTCCTAACTGCAGTTGTTTTATAGCTCTACTTAGACATGGCAGGACACACTCTCTTTTTCAGGACATGACAAGTAAATCAGTATGTTTTCGGTGGGAGTCCTTAAAATAATTAATCATGTATTATTCTATAACGACTGCTTATTTTTAATACAGATCTGTCTTTCAAATTTTACAGAATGATTGTGGACGACTACAATCCTTCTAGCTCCTCCCACTAAATCTTTTGTTGTGTTCAATGTCCAGGCCAATTCAAGATTACATGGGTGTGCCATTGGAATTTCAGCAGAATACTGTACCTTTCTGTCTGGTATAGTTCTGTGTTTGTTAGTAATATAGCTGTGGCTAAATCTATGTCTCTTGTTCTGGGACTTAAGTGTCTTTGGAGAGCAGTGTTTTTTGTTAACTTCGTGTAGGGAAGCTGATTCTAATGGCTTGGTTTATATTCTCATTATGTCCACTTCATAGAGCTCACCACAAAATTGCTGTAAATTTATATAGAAGTTTCAAATTGCTCTTGGAGTTGTTTCTTATTTTTTCTGTGATATGATGACATTCATATTTGATTCTGTGTCTCTACCTTATTCTTTTTGTTTTTCCTTTTCCACCGTAGTTTACTTTATTTTTTGTTGTGTTTGAGTATACCCCTGTTATGTTGCTTCTGACACAGAATTTTGAAATTGATATTAAATGTTTGCAACAAAGGATAAAGGTGATGGAAAATGTAATAAGCGTGAGGTTTTAAATGAAGACTAACAGAAAGTTCTCTTATTTGCAGTGTACGAGCTCTTCATTGAATCAGCGAGAATTTTTTGTCTGAAACTGTGAACTCATACTGGTTTTGCAGTCACTACCGAAGGTTGGAGACTTATTAGAAATACAGTCTAATTTAATGGGTGACTATTAGATTTGTTCATTACATATCACTTTGCAATGATTGTTGTCATGGCCGACAGTCAATTTGAGTAATGTGTACAGTCTATGCATAAGCTAACGTATAATTAGATTCTACTGGTTGCTCTGATGCATGCCTGTAACTTTCCCTAAAATATATGCTGGTAGCTTGAAGCCAACAGCATTAGAATATGAATCCATGTTCCAACCACTGCACTTTATTTATTTTTTCGTAGCACAATGGAATACTTTATTTCATCTTCAAGTTGTTTATGAATTGTTACTTGAGTTTATCTCACATCATTCTGGACACCCCATAAAAAATACACTTCTTATCAAATTTGTGGAAATAGGTCCATGGAAAATGCAGCATCCTGGTATTTTGAACCTTCTTCAATAAAAGAAGTTGAAGATGATAAAGCATGGCATGCCTGTGCTCAGAATTAAAGTTTATTCTCTACTGGATTGTCATGATCTCAAATGTATTGGTAATTACCATGGAAGATAACATAAAAGTGGCTGCTGGATTATTTATACAGGTAACGTATTTACATGGGAAATTAAGGGAGGATAAAGCTGAATTTTAAATGGGACAAACGCATGTTCATACAAACTACAAAGTGTGGAGGTAATAATAATGCAAGGGATTCTATATTAAACTGCAAATTCAACATATCAGGGTAGTCCAAGATAGCTGCTACACACCTCTTTCTCAAATACCTGATCTCTTGAATACATTATTAATAAAGCTATAGACCTGTTCAACATATCTATTTTCATCGGCTTTCAAATGCGAGTTGAAATTGATGCAAAATCCAACCCTTGTTTAAAAATCTATTGTATTTTACAGTTTCTGGCTCTCAACTATTCCGTTGAACTTATGAGAGTTCCTCCATCACGTGCTCTGACCATTATCAGCTAAGTTTTTAATCCATGCAATTGTATTCTCTTCAATGACACAAGGGTTTTTGGTTGAAACATAGTTTGCTTTCAGCATAAAGGAGATGAAGCTAGGGTTTGCACAAGTGTTGTCGATGGTTGCAGATGGTCATAGTGAAAGGGAACATAATGCAAACTTTCTGATATTGACACCACAAAATTGCCATTTTCGGTGTAATGTTGGCTTCATTGTGGGTGGGGGGATTTGTATGTGTGTTTCCTCTTGTTGGCGGTTTTGTCTCTGTGGCCATTGCTTTTGTGACTCACAAATTTGTTCTTTGTTGGTCTCTTCATGCCAATGACCTAGATACATGCAGTTTTGGCTTTGCTGCTTTCTTGAATGTTCATTGATAGTCATGTCACTTTGAATTATCTTCATTTTTTGCTTGGGCCTTTTGTTTCTTTTCCCATGTGGGTTTGCTTTTGAGCTTTAATCTATGCACCCATGGAGGTCAATAGTTCTGTGGACTCGGATCACATTTGAAGCTCTCTCCTGATAAGGGTAATAGGATGTTGTTGCCAGTTCTTGGTACAAAATGGAGTGTTCCATCCAGTTGAGGCTCTTGTCTCAACATATTGGAACCGCTTGATTATTACATTGAAAATCTATTTGCAAAAAAAATGATTTTTTGATGTATAGACCTTTGGGCATCTGTCGAGGTGATAGTCAAACGGGTCAAAACAGGTTGGGAGATTTAGAATGAAGTGGTAATAAAGCCTTCTTCCACTAGGTGTTTGCTTGATTTTACTTCATTTTTTAAAGGTCCATGGATATTGGAAGAGTTGAGTACTCCATGACATTGAGGACATTGGGTTTCAACTCTTATCATTCCTTACTTAGTCATAATGTTGGTAATATTTAGTGGTTTGACTTTTTTGGGTCATGATTTAATGTTCTATGACATAGAGAACTCTTTGGGATTCGTTTTATAGCATCCAATATAACTCCGGTAGCATCTAAGATAACTTTCGGTAGTTCTTAACTCATGTGCTTGAATATGCGAACATCTTGAACTATGCAAACCTTTATCACCTTTTTATGTGAAGGTTATTTTTGTGAGTAGTGGATTTTGAGAATTTACCCTTTAAATGCACAATTTGCTCCTAGGGTATGAATTTGGTCCTTTCACCACCGCCAGCCCACCCCCCTTCCTTCAGACTAGAAGTGAAACCTAAACATGCTAAGAAAAAAGGGTCATCAAATAATAGAGAATCTGAATTCATTACAAGCAATGGTAGATCATAGCCTGCATAATCTTAAACCAACGGATATCCAATAGATTCAAAGCCTATAAAGATTGACAAAGGACAAAACATGGAAATGTGATTTAATCTTAATGTTCTAGCTTTTGCAATGTGGTTGTTGACAATTTTTAATTAGCTAGACTTAAACTAATAAACCAACCTACATATTTAACTATATTAATATATCATATTTTATCAAATGCTCTCCCAAAATGGAGAAATGCAATGTGGTTGTTGACAAATTTTTAAATGAGCTAGACTTAAACTAATAAACCAACCTACATAATTAACTATATTAGTATATCATATTTTATCAAATGCTCTCCCAAAAGGGACAAAAAGAAAGAGAAGTGAGACATTGGTATCACAGATAAAGCACAAACATCAGTGATGTATTATATAAATTTGGGCCTTTAGGCCTTAGAGTATATGTAGGCAAGTACCAACAATGTCCATGGTTAATCTTGAAGGATCAATAGGCCTTAGAGTATATGTAGGCAAGTACCAACAATGTCCATGGTTAATCTTGAAGGATCAATGTGGGTTAATGTTTTAGTTATTTTTTCATTTGCAGCCATTAAACATTTGATATATCTTAATGGAAAATATACTTTATAATTTCTTATTTTTTTTTGGCTTTATACCCTTAACTAAAGAGTTTTGTGAATTGGCACTAGCCATATCTTAAAAGGATTTTATGAATTGGCACTAGCCATATTTTAAAAGGATTTTATGAATTGCCACTAGCCATGTTTTAAAAGGGTTTTGTGAATTTCCATTAGCTATATTTTAGAGCACTTCTTTGAGAAATATATATATGCATTGTATTTCATCCATCAAGACATTGGATTAATCTATGATGATGTTTTTCCAGATCCCTGGAACAACTTTGATACATGACATTATTTAATTGTTTTTGCTACATCTTGGTTTTATCAAAAAATTTGGCACATATCTTTTAGGTTATGCATGCATAAATACAACCCAACTTCATAAAGGAATTTACATTTATTGTGCACTATATTACATGCATTAGACCTTGTACATGAAAAAATTGCTGGTATTTGTAGGTACCCACATGTAATCATCATAAAACCTACATATCTTGAATTAAATTATTAAAGACCCCTTAAAACATATTTTTGTGGGGAAATCACAAAACTGTAACTTTTGTAACACCTTGCTTTCTCCTTTCACCAATATTTTGGAATCATATTGTATGATCAAGCCACAATAAATTTCATAATCATATAGTTTCATGAACTAGATTCCACCCAATGTGTAATGAGAAGTCCCTTCAAACATGTATTTTAAACTATTTATCAGATTTATTCATTTTTAATGTCATGTATTCACTATTTTTATGTCTCATGCATCGACAATGCAGTACTAAATTTTGATGCATTATTATTAATTTTGAGTAGTATCAGATAGTATTTATGTTATTTTGTGGGTTTTGATCATACATTTTTATTCCTTTTAACTTTGAAAAATGAATTTCAATTAAAAAGTTTAAGACATCTTTCATTGACAACTTAATTCCCCCATTATGTTTGTCTTGACTGTTGAGAATTTGGGGGGCTGGTGATTAATTCAAATTCTCTTCTTGATAATTACTTGTGACCTTATCTAATTTACATATGTCTTCTCTTTTTATCTTTGTCTTTCATCAAGTCAATTATCAAAATACAAGAGACACAAGTTAGGCTCTTCAAGCCAGGGAAAAACCTCTTCCTCTTGGAGAGGAAAACCCATGAGAATTTCTTATAGATTTTAAAATGACAAGTACCATGTGCGTGACACAGACCCTTAACCTCTTATGCTTCCAAGACCTTGTCACTGATTGATTCTGTTCTTCTGCATTGTCCTTCATTGACTTGCACCTTTTTGCACCAGAGAGCTTGGTCTCTACACAAATTCTTTTCTCTCACGCTTTGACACAGTTAAACCTTCTTTGGCACCTTGATCTGATCTTGAATGCAACCTTCTTTAACAATGTAATCCACACTTGAATACACCCTTCTCCAGCACTATCATCTGCACTTGAATGCACCTTACTTTAGCATAGAGATTCGCACTTAGACATAGCCTTGGATGCAACCCTAATTTCAACACTTTGATCCGTACTCACTTCAGATTTCTCGACGCTATAGTGTCACAGATATATCCACAATCTTCAGGTGATACCTTGTTGTAATGACTCTTGGCCTACCTGAAGTCTGCGAGGGAGGATGGCCCATAACTAAGAGTATATTTATACATTTATTAAACTCCAACCTTCATTCCCAATCACAATCCTTTCCTCGCTGAAGTGTCTTCTGATTTTCGCACCAAACCGCAGACCTTACCTTGTAATACTGCCTCATATCCGAAAATCTCAAACAATCCGAACTGTGATTTCTGTGTTTTTTGCGAAATCTACTAGGGTATATATAGTGGCTCGTCCTTGTATATAGGCTGACTTGTCTTTGTAAACCAATGTAACTATTTCTGGGAGCCGACGTGACTCCAACTTGATCATATATTATGAGGCTGAATTCAAGAGCACATTTTCTAGCGTTAATGAGGTTATCTTGGAGCATCATCCAAGAGCCATTTTTTCATGGTATCATGGCAAGATCTTGGAGCATATTTTGTTGACTAGACTCTTCATGTACATGACTCTTAATTACACTTATAACCAGAAGAGAAACCCTAATAGACATCAAGAAGGAAGTCTATTGACCTATTATAAAAATCTTGCTCATGAAATCCATGGAGCAAGTACAACAAAAAATACATTTTATTATCTTTGTCTTCTTCTTTACATAAATACCCAATTACATAGTCAATATGAAGACTGATCCTAGTTACACTTTTCAACACTTAATCTTAACTAGGGAGGTATTCATACATGTACATGGTCACCTTTAAATTGAAGAATCTCATAAGAAGAATCAAATTGGTAATCACAAATGTATAACATCATATCAACCATCATTGTCCTAGTGCAAGGCCTTGACTAACAACCACATCTCTCAACGAGACAATGGGCTACAATGCTGGTGAGACACATGACTTATGAACACCATAGTCATTGTCTGTCCAAGGTACATAATCCACCCAGGTGTTCCAAAGTATGACCTTTTTGGACTATTCTTCTCTTAGTTAGCTAGCCCTCAAAGAATATCGGTCTCCGACTACTCTTATCTTGAATGCCCTATCACATTCTCAGAGAGTATCGAATGCCAGATGATTACCCAATCCTCCATTCCGTCTTCCTAAGTGAAGACCAGAATGATGTGTCTATCCATTCTCTCCACATGGCCTACACTGAGACTTACGGCTATTAGTTCTGGTCTAGTGCACAACACATGCATTAGAGAATCATATATGTCACTCCCTCTTAACTTAGGAAGGACATACTCCAAGTTTATTCCAAGCAAGAAACTTATCATCACACTCCCTCTCAAGTAGGGACCTGCAACAACAATGGTGAGACACCCGATTGCTCATGAAGAATTCCTCCCCTCGATGTCATGGATTTCGATATTGAGGAATCTTCAACTTTTGGCTTCATAGGGCACAGATCATTCATCACTTTCATTCATGAGTCATGTTAGCTTATCAGAACGTGATTCATATGACTTCCTTACCTGGTTCACCTTTATCCCATGTTGCTTTCCATCTCCCAAGGATGTTATATCCTTCCACATGATTGGCAGCCCTGCATAAACTCATTCAGATAAATACATACATATGAACTTTTAAATCAAAATTTACCTCAGTGATGATCTTTCACTATGATACCTTACTGCAGACATCAACACCACTATAGGCATTCAACACCACTTAGTCATCTCAGTATCAGATGTTACTTCTCCCAATTCCTCCAGCCACTGCAGTCATCTCAGTATCAGATGTTACTTCTTCCAATTCCTCCAGTTGGTCTCTTATTTCAGAAATCCTCATAAAGTATGAAGTGATTCCTTCTTCTCTTGACAATTTCATTTTGTATATTTCTTGTCTCAGAGAGATTTCTTCTCCTGCAGTACTCACAGAGAAAAGGTCCACCAGTTTCTCATATATTTCTTTTGCAGACTTTAGTTTTGATACATAGGGAATGAGTGAGTCCTTAATGGATTCTATGAGAATCCTCTGGGCTTTGATTTCTCCCTTCATGTACTTGGCATGAGCTAGAGCATCTTATTTTGAGGATTGAATAGTAGATCCTTCGATACAGTCCATAACCTTGTCTTCAATTAAATTCAAATATGTCCTCTTTTTCCATGCACTAAAGTTTGATGACCCAACCAATTTGTTGCTTTCTATAGAATAAGTCATCTTGATAGATTTAAGTAAGGTCATAGATACTTACTTGAGTAGAGTGACTTACAACTTCCTTGATGATGATGAAGACGGAGTCAAGAGCTTCTTCTATGATTGAAATCTCAATGTAGGTGTTCTTGGGTCCTTGATGATAAAGGATATCTTTAAACAACGATGTTTCTTCCAACAATGTTTTGAATATAATATTTGATGGCAAAGATTATTTTCTTGATGAGTTGATCCTTTGAATGAGAGTCTTCCTTGCAAACTGATTTGACTTTTCAACCCAAAATTTGATCTTAGCTTTCTGGAGTGTCTTCTTGTCAAGTAGCCCTTATGTTCAACACATTTTCTTTGAAACCATGTTGAGAATTTGGAGGGTCGGTGATTAATTCAAATTCTCTTCTTGATAATTACTTGTGAGCTTATTTAATTTACTTATGTCTTCTCTTCTTATCTTATGTAGTCTTTCATCAAGTCAATTATCAAAATACAAGAGACACAAGATTCCGCTCTTCGAGCTAGGGAAAAACCTCTCCCTCTTGGAGAGGAAAACCCACGAGAAATTCTTCTTATAAATTTTCAAATGACAAGTACCATGACCGTGACACAAACCCTTAACCTTCTTATGCTTCCAAGAACTTGTCACTAATTTATTCTTTTCTTCTGCACTGTCCTTCAATGACTTGCACCTTTCTGCACGAGAGGGCTCGACCTCTACACAAATTATTTTATCTCACACTTTGACATAGTTAAACCTTCTTTAACACCTTGATCTGACCTTGAATGCAACCTTCTTTAACAATGTAATCCACACTTGAATACACCCTTCTCCAGCACTATCATCTGCACTTGAACGCACCTTACTTTAGCACAGAGATCCGCACTTAGACATAGCCCTGGATGCAACCCTAATTTCAACACTTTGATCTGTACTCACTTCAGATTTCTCGACGCTGTAGTGTCACAGATATATTCACAATATTCAGGTGACACTTTACTGTAATGACTCTCGGCCTACCTGAAGTCTGCGAGGGAGGATGCCCAGAAATGAGAGTATATTTATACATTTATTAACCTCCAGCCTTCGCTCCCAATCACAGTCCTTTCCTCGCTGAAGTGTCTTATAATTTCCACACCAAACCACAGACCTTACCTTGTAATACTGCCTCAGATATATCCGAAAATATCAGATAATCTGAACTCTGATTTCTGTGTTTTTTGCGAAGTCTACTAGGGTATATATAGTGGTTCATCCCTGTATATAAGCCGACCTATCTTTGTGAACTGATGTGACTATTTCTGGGAGCCGACATGATTCTTAGGCCGACTTGATCATCTATTATGAGGCCGAATTCAAGAGCACATTTTCAAGTGTTAATGAGGTTATCTTGGAGCATCATTCAAGAGCCATTTCTTCATGGTATCATGAAAAGATCTTGGAGCATATTTTGTTGACTAGACTCCTCATGTACATGACTCTTAATTACACGTGTAAGCAGAAGACAAACCCTAATAGACATCAAGAAGAAGTCTATTGACCTATAATAAAAATCTTGCTCATGAAATCCATGGAGAAAGTACAACAAAAATACATTTTATTATCTTTGTCTTCTTCTTTACATAAATACATAATTACATAGTCAATATGAAGATTGATCCTAGTTACACTTTTCAACATTGACCAAGTCCAAAGACAAGCAACCATAACCAACATGTTCTAGTTTCTCTCTCAATGTATAAACATTGAAAAACCAATTGTCTCATATTTGTTGTCTTTCCTTGTGAATTTTTGTGAGCATATGTGTAGTTCATCTCTACCAATGTGATTATTACCATTGGTATCTTCATCATCAACTTTCATGGCGATTGGTAGTTTTGATAAGTCAATACATTAGTTAGTTTGCTAATGTTTTCACTATTGGAAACTAATTTTTATTAGAAATAAAATAGTGAGCCAAACACACATAAGTGTTGGAAATATTGTCATTGATGGCAAAGGAGGCAGCAGAGGCAGAGACAGACAAAGGACAGTAGTAGAGGAAAAGGGGAAGACAACAGGTCTTTACAGGGAGCATGAGAAGAATAGAGGGAGAGTCTATTTACAGAGACAACGCAAAGGAGACAACGTAAATGGCAACTGTTGAAATAAAATGGTCAAGCAGCAGAGGCAGAACCAGAGGAGACAGAACCTGTGTAGAGATCGTGAACGAAGGTGAACCGGGGTGAAGGACTATTATACAGTGAAGGGAAGCACAAAAGAATGAAGCAGTAAAACATAGTAGTTGGACCAGTAAGATCAACAAATGTCATTAAGAAAGATAGACATAGGAGTGGAGCGATTGCTTAGAGAGACTCTGTATTGTTTATTGAAACATATCACATGTATCATCCCTTGAACGACCCGTGGAGGCCTCGAATGATTTGTTTTTTTTTCTTGATTCCTTGACGATGACCTGCATATTTCAGTTTGTTAAAGGAAATTGTTGTGTTAAAAGGCAAATTGGGGGCGTATTGTATCATTTTGGTTCTACAGGCAAAAACACCCAAATTATACTAAAATTCAGGTTGAAATCGTGTTTAAATAGAGATTTGGACTTCAAGAGGTTATAGGACGAAGTCATATTGCTATCGGGTCCGAAGAAACCAATAACATCGGCCCTTTTGTATATTCCATATCACAAACTATAAATAGCTGATCAAGCAATTGAATCATAATCGACGGATCGTGATCAACGACAACTGTTAGATCGGGAGTTGAGTTGGAGAGGGGCCTGCAAGGAAGGCGGATTTCGAAAACTGCTAACCTGGGTGGTACCCCGGTCAAACACCGTTCACAATCCGGAGCGGGTTTGCGAAACCAGATCCACTCATATCGCACCACTTTTGCGCGAGAGAAAAACCACTCCAAACCAACGCGATCCAGTGGAAATTGGCCACGTCGACGGGGCAATACCGCCCTCATCGCGTGCCTATCGCGCATTAACTATCGATGGTGAAATGAATGCGATATAGCCGTGCGCTGTCCGATCTGGAGGCAGGTTCATCAAACGACAATCACACTCAAAATAGCACGGAAGATAACTCAAGGGATGGCGCGATAAGCCTCCCACCGTCGGATGAGAAGGATGCGTTAAGAGGCTGGCCCCCAGTTCATCGCATGGCTTCTAAGAGTTAAATTTCATATTGTTTAATCGTGCGATTGCCGTAGGATCGGAGGGTTGGAGCGCGATAAGACATGCGCCGTTGGATGTGAATGGGAAATGAACTGCTGTGATCGACCACATATATGTGTTAAGTTGTGGGCCCGAGGCAATTATATAGGTTATTGTTTGGGGTTTAAACCTTAGTCGAGGCGTATATTAATGTTATAACAATTGATGCGATGATATGAAGTTTTAATAAGCCATGGCTCGAATCAAAACCGTAATATATGACGTAATGCCATACATTGATGATATATGTAATATGAAGTGTTGGCGGGGTTCATACCTTGGAGGTTACGCCATATTCATTACACGATGAGTTTAATAAGTTACAAAATGGATTTTGGTACAAAGTTTTCATTTTAATTATAAATGTTAGTGAAAGCGAAAATCAAAGGCTGTTATAAAGATTCTTAACATTCGAGTGGGGGCCATATTATATTATGGATATTGATATTATAAAACGTTGGATATCGATTCAAAGGCTTTGATATATGTTGTGGGCCAGACTTTTATGTGTAACGAGTTATATGGTTATCTGGGGATTAAAATAAATGTTTAAGCTTTGGAACTATTATAGTTCACACATTATTTAATAAAGCGGGGATGTAGTAATAAGGCGCCAACCATATAACTTAAACCTATGCACTGTATATGACTGTTGTGCACGGGTTAAAGGAATAAAAAGGAGAGGTATACATATGCGTTATGCATTCGTCTACGATTGAAAAGTTTTAATGTTAAAGAAGTGAGCACAGTATTTTGATTTTTTTATTAACCAAAGTCAAAGTTTATATTAACGAATCTTCATATGAGCACCTATACGGAGGTTATTAAAGGTTTGAAGCCGAGAAGTAGAACCTCCACAATGAACAAAGATTGCCCAGATTAGACAGATTGTGAACCCTTTTTGAATGATTAATTGATGCATGAGACTTTGAGATTTATTGGTGAGCTAAACTTATAAAACAGGCATATATATAGCAGATACACAACTACAGTGAGCTTGGATAATATGTACAGAGGTAAATAGAGACTGCAAAATTGAAGAGGTATGCAGCGAAGGGATTTAAAATTGCAGTGAACAGGTGTACATGCACAGGTGCTCAGAGTTGCAGTAAACAGAGGTATGCAGGACAACTGCATGACAACAACAGAAAGGACAAAACCAACAAGCCAAGGGTTGAGTGAAGTTTATATACTGTAACTGAAAATGTAAATGTTTTAATTGTTTTATATTGTTTGTGATGCAAAGGCAAGTATCCGAAGGAAAAGAAAAATCCCACTGTAACATTGAAATTTGTACATATTGTTATACTTTTTTAAATGAGTTGGACAAAGGAATGAGAAGGCAGAAGCCAAAGAGTCATGGCTGTTCACTCCAAATTCCTTGTGGAATACAAACAGTCATGTGATGAACTCTATATATAATATCAACTTGATATGCATAGAGTGGTTAGAGAGGGTAAGTATAGAGAATGCAGAGTACAGAAGATTGAGGCAGAGAAGATAAGGAAGAGAGGAGCAGAAAGAGATGCTACAGAACAGAGCTGATATCTGAGGTAAATCAGCAAACATTTCTTTTGATAAATTGGTGTTGAGCTTCTATCAAGTTGAATGATAGTCACAACAGGAAGGATCGAGGTTGGAGCCTGTAGGTTGGTACTAAAAACAAGCAGTGAGAGGGATAGTAGAGTTGGATTTTTGCATCACAACAATAATAAGATGTGGTTTTCTTCCTTTATGGGTTTCCACTTATATCTGTTGTCTCTATCTGTGTTGCCTTTGTGCTGAGATGATTTACCAAATTTTCTTAATGTTCGCTGCTCTCATAATAAAGTTGATGTCACATTAATTTAATACTTGATGCAACATATTAAGACTATTCATATACTAAGGTTGGTTATAAAAGTAAGCTGTAAATAAGTTGAAAAATTTAAAAAGCTCATGTATGTGTTAAAATGATTCACCCCCCCTGTCTTAGTTTAACTAAGAATTCAACAATTGGTATCGGAGCCAAGTTCCTTTTGTACCAGTTTAACCACTGAAAGGAGATCCTAGGCCCCCAGGATGGCTAGTCAAGAAGGAAGATCAACCAATAAAGCCCAGTTTGAAAATTTAAAAATGAATGATGATGAAGATGTTGACAGCTTCTTCTTAAGAGTTGCAAAAATTGTTAACAATATGAAAGCTCTTGGAGAAACCATACCAGAAAGTATAATTGTGCAACAAATTCTAAGATCTCTTCCATCCAGGTTTAATCCCAAGGTGTTTGCAATAGAAGAAACAACTGATTGGGAGACCTTGACTATGAACCAGTTACTTGGAAATCTAACAGCCTATGAGATGAGACTCCCACAGAAGAAGCCAAGTATGAGGGAGGTAGCTTTTAAAACAGAAAAGAAGAAAGAAGAAAAGGAAGATACATGTTCTTCCTCTGATGAAGAAGAGGCTAAATTTGTCAAGAAACTGGATAGAGGCTCAGGTAAATACAAAGGTAAACTTCCTTTCAAATGCTTTAATCAGGAAGACATGGACACTATGTCATAAGTGGTCCTCACAAGAAAGTATGAATCAGTAGCCTGGAATCAGTGAAAGAATCAAATAACTCAAGTAATTGAAAGAATTTAGGGAAAACCTTCTATGTTCAACAAGACAAGAAGATGTCCGAAGACTCCGATGAACTCCTCAAGGAAGAGGGAACCTCGAATTTTTATCGATAATATAGGAAGAACCAATGACCTCGCTAGAAGATGAAGAAGAAGAAGGTGAAGTCGACCTTGAGGGGGAGCTAAGAAGTGCCCTGGAGGAGATTGATAGACTCAAACTGAAGTGCAGAAAACAAAAGGACATTCTCCTCAAGTATGTACGAGAAGAGCATAATTCAGAAGTCATCATGCAGCTAAAGATAGAGCTTGAAGAAGCCAAGAAGATAGAAGACATGTTACTTAAGCAAATCAAGGAGAAAACTCAGGAACAAGAGAAGTTGGAAGAAGAAGTAGTATGTCTCAGGAAGAAATTAGAAAATGCTCAAAGAAAAGTGGCTATAAATTCTTCTCAAACAACAAGCTTTGGTAAGTTGAACGAAATTCTGGATGCTCAAAGATCTCCTATGATAAAAACTGGAATAGGCTATGAAGGAGAATCAAGTAAAAGCAAAGAAAAAGAAGACAGAGAGATTATTTTTGTAAAAGAAAAGAAGGATGATGAAGCAACTCAAATAATCCCTACAAAAGAAGAAACATGCAAGGAGGGAGACAGAACCCAGAAGAAACCTCTAATAACAAAGAATGAAAGAAATACTCAGACAACAGAAAAAGATTCATATACCCCTGAGTATGTCAAATTTGGAAGCCATCAAGGGAGATTCTTCCCTCCTATGAAAAATGCCACTTGTTATGTCTGCCACAAGCTGGGACACATTGCTGCATACTGTCATGCAAAGAGGAGTAATTCAAACCAGCAAAAGATGCAAATAGTGAAGAGACTGTCTCAAGCAAACAAATGGAGAAGACAACCTTACATCAGGTATGCAAATAGTTTCTATGGTTACTGTTTTTATTGTAAGGAATTTGGCCATAAAATCATTGAGTGTAGAAAATATGGACAAAGATTGATATTCAACACCTCAAGGAGGTTTATGAATCAAAGAAATTTTGTTCATACTCACAATGCTGCAAAAATTATGATCAAATGTTGTGTATGCAATAAAATTGGACATATGCCTTCCAAATGTCCTTTGAAAGGATGTGATTCATCATCTCACAGAAGATACCAACCAAAAGGATGCTTCTAGTGGAAAAAGAAGGTGAATAAGTGTGACCTGGCTCTAACTGCTCAAGACCTGAAAAACCAATGGTATCTAGACAGTGGCTGCTCAAAACATATGACTGAATACAGAAGCAAATTTATAACTTTGGACGAAAAGAAAACTGGTAATGTTACTTTTGGCAATGATAAATCAGGAAAAATCAAGGGAAAGGGCTTAGTCATCTTAGATCATGGCAGAGGTAAGGCCCAATATGTACTATTTGTAGATGGGCTGAAAGCAAATTTGTTGAGTGTCAGTCAAATGTGTGATAAAGGATGTGAAGTTCTTTTCAGAGCACAAGATTGTGAAGTCAAATCAATCACCACAGGTAAGACTCTGCTCAAAGGTGTTCGAACATAGAGTAATGTTTACATAGTGAAAGAGGAAGATGAAGCATGCCATCTTAGCAAACTTGAGGAGTCATGGTTATGGCATAGGAGATTGGGACATCTCAGCTTCGATCATATCATCAGACTGAGCAAGAAGAAAGCTGTCAGAGACATGCCAGAAATAAAAAGGCCTTCTAATACCATATGCAAATCTTGTCAATTGGGCAAACAAACTCGCACATCCTTTAAGGCCAAAGATGAGTTATCAATAAGAAGACCACTCCAGCTTGTGCACATGGACCTGTGTGGACCTGCAAGAACTAAAACACCAAGTGGAGAATCCTACTTCATGTTGATAATAGATGATTTATCCAGAATGACATAGGTTGCATTTCTCAAGAATAAATCGGAAGCACTGGAGAAATTTAAGATATTCAAAGCATTAGCAGAAAATCAAATAGGATGCAAGCTAAAATGCATTAGATCAGACAGAGGAGGTGAATTCACAGATTATGACTTTGCAGACCTATGAAATGAACATGGGATAAAGCAACAATTTACTATTGCAGGGACACCTCAGCAAAATGGAGTAGCAGAGAGACAAAAAAGGTCTGTACAACAAATAGCCAGAGCCATGATGCAAGAGAGTAATATTCCTCAAACCTTCTGGGAAAAAGCAGTACACACAGCCATGCATATTCTAAACAAAGCCCATTTAAGGCCAAGCAGTGACAAGACTCCCTATGAACTATGGCATGGTAAACCAGCTTCAATCAAACACTTTAGAATCTTTGGAAGCAAGTGTTATATAAAGAATAATGATGAAAATCTTGGGAAATTTAATGCAAGAGCAGATGAAGGGATATTTCTAGGATATGCATCCAAAAGTAAAGGGTACAGGTGCTACAACAAGACTCTTCGAAAAATAGTAGAAAGCAGTGACGTGAGCTTTGATGAAGAACTTCCAAACAATACAAGAGGTACAGACTGCAGCAGTCCTTTATACCACCATGAAGAAGAAAACCAAGATGATGATGAAACAAGAAAGACAACATAAGATGCTGAACTGAGCTCTAAAGCCCCCTCTAGATACACTCAGAAGAACCATCCTGAAGATCAGATCATAGGAGACAAGAGAGTAGGGGTCCAGACAAGAAGGCAGCTAACTGAATAGACAGAAGAGGTATACATAGCCATGCTATCACAAATAGAGCCAAAGAAGTTTGAATAAGCCAGCAGGTACAAGTATTGGGTGAATGCTATGAATGAAGAGTTGGACCAAATTGAGAAGAACAATACCTGGGAACTAGTTCCTAGACCTATTGAGAAAAATGTCATAGGATCAAAATGGGCATTCAAAAATAAAATGAATGAGCAAGGACAAGTAATTAGGAATAAACCCAGACTTGTCTGCAAAGGATATTCACAAATCGAAGGACTTGATTACGATGAAACATTTTCCCCTATAGCCAGAATGGAAGCTATCAGAATGTTTCTGGCCTCTGCATCCTACCAAGACTTCAAGGTATTTCAAATGGATGTGAAATATGCATTTCTGAATGGAGATCTAGAAGAAGAAGTCTACATGGAACAACCATAAGGCTTCTCATTAACAGACAAAGAAGACTATGTATGCAGACTAAAGAAGGCTCTATATGGACTAAAAAAAGCTCCTCATGCTTGGTACTCAAGGCTGGATAAATACTTGCAAAAACAATGCTTTAAGAGCGGAGGAGTAGACAACAATCTATACATAAAAACCCATGAAAATGAACTCCTGATTGTTGTAGTATATGTTGATGACATTATGTTTGGAAGCAACAGAGATGAGCTAGCAAAAGGGTTTGTTGAGGAGATGAAATCAGAGTTTGAGATGTCTATGATTGGAGAGCTCAGTTTCTATTTAGGACTTCAAATTCAGCAAAAGAACACAGGTACATTTATCTCATAGGAAAAATACTTAAAAGAAATGTTGAAAAAGTTCAAAATGGAAGACTGCAAACCTGTGTCAACTCCCATGATCACGAGATGCAAGCTATGTGCTCATGATGGATCCGCTGATATAGATCAAAGACTCTACAGATCCATGATAGGAAGTTTGCTGTACCTGACAGCATCAAGACTAGACATCATGCTAGCAGTAGGACTTGTGGCTAGATATCAAGCGAGACCAAAGCAAAATCATCTTCTAGCAGTCAAAAGAATATTCAGATATTTACAAGGAATAGTACAGTTTGGGCTATGGTATCCAAAAGGAAAAACCCTCACTTTGACAACATACACAGATGCAGATTGGGCCAGCTGTGTGGATGACAGAAAAAGCACAAGTGGAGGTGCATTCTATCTAGGAGAAAGTCTGGTGGCATGGCTAAGCAAGAAACAAACATCTATCTCTCTATCTACAGCAGAAGCATAATACATAGTAGCAAAAACATGATGTACACAAGTCATGTGGATGAAACAAACCCTCCAAGACATGAAGGTAAGCATTGATGAACCTATCTCTATCAAATGTGATAATACAAGTGGTATAAGCATATCAAAAAATCTTGTGCTTCATTCAAAAACTAAACATATCCCAATCAAGTATCATTTTCTCCGGGAACAAGTAGCTCAGAAGGTAGTGAAGCTAGAATATGTACCAACAAAAGAATAGACAGCAGATATATTTACCAAATCTCTTGCTAGAGAACCATTTGAATATTTGAGAGATAGGCTAGGGGTAGTATCTGTAGATGTTACTTTCTGATATGAAGAGAAAGCATAGTTTCAGGGGGAGAACAGAAACGAAAATATCATTCCAGGGGGAGATCAGCGAGCAAGGAAAGCATGAAACAGGTCCTCAAGATTAGTGCAACATGGGCAAGAGTTCAAAGCACACCAAAAAAAAATAAAAATGAGCTACCCCTTGCCATTGATGTCAAAGGGGGAGGAAGAGCAAGCAACAGAGGGAAGGGTCCTAATAGGCAAGAAGAGGAAGTGTATTTCCATCAATGCCAAAGGGGGAGACTGTTGGAAATATTGTCATTGATGGCAAAGGAGGCAGCAGAGGCAGAGACAGACAAAGGACAACAGTAGAGGCAAAGGGGAAGACAATAGGTCTTTACAGGGAGCATGAGAAGAACAGAGGGATAGTCTATTTACAGAGACAACGCAAAGGAGACAACATAGATGGCAACTGTTGAAATAAAATGGTCAAGCAGCAGAGGCATAACCAAATGAGGCAGAACCTATGTAGAGATCGTGAACGAAGGTGAACCGGGGCGAAGGACTATTATACAGTGAAGGGAAGCACAAAGGAATGAAGCAGTAAAACACAGTAGTTGGACCAGTAAGATCAATGAATGTCATTAAGACAGATAGACAGAGGAGTGGAGCGATTGCTCAGAGAGACTCTATATTGTTTATTGAAACAGATCACATATATCATCCCTTGAACGACCTGTGGAGGCCTCGAATGATTTGTTTTCTTTTCTTGATTCCTTGACGATGACCTGCATATTTCATTTTGTTAAAGGAAAATTGGGGGCGTATTATATCATTTTGGTTCTACAAGCAAAAATGCCCAAATTATGCTAAAAATCCGGTTGAAATCGTGTTTAAACAAAGATCCGGCAGGAGGTTATAGGACGAAGTTATATTGCTATCGAGTCCGAAGAAAACAATAACATTTGCCCTTTTGTATATTCCATATCACAGACTGTAAATAGTTGATCGAGCAATGGAATCATAACCGACGGATCATGATCAACGACAACTGTTAGATCGGGAGTTGAGTTGGAGAGGGGCCCGCAAGGAAGGCGGATTTCGAAAACTGTTAACCCAGGTGGTACCCCGGTCAAACACTGTTCACAATCCAGAGCAGGTTTGCAAACCAGATCCACTCATACCGCACCGATTTTGTGCAAGAGCAAAACCACTCCAAACCAACGCGATCCAGTGGAAATTGGCCACGTCGACGGGGCAATACCGCCCTCATCGCATGCCTATCGCGCGTTAACGGTCGACGGTGAAATGAACGCGATATAGCCGTGCACTGTCCGATCTGGAGGCGGGTTCATCGAACGAAAATCACACTCAAAATATCACGGAAGATAACTTAAGGGACGGTGCGATAAGCCTCCCACCATCGGATGAGAAGGGTGTGTTAAGAGGCTGGGCCTCAGTTCATCGCATGGCTTCTGAGAGTTAAATTTCATATCGTTTAATCGTGCGATTGCCGTAGGATTGGAGGGTTGGAGCGCGATAAGACATGTGCCGTTGGATGTGAATGGGAAATGAGCTGCTGTGATCGACCACATATATGTGTTAAGCTGTGGGCCCGAGGAAATTACATAGGTTATTGTTTGGGGTTTAAACCTTATTCGAGGCGTATATTAATGTTATAACAACTGATGCGATGATATGAAGTTTTAATAAGCCGTGGCTCGAATCAAAACCGTAATATATGACATAATGCCATACATTGATGATAAATGTAATATGAAGTGTTGGCGGGGTTCATACCTTGGAGGTTACGCCATATTCATTACACGATGAGTTTAACAAGTTACAAAATGGGTTTTGGTACAAAGTTTTAATTTTAATTATAAATGTTAGTGAAAGAGAAAATCAAAGGCTGTTGTAAAGATTCTTAACATTCGAGTGGGGGCCATATTATATTATGGATATTGATATTATAGAACGTTGGATATTGATTCAAAGGCTTTGATATATGTTGTGGGCCGGACTTTTATGTGTAACGAGTTATATGGTTATCTGGGGATTAAAATAAATGTTTAAGCTTTGGAACTATTATAGTTCACACATTATTTAATAGAGCGGGGATGTAGTAATAAGGCGCCAACCATATAACTTAAACATATGCACTGTATATGACTGTTGTGTGCGGGTTAAAGGAATAAAAAGGAGAGGTATACATATGCGTTATGCATTCGTCGGCGATTGAAAAGTTTTAATGTTAAAGAAGTGAGCACATTATTTTGATTTTTTTATTAACCAAAGTCAAAGATTATATTAACGAATCTTCATATGAGTGCCTATACGGAGGTTATTAAAGGTTTGAAGCCAAGAAGTAGAACCTCCACAATGAACATAGATTTCCCAGATTAGATAGATTGTGGACCCTTTTTGAATGATTAATTGATGCATGAGACTTTGAGATTTATTGGTGAGCTAAACTTATAAAACAGGCATATATATAGCAGATACACAACTACAATGAGCTTGGAGAATATGTACAGAGGTAAGTAAAGACTGCAAAATTGAAGAGGTATGTAGCGAAGGGATTTAAAATTGCAGTGAACAAGTGTACATGCACAAGTGCTCAGAGTTGCTGTAAACAGAGGTATGCAGGACAGTTGCATGACAGCAACAAAAAGGACAAAACCAGCAAGCCAAGGGCTGAGTGAAGTTTATATACTATAACTGAAAATGTAAATGTTTTAATTGTTTTATATTGTTTGTGATGCAAAGGCAAGTATCCGAAGGAAAAGAAAAATCCCACTGTAACATTGAAATTTGTACATATTGTTATACTTTTTTAAATGAGTTGGACAAAGGAATGAGAAGGCAGAAGCCAAAGAGTCATGGTTGTTCACTCCAAATTCCTTGTGGAATACAAACAGTCATGTGATGAACTCTATATATAATATCAACTTGATATACATAGAGTGGTTAGAGAAAGTAAGTATAGAGAATGCAAAGTAAAGAATATTGAGGCAGAGAAGATAAGGAAGAGAGGAGCAGAAAGAGATGCTATAGAACAGAGCTGATATTTGTGGTAAATATACAAACATTTCTTTTGATAAATTGAGGAAATTGGAGCTTCCCTATCAAGTTGAAGCTTGATAGCTGTCAGTTGTAGCTGAATGAGGTTGGAGCCTCCTGTAGGTTGGTGCCTGCAGAAAAACAGTGGTGAGAGGGAGTAGGAGCTTTCCTTTGCATCACAACAATAACAAGATGTGGTTTTCTCCCTTTATGGGTTTCCACTTATATCTGCTGTCTCTATCTGTGTTGCCTGTGTGCTGAGATGATTTACCAAATCTGCTTAATGTTTGCTGCTCTCATAATAAGGTTGATGTCACATTAATTTAATACTTGCCGCAACATATTAAGACTGTTCATATACTAAGGTTGGTTATAAAAGTAAGCTGTAAATAAGTTGATGAAAAATTTAAAAAGCTCATGTATGTGTTAAACTGATTCACACCCCCCCCCTCAGTTTGACTAAGAATTCAGCGATAAGTTTTATGTTTTTTTCTACAATAATGATAACAATGTTGCATAAATAATGACGATGTTACTTAGATAATGACAACATTTCAATTTTGACCAAAAACAATGTACACTTGCTTAGAATCATTATACTTTGAAGAGGAGGAATTTAACAACAAAGTTTTTAACAATACTATGATTTTAATGTTTTTGTCACATTTTTGAATTTTTTTTTAAGATTGTGAAAAATTAGTACTTTTATAAAACCATGAAATGAAATGTTGGAGAATTGAATTTCAACTATCAAACTTTGTGATTTTCATAATTTGACATGCAATATGTAACTTCAAAAATATCCAAGTTAGAAAAAATAACATTTTGAAAAAATGAAAAAAAAAAGAATGAATGCAAGAAAACTTTCAATTATTAAAAAATTGATAATTCTATGTCTCTTTTTTCAGAAAACAACAATTTATATCCATCAAAAACCCATTGCCCCTTGTATAGCATTTAGTACAATATTTAAAATCAAGGTGTTTAAGTTCAACAAAAAACTTTTGCAAGTCCACACAACCAAGTCACATTGCTCCAAAAGCTAGCAAGGGTTTTCTATAATAAATTAACCAAATAAAAACATAACCATACATAACATGAGTATTTCCAAATAAAATTTAAAGCCCTAATCAAATACTAGTTATTGTTTCCACTTGAGTTGCTAATTATACATCTTTATAAGAGTTGCATGAATTTTCACGATGGCCGAGAGCAACTGGAAGTAGGCACTAGGAAAGGGAATTGATAAAGCTAAACATAGAAAACAATGAATCTTAGATAGCAACAAGGTAAGCCTTCTAAATATTTCATCTTAAGCATGGTCATGGTGGAGCAAGAATCTTACTATAATGCCTTAGACCCAATAATTGTTTCTACGCTTACCCATTAATCTTGTTCTTGACCCTATTGAATGTGCTGGCATGGGAATTGAATTGGTTCTTCCATTTCTCCATCACTAGCATTAAGTAGGCCACATTAGTGTAAACCTTCGTAATGTCCTTTATTCATTGTTAAAACCAACTCCATAAACCATGGAACACCCCTACCACATTGAAATGCTGACAACTACTATGCGTCTTTGCTCAAGTGACACAAGTCATAACACTAGAGATAATCCATTTTCAAAACCTAGAGCCCACATAATACAAGAGAGAAGAAATCAATGAGAGAACCAAGACACACATTCCTTGATATAATCAATGGCTATTAAAACTTAGGGTATGAGAAATCATTGATGATATTTTCAATTATTTTTCATTAATATTCATCATTATAGGTGTTTATAACCCCTCCTATTCCCATCATACATCCAAACTAATAATTTTTTCTTCATAAAAGTGACTCCTACATTTTCCATAATGTGTGCCCCAAAGTTGGATAAGCTTTTCACTTTGTAGAATGAGATTTTACATAGTTTTTGGGTTAGGGAAATTTTGAATATTTCTTATGACACTTTGCGATGAGGAGTCTCTACTATCCTTCAATACCCTATTAATGAACCAAGAATCACCAATGATAATATCTTTATCATTGGTTTGGTTTCTTAATAGTTGGAGGAGTTGATAAACTATGAGTGCCTTTGATTTAATATTTGTTGCATGCCCTAATCCCTAAGCAAATGTTTGTTCATCAAGATAAATAATGATAACCCTAAATTTTCTATCCATTTATATTTTTTACATTCTTGATATACAAAATATAACTTCAAAAATTTCAAAGCTAAAAACAATGCATTTTTTATAGTTTTCAGATTTCTGTGGTGTGAGTTTTGAGTTGCTAAATTCAGAATCTCCAAAATGTGCATTTTTGCGTCGACGTTTCAGGTCTAGAACAAGACCCATCATCAGGACAAATCCTGTCGAAAAGAGAGGAGGTTAGATACCACAAATATACCAAAGGAGTGAATAGATAAGAATTGACTATTCCCAATTATATTATAATCAAATTGGCCCCCTTAATACTAATCTACAATCATTCACCTAATATTAACCCCCCCTTAAACTTTTACATTTATCTTAATAAGTAATAAAGAATTTGAATCATTAATATCAATTTTAATTATTAAATATCATTAGTAATAGTTATGAATTAACTATTCCTAATTATATTAAAATTAAAATTGGAATTAATTTTTAATATGGTTAACTTTCAACATTAACACTTATTAGGAAACTATAATTAATCATTTATCTAAGGACCTCATCAATGTTATGAAAAATTTTCTCTAATATTATCACTAATTAATAATAGTATCTTTAAAGTTAACTTTTCTCCTTTTAATATAAATAATTAAAATATATATAATAACAAACCCTACCTTAAAAAGAACTCCTAATATAATTTATTAAATCAAATATTTGAATTATTATTATAATATTAAAAATTTATTAATAATACATAAACAAGTGGCTTCTCTAAAAATACATTATCCTTATTTTAAAATATAATTAATCTCAAATAAATTATAAGGAATTAAGGCTAACAATTTTAATTTAAATCAATCAAATTGGAAACTTTGCATTAATTATAAAAACATTATTTAATTTATTTAATTATAAAATAATGGTTATTTTTATGGTTGGTTGGCCTACCTCATGCACTTCTTTGGTATATTTGTGCTATCTAACTTCCTCTCTTTTCGACAGGATTTGTCCTAATGATGGGTCTTGTTCTAGACCCGAAACGTCGACGCAAAAATGCACACTGTGGAGATTCCGAATTCAACAACTCAAAAATGCAGTTTTTTTTGTATCCCATAGGAAACTAGTAGCCTGCTTGACACATAACTACTGTTAAACCTCTGGGGGTCTATTGCCTATCCTCCTCTCTGTAAACCGGGTCACAACCGGGGGGATTTGAACCATGGATCTCTTAGTTTCCATAGATTTCACATTACTCCGATCACCAATTGAGCTGCCCCATTGGAACTTAAAAAAAATGCATTTGAAAAAAAAAAAAATATTTAAATTTTATAATTCTCAAATATCAAAATTTTTACAATATTTAGATATATAATAAAGACTTTGAAATATTTACTATACAACACTTTAGGAATTGAAATTAATGATGTTAAGTATTTTCCTAAGTAGTAATTTGCTAATAAGTTCTAATGTACAAGAAACACACTGTCATTCTAAACCTTAGCACCTCTTAATATTACTTCGCCCACATCTCACAAGTGGATATTTTTGCACACTAAAATATTTACCATTCATACTAGGATTGCCCATAAAAATGATCTTAAGATCCCCAACATATGTATCATACCAATGGTACTAATGAATTCTAAAAAGGCAACAATTAGGGTTTGATCTAGCTATTGTAATGAATGGCCCCTTCGACCTTACCTTAGATCTCTCTTATTGTGCCTTATTGCATCTCCTCCTCTCTATCCCATTGGCTTCGTCATTGTAGACTCCATCAATGATGGAAACAAGGATTTCCTCTCCTATAGTCTCAAAAGTGTGCAAATATCCAAGATCATCGAAAGGCACATCTACTTTAAATGCATCTACTCCATTTAAAGTAGGCTTCCTAACTCTTGTGGATCTTAGTACTTCATTCAAAGATATTCTTAAAAGGCTACCTTTATGTAATCCAAAATCCTAGGTTTCACATGGTTAGTAAAGCTTCAACACTATCTAAAACTGTAGAAAAGAATGAAGTAAAGTAACCATCGTTTTACAAGATAATGGGATTAATTATGAGTTTATAGGTTATTTTACCAAAACTATATTCAACAAAGTTCATTTCTTGGATATTACATGAACAACTTGGTTCATAAGCTAAATATCCAAAATAAATGGGATAAAATAAAGGAATCTATATAAATTAAAATATTACACGGAATATGAAACATATGATATGATTTAAAGTGTTATTTTTTAATAGCGTTAACTAGTTAGGATGGTTAAGAGGTCATGCACCTTCATTACATCAGTCTTTTAGATAAGATGTGTCACTTTAATTATTGTCTTTATTATTATTATTGATATTTATTTATATACTAGGTTTAGTACATTGTCTATCTCTTCAAGATGCTTTATCTTCAAAACAATTTATGGAAAAACTTGTCTTTGTTTTGGCTTGTAATGCTTTCTTATAATTTTGTATTCTTGAAATTTTCATGGTTGAAAATACAAGTTAATATGAGTTGCAAATTCTTGAGCATAATTGTCTTATTCTGAAAATGTCAAACCATCCTAATTCAATTTTTGTAACCATTATGATTTTGGAAATGATAATATTCCACACTTTTGTCTTCAATATAATAGGATATTCCCTTAGCTTCTCTGGCATTGATTTTATCTTTTGATAGTTAGTTGAATGATATGACAAATTTTATAATTAGGATGATGATAATGCATCCCTTTATCATGTATCTTATTTTTGGGACCATCCTTTTTATACTTTCAATGATTTATTGGTTGAAAATATTTTGATTGGATCTATATAAATTCATTTCTTTGAGCTTTATATTTATTTCTTATGATGGTATATTTATTTCAATAGGGTTTTTCTTTGTTTTTTATCAATCATAGATTTGTTATTGCTAAGTTGCTCCAACATTTTTTTGTGTGACTTATTTTCACTTTTTAACTTCTTTATATGTGATGATCTTGTGAAAATTTTGTACAAACTTTTGACCATCTTAAATGTTTTTTAATAAAGGAGCTTTTGAGCATGAATTCTTTGTAATGCCTTGTAATGTTATCTTATTCTTCTTATAAGAGAACATTATCTATATATATAAACAACTTCTATGGATAAGATGAAGGGATATGGCGTTTCCAACTAAATTGAACCAAAAGTCTTGTCAACCTCCTTTTTATACATAGCTTTAACATTGAACTGACATGTGTATTTAATCATCAATCATTACTTACATGTCCTTAATTTTGTATTTTCCATTGTAAATTTTTTTTTCTTTTTTATTATACTTGAATCCGAGATTAATAGTTTATTTTTTTAGTTAATGTCAATACAATTTTCCTTTTGGTTTAGATCAATAATGATCTTAATTTCAATATTCATTCATCACTTTTTTATTAATGCAATATCATTTGGAGCTTCACTAGTTCTCTTTGTTATCATTTATTTGAGTGTATAAACCTCCCTAACCTTGTCCCTAGCCACCATTGTTGATCTCCCCCAACTGCTGTGTCCCTCTATAACATAGATGCATTTATTTCTACTAAGACTTGGTTGCCTCCCTTCATAAGGCCTCTAAAGCTCCTTGTGCACCCTCTTGTTTTTTCAAGCATGCAATATACATTACTGAAGTAAACCTATCTTCTTCAACTTCTACAAAACTCTCTATCTTGACTTAGAATGATCTCATTAATCAACTAACAAGCCTTTCGCCTTCCCAAAAGTGATGGATCATCAGGTCAAAGAATTTGAAGCATTTAATTTAAGGCAAATCATTTCATTGTTTTTATCTATGAGGTTATTTTACTTTTCTATTCAAAGAAAAGGGTATAAAGACATGATTCTTAGAAATGGAACTTCATGTTGGAAATAATGAGAGGGGGATGAATCAATATTTCCTTTAATTTTACAACTGGTTTTAGATTCTTTAACTTATCAAATCATCAAAAGAAACATGAAGTAGTATCACATCACAGGAACAATGCACATAAGGTTACTCTAAAAAAAAACTTCATTGTGTATGATTACATACAAATTTACTAGTTAGGATTGGAAGGAAGTAAAATAATCCCAAGGGTTTTACCAACAAGGCTAGAAGAAAGCAACTGCTCCCTAAGTTTGAAGACTTTTCGTCAAGTCTTGCACTGGCCTGAATTCTACAACATGCTTTTTAGGGCTAAAATTTTAGGCTTGGATAGGGCTAAAATTTCAGGCATGAATTCTGCCACATGTCCAAATATGTGGTTACGACATGTGCGAGTAGGTGTACAAGATATATATCTAGAAAAAAAAAAACCAAATTTCATCCCTTCTAGCCCTCCTTAACTCACTATTTTCTGTAATTCTTCCTTTTACCTTGACTGAATTGGATTACCAAAATGATGAGCACGACTAGGTATTTATAGTTGTTTGTGTATGTTGTGAAGAGACACAACCTTTGGTTAAGGATCTGACTTGTAGGCTGACCTGCATGAATATTAATTTTAATAAAAAATCAATTGTAGGAGACGACTGCTTTCGCACCTATATTTATTTATTAATTTTATTGACTTGTTATGTGTCATTTCCATTATAGAGACTATCAATACAGTGGATTAGTGGATGGAAGACCTTTGTTATTGAAAAGGTAAATATTTTGGGGTAATTAAGACATATTCTAGGTGTATGATTTGGTGTCTTAATGTTAGGATATGGCTTTCATATGAGAGAGCCTTCTTTCCAAAAATTTGATCATGGCATATGCTTTAGGGATTCCATTATCTACCCAAGGCTTGCATCAACAATTTAGGTCTTGACATCAATTGATTAGGTCTTCATCCATGTATGTACTTAGGGTTTCTTCCATGCTAGGGATTTTAGGGATTTCAAGATAAGGGTTCCTTCACATATGTTCTTCACCCATAATGGTTAGGGAATTTTTATTCTTTAGGCCTTGCTTCAACACAACTAGTTCATCATATAAAAATCTAGGGGCTGCATCAATCATATTTACATGGCATCATATATTGCTAGAGTTTCATCATATGCATTCGAAACCTAGGGTTATCATCTTCAAAAAATCTATGGTTTTCACTTAGGTTTATGGTTTTTCACTTAGGGTTTTCAACTAGGGTTTGCTTCAACAATGCACCAAGGGATTGTCATCATATTGACATTAATGACAACTTTACCAATGATACCTAGGGCATGTTTGAAGTCAAAATCATTGGGCATACTGGTCAACCACTCTTTATTTGATACATGAGAAAGTCTTGAAGGATTCTATTCTAAAGAAAACATTGGACTTGTGCATAAATTAAGCTTAAGGAATCCCCCCCCCCCCCTATAACTATAGCTACACCCTTGAATATTATATCAGTGGCTTAAGTTTGTGGCTCCGTTGAAGAAATTTTTTGTGTAAGGAAATTTATGAAATAGGGCTTAAGAAATTTGCATGATGATCAACCCTAAATTAAATAATTACAGTCACAGTCTCAACAACTAATGAATATGGCACTTCTACATTTTTGAAACTTTGTGATATAATCCATGAAAACTATGGAAGGATCTGGTGTTTTTGGTAAGTCCTATAGCTTCCTTACACAATCAACCTAAGAAGTAATTTTTTTCTTAGATCATTTCTATTGGAAAGAGAAGTACAACATATTTTATTAAATGTTGCTCAAACCTGCATTTAGTTTGAGGAAGGATATGCCCCTGATCCATGGCTCATTGTTGCAGAGAATCACACCTACTTTATGATTGATTCATGATCAATTACTAAGCATGAATCTAGGGACACTTTGTGGCCTAATCAAAGTGATTTTACAATCAGAATCACAACTTATTTTCTTCTATTTGGGTGTATTGTGGTGGGTTAGAAATTGTTCCCTTAATTAGAGGAAGTTTTAGCCTAAAAGTGCCCATGAAATTTTCACGTTATTTCCATGTCATAATATATAAACAAATCAAAATCCTTTAAATTTAAAAAGAGGTACATGTAAATATTTTGGAAGGAAAAGCAGAAAAACTACTTTTTTAAATTGTATTTTTGGGTGATATCCTTATAGGTTTACTAAAATTTCAAGTGTAGACACTCGTTGGATGCGTAATTAAATTACAGATCCAACGAGTACCTATTATGCATACTTTTGAGAAGACCCACATTGATAAAAATGGAAGATACATTAAAAAAATGTTAAACATGATTTGTTAATGTATCTTCAATTTTTATCAATGTGGGTCTTCTCAAAAGTATGCATAATGGGTACTCGTTGGATGTGGAATTTAATTATGAATCCAACAAGTGTCTACATTTGAAATTTCAGTGAACCTATAAGAAAATAAGCCAAAAATACAATTAGAAAAAAAAGTTTTCATATTTTCCCTCTAAAATTCATAGCTCTTATTTTATTATTTTAGCTATTATATTATTATATTTCCATAGGAGGCTACTATTAGGCTGAAATTTCCTCTAATGGGATTCACTTAAACATTTGTGTAACCTTGTACTCACAAGACCTTTGCCTAATTGTTGCATTTAAAATAGATCTTATGACAACTTGTGCTCTTGAAGCTCATTCGTAGCTAACCATGTTTACATGAAGTAGATGTGTAGCCTTGTGTTTCTGAGGTAGCAGACCTATGGCTACATGTTAAAGTTGACAGTATGAAACGGTGCATGGAACTATGACTAATGCAATGCTTTAAGAGAACTGTTGTGGCAATGCCTATAACTATACCCTCTTGTGTAAGGTCTATAATCTTTTGGAGTAGAGTTCTCAAGTATATTTGAAGGAATTTTTTATGGCTCTCTATTGAAAAGTTGAAACACCATTATCTCTCCATTTATTAGACTAATTGAAGTATTTATTGTGGCTCAAATATGAAGTCTTTGTGAGGCATATTCTAAGGCAGGGTTTCATGATTAGATCAATGGTTCTGGAATTATGACCAACCCTATGAAAACAAAGACACATAAAGCTCTAATATATAACATAAATTAACTATTGCAGACTTGTAAAAATTTGGAAGTATAAAGGTACATACCTGAGCATAGAAGACTGACTAGATAGTTTGTGCATCTTCTAGCAGTTCAAGGTTGGATAGTTTCAAGTTGGGAATCCTTACATCAACAATATTGAATAATTATAGTACAAAAATTGAGTTTGGGCTAGCGTGGATGAATATCACTTGGAGTTGGGTCATTGTACCTAGTATGGGACCCTAAGCTTAGTCTTGATCATTGTATGGGGAAACTTAGCGTTGTGGGGCATAGACAATAGGTTGAAGTGAAACAACGCCATTGTATAATGTAATAGGAGACTAAATATCCCTTTAAATTGAGTCTAAGGGGGATTTGATATTAATGGCCAAGTAACTATGGAGCCGTTAGAGGTTGTAAGAAGGCATCAATTTGAAGGATTGGGGTTTATTGAAGGAGAATGTTCGAAGGAAACAAAAGAAAGGGGTTCTTCAAACAAAGTATCTAAGCCATCACAACTACCAACTAAGAGAAATGGTGGCACATCATTTTCTTGTAGTGATACCTCCAAAAATAGATGTAGGAGAAGAACATGGTAAAAATATGTTTCTTAGAATTGCAACAAGGAAACGCCTAAAAGGTATGATCCACACATGTGTTCTAACATTCCTTTTAGTTATGAAAAAACTGGAAATGCTAGGAAAAATTTATGGCATAGAAAACCATGTACATTTTGTGGTTTTGATAATCATATTGTTTCCAAGTGTTGGAAAAGAATGGAAACTAGGAAGAAGCCAAGGCATGAAGACCCTTTTCCACACCAGAAGAAAGGGAAGGTCAGGAAATTCTGGAGGAAGAAGATCCAGTGGCATCCATTTTAATAAGCATGGATATCAGAGGGCCACATGTTAGGAGCTCCATCCAGAGATGCATCCCAAGAAGCTACTTCCAGAATTGGAAGCATTTTCAAGTAGCTTGTCGTGGCCACCATTGTAAATCACATGCTGCGAAATTATTTGTAAAAGTTATGAATGTATAACATAACTTGTATGTGAAAAATAGTGATATTTTGGCCTTTTAGCTGGATAACATGGGATATGATTTATGTTATCAATCAATTTAAAATTGATCATGAGTGTGTTATAAAATCTTAGAAAGTATGTGTTTTGTTTGGGTCATGTTTTGATCTTGTAAGTTTACATGTATTGGAAGCTACATGTTTCCATATGGATATAGGTGTCGGTTTCATCATTCCAATTTCCAAAGTACAAAGGTGGAGGAAAGGGAAGGTGGCCAGCTAGAGGCATATGTTGTGCAAATCAAGATTTTAGTCATGTTTATTATTTTGGAGGACCAAAAGCTCCTCAATTGGGAGGAATGATCCAAGTGGATCCCTGAAGGCTCAAAAATCAAAGTCCTTATATCTTTTGGAAACCAACATTAGAACAAAGAACTTGTCATCTCAATTCCAACGACATGAACAACACCTCAATTCAAGCTTGTATGTGAAAGTTATGGCCAATTAAAATTTCCGGGACAAAAAGTAGAAAGTCAAAGTAAAATTTTCACTACCAAGTGGTAGTCCGTATAAGTGATATGAAAGGGACACGTGGTAGGAGATGACTCCAACAAGATGACATGACAAGCTAATTGGGCACTGACATGGTGCTGATGTGGCAGATCGTACGTTGACATGGTAGGTCAACTGGGAGTTGTCATGGTTTTGATGTGGCAGATCGTATGCTGACATGGAAGGACAATTGGGTACTTATGTGTTGTTGATGTGACAGATTGTACGCTCACATGGTAGGCCAACTAGACGCTAATGTGGCAGACCGTATAGTGATGGGTAGATAGTTGGGTATTGACGTAGCACTGACATTACAAGGTGACATGTAGCTGGCATGGTAGACATACATGCTAATATGTGTGCATTCAAATTTTATTTGTGGCCCAATGGATGGGGGATGTGTGGCCATTAGGGAAATTTTGAGGTCTAAAATGGGCCTCCTAAGGAAATAATAAAATAATATCTAAACCAATAAATTAATATTTATAAATTTGCAATCCACTTTTTGCACCAACATCCATGTAACCATGGTTAAATTCAATTCAAAATTTGTACCAAAATAAAATTAATAAAAAATTGTATTGATGTGACTATAAATAAAAATGAGCTTTTTAAGAAAGACTCATTATCATTGTAAAACTAATGCACAATCAGGCAATGCCATGTGGCACCCATGGGACGACCAATTAGGAAGTGACAGAGTAGTTCAATTTTTATTCGTGGGCCAAAAAAAGGGACCTGCCTCGCAGTTATGGTCATGGTTTCAACCAACTACCAAATGTAACATCACACGAGGACAATGGGAGTTGAACCCTCACGAGTTGGTCGCTGGTTGTCCTGTTAATGGTGGACCCAAAATATGTCGTCAATGAAAACATTTAATGACACACTTGTTATACAACAACCAACAGTCATGACCGTGGGATGACAAATAAGTTACATTTTCCAAGAGATTTAGTTAGCGCCAAGCTAAATAAGTAGTGGTTTGTGCAGTCAACGCTGAGTTGGTGGGAATCGAACCCGCACCGGCTGTCGGCTTTCCTGCCATCAGAAACCCCAAAATAGTGGTAAAAAAACCGCCCAACCAATGTTCAAACAATGATGATTCAACTGTTTCAATTGTTAACGTGGCAATGACAAACCAAACAGAATGACTGCATAGCCACACAACAATAGGTTTTGACAACCGAGAGTTTTGGTCACATATAAAAAATGACAATGAGCACTATATATATAACATGGCTAACGAGGATTTAAACCACACAGGCCAGATCGGCCATTTTTCCCAGCTGACGACCCCAAATTAAATCACCACCAACAAAACAATACAACAACCAAAACAAGTAGTCGACTGGGAAGTATTTAAAGGCATCATTTGGTTACAAAATTGGTGCGTGCAGGGATTGAACCCAAGACCCCTGGCACGTCAACAATGATAATTCAGATTCCATAAACCAATAATCCCATGGGTTGGACTTTAATTTGTCCACTCGCCGATGGATATAAGAAAAAGGTTTTTTCATTCGAATAGGGAGCAAAGATCTGACGGTGGAGCCGTGTTTCATTAGGGGAATTTTTATTTCTAAAATGGGCCTCGTAATGAAATTATAAAATAATAGTGGAAATAATAAAATAATATTAGATTACATCATCAAATTTTTGAGGGAAAAAAGAAAAACTATTTTTGAAACTCATATTTTCAAGTTATCTCCCTATCGGTTTACTAAAATTTCGAGCGGAAACACTCATTATATGCATAATTTGGTTCCTCATCCAAGGAGTACCCATGTTGCATACTTTCCATGGACCTTGCTACATAAAAAATGAGAAATACATCAAAAGTGTGATTGAAATCACATTTTTTCATGTATTTCTCATTTTTTGTGTAGCAGGGTGCATCGAAAATATGCAACATGGGTACTCCTTGAATGAGGAATTAAATTGTGCATCCAACAGGTACTCCCGCTCGAAATTTGAGTAAAACCTTAAGAAGATAAATTGAAAATACGAGTTGAAAAATTAATTTTATTATTTTATTAATTTTTAATATTTTTACTTTTTTACTCCAAAAATGGTGAATCACCCCCCATGGTTGACATCGTCATCTTGAATCCTATTGGTTCTTATAAAATTTATTTTGGTTGTACATTTTTCTTAAGAGGCCCGTTTTAGACCTCAAAATTCCCCTAATGAGTATGGAAACACAAAGAGGAAAAACAAGCAATGGAACCGTGAAAAGGGGGAACTTGATAGTAGAACCTTAAACCAGAGGAAAAACCTTGAATGTTTGGAACCTTGAGTGTGGAACCTTGACACAGGAGAAATATTTGAGGAATCTGAAAGATTCCCCAGAAGCCCAAATTTGGTAGTATCGGAATGGGGTCAAGTTTATACCTACGTGAACTATTTTTTCAGAAGGATCACGATGGCGTAATCCATTTTGGCATTTGAGCAGCCAATTTTCAGGCCATCATCAGATTACGAGTTATAATGATGCATTATGTACTTTTACTTGTTTTTCTTTTAGTAAAAGGATGGATGTAGAT
Organism: Pinus albicaulis; assembly: GCA_034641835.2. Taxonomy (NCBI): domain Eukaryota; kingdom Viridiplantae; phylum Streptophyta; class Pinopsida; order Pinales; family Pinaceae; genus Pinus; species Pinus albicaulis. The sequence goes on along the minus strand of CM076573.1, from coordinate 809,446,399 downwards.
TTGCAGGTTCTAGTGATAGTTGTATGTTGCAATAGGGAAGCAAGATCTAAATCTTTGCAGGAAATTTATCGCTTTAGCCTTTGCATGAAAACCGAGGTGGTGTAGTGCTGAAAGAGGGCCATGTTGACACTTCATCTGGAAGTAGCCATGTTTACAACCATTGGTCTCAAAATTGAGAGGTGATTATGATGATGATGAGTATTATTTGAATCTGACCAATCGATTCAAGAGAAAATGTCACCACTTATGTGAAAGTGTCCATTTTATGCCACTTTTGTGAGAAGTCATTTATTTGTCTTATCAAAGGAGAACCCCATTGTGAGTGAGTTATATTTATAGGAGAACGTCTCTTTGTAGGAGATACATTTCCACTTGATATGATAGTTCCATCCTTGTGTCGATGAAGATATTCCATGTACTCATTATCTTTTGTTGAGATCAATGAAGCAACCTCCCCACTATTGACCCAGGGCCCAAAGACATAGTGCACATTGGGTGAACTCCATTATCACATCTTGTATTATACCTGCTTCTTGATTATGTTTAGGGATTGGTGAATTATTGGTTAAAGTATGTGCTTGCTCATGTTTCACAAGAAAATATAATATTCAATTAAACGTCTTGCAATTTAAGATTTTTTCTTAAGAAAGTATTCACAAATTTTTTTAGATCAAACAAGAAAAAATGGATACAGAATTGGACGAGAGTTTATTTCAATATATTATAATTACATATGTTTGTATGTATATCCTTATGCAATAGAAAAGAATAGTTATAGGCTTGTTAGTTTAAATCTTGAAGAACACATAAGCACATATAGATGAGAAATGTATGTGAATGACCTGTGTGAGAAACTTGCGGTCATCTCAACACCGAGGTAGTGAACATCATCCACGAAATGAAAATATAGTGACATACATAGGTATATATTTTCAACAAAGTATTAGATACCATAAGTTGTTTTGTACCTCCAACCATTAGATACATCTGAAGCTTGCAGTTTTTTGTGAGTTTTAACATCTATTTTACTCAAAATTTCCATCAGAGGAACTGCTCTACACTTGTAAGCTATGCATTGGATTTTTGCAATCCATGCCTCATTTTGTTTCGTTGTTAAAACTTAGAATAAAATCATAATTAGGTTTTACACGATTTATAATTGTAGTAATTGGGGACATTCTTGGTTATGGACGGTCTATGTGTCGTCACTATAATACATTGCTTTTTCATTGCTTCAACATCAATTTAACATTCTTCCTATTTGATTTTTTTTCTTCGTTTTGTTCTTTTTCAAACCATGGTTATACTAGTAATGAGGTGCTACACATTTCAATGGAAATATGTGAAGTGAACAATCATTGTTTTAAATATGACACCTGAACTTTTGAATGGCATATATGACAGTCACTCGTCAAGGGGATTGTGGTACATTGGTTTTAATTCAAAGCATTTTCAGTGCTCAAATTCAGGTTCAAAACCACTCGAAGACATGTTGTCATGTTAAGGCGACCAACATAGTTAACTATAGAGTGGGTGGAAGGCCTAACAGTCGTGAAGGCACATGGATTCCTTTTATCTCAATAGGAAAGGCTAGGCTAAGCGAATCTTGGGTGGATTTTGGAGAAATAGATATTGGTCATCAAGGATAGTTAAACACATAAAATGATTAAGTTTTGACTAAATTCTTTGGCTGCATTTGGATTTGTAATTTAAAATAAGGTAGATAATGGACTATTAATGATTAGAAAAACTAGAAGGAATTTTCGATGCATATATTCCTCAATTTCTATTTCAAAATCATAGGAAAATTTTACATCCTATTCAATTGGTTTGCAGAATGAAATCGTCTACGCAGAGAAAAGTAAAATTCCAACTTGACTATGTATATTCAATAGGAAGGGAATAGTGTAGACTGAATTCTCTTGATGTAGTTTCTATAAGTTCACATGGTAAAAAAATGTATGTTTAAGAACACTATAGGTTTGGTGAGAAGATGATGATGTATGGTTAAAATTTAGAAAAAAAACCTCTCAGGATCTACAAAAGTAGTCTACAATGGTTTTAATATTTTAAGTAACTTGATATTGTTGATATTTTATAACACATTAACTCTTGAAGCAACATCCTTCCATGGTTTACAAATATTCCTTTATAAATAAGTATGTAGGCAGAGGAAATGTTGTATCTTAAGAGACAATTCCTTGGTTGTGGAAAGGAATCGATGCTTAAGACATTATTTGAAAGTGTGTCACAAAGTAATTATATCAGATGGTCTTCGTTCAATCCATTTGGAAACTAATTCTTTAAAACCCTTAACAACTCGGTATAATGAAAGAATCTACAATTCCATTAACTGCTGATATCTGAATGGAAAAGAAGAACTGTAGAAGAAACTCAAAATGATATTCTCTAACACAGAATCTACCACTCTAAATCTCAGAATAAATTTATGGAGAGAGAAGAAACTAAAAATAATATGTTGTACATACATAATCTTTTACTTTTAAGTTCCAAAGAGAGTTTATGAAGGGAGAGTAGTTGGAGTGAAGGAGCACAAATTAAGTTTATTTAACTCTTACTCACAGATGTAATTAAGAGATCGACTGCTACATTACTTCACTTCATTCAAAGAAGAAAGGGACACAAAATGACATAGGAAGAACAAATCACCATCAACAGTTGCAAGAAACTTCATGCTTCTTTCATTAATTCCTCATAAAATTAAGTACGACAGTTTTAGTCTTCTAGAGGTCCAAAACTCAGAACCACTCTTCTTTCTTTCTTTCTATCTTGCTTAAATACATCAAAAACAGGTTTTAACTGCTAAAACTTCTTGAAACTACTTCGATTACCTAAACTGTTAAAACTAGTTATTAAATTGAAATTGAGGACATCACTGTAACTTCGATCTTAACATAAAAAGAAAACAAATTAAAACTTGAAATATCATTCTTTTTGCGGAATCTGATTTGTTGCTTATGCGTATCCTTGAAGTGCTGATGTGTCTCCCTGACAGATCAAACGTCCTTGCCCTACATCTCTTCTAGAGTTCACTATTTGTCTTTTCTTCTTGCTGTCATGTTTTTCCTTTTTCAGATGCGGTATCTGAACATTTCTGCAATAATGCCTCTTTTGCCGACTTGACCCAGCTGTTGTGCTTCAAACAGTGCCACCATATGCTCCTTTTCATGACTCTACCTATGCTTCTGTGCTTCAAACCCTGTTATCCTGTCCCCTTCTGCCTAACTCTTCCTCTTCCGCTCGTGCCTACAACGTTTAGTATTCCACTTATTTACAAAGTGCCACTGCATACAACTCTGTTCTACAGGGGGTTGGGCGTTACCCAAGTCTACTGCCCGCATTCACATTTCTTCAAAAAACCAATGCAATTGCACATAATATTGGACTTTAAATAAATTCAACTTAACATTTGAATGGCATCACGTCCGCCTTTCCATTGCATTTTGGCACTTCGATGTTCATAAAATATTCCTTAGTGCTTTCCTCCTTAACTTGCGATGTGCGACGGCGGGAAGGTGACCTGCTAGGATGGATGTGGGGCCGATCGAAAATCGAAAATCGACAGATTTGTTATAAGAAATGGGAGGTAAGTGTTAAAAGTCACGAAGTGCGATGTGCGATGTGCGAGAGGGATGATGTGGCAAGCGGAGGTGGGGCCAATCGCAAATCACAAATTGGTAGATTTGTTATAAGAAATGAGAGGTAAGTGTTAAAATTCGCGAAATGTGATGTGTGATGTGCGAGAGGGATGACGTGGCAAGCGGAGGTGGCGTCCATTAGGGGAATTTTTAGGTCTAAAATGGGCCTCCTAGGGAAAATTTACAATCAAAATTCACTTTATGAGAACCAATCACATTTTATGGGATGACATCATCCCTAATGGTTGAGGTGGCATTGCTTGAGTTAAAGGTACTTACTTGTCACATTCTCAATGGTGGATAAAAACTCATGGTTAGCCATGGTAGTGCTCTAAGTACTTTTAAAGTCAAAGTAAAGTACTCATAATAAATGTCATTTCACACTTTTTCAATAAAAATATATTATTTTCATTTCATATTTGTTGAAAGAAACAATGCATATCCCTACACATTTATTATATTATATTATTTTTATATAGTATATTAATTACATGTCATTATACAATTTAAATAATATAAATTTTAATTAATAGCATATAATATAATTAAGAATTTATAAATTTATATTTATATTTTATTTTAATTTATTTAAGTACAAAGGACATATGCATGAGTTGTTCAATGATAATGACTTTTTCTTGAGAAACTCATTCTTATTTATAGTCGCATCAATACAATTTTTTTATTAGTTTTATTTTTGGTACAACTTTTGAATTGAATTTAACTATGGTCACATGGATTTTGGTGCAAAAAGTGAATTGCAAATTCATAAATCTTATTTTATTGGTTTAACTATTATTTTATTATTTTCCTAGGAGGCCCATTTTAGACCTCAAAATTCCCCTAATGAATCGCAAATCGCAAATCATAAAATTTGTTATAAGAAATAGGAGGTAAGTGTTAAAAGCCGCGAAGTGCGATAGAACCTACAACTGACATGTGGCTTCTCTTCACAACCTCCAATCAATCCGACTTGCATTTTTGTGCTATGATCTTTGCCATCCATCTCTCCACTTCAATTCTGCGCTTTGATCCTAACTGTCGATTTTCCCCTTTATGCTTCTTCCAAAACCCTTAAGTTTTTAAGGGAAAATATGCCAGTTCTCTACCTTCGGGAAATCTATGCGATTTATTCGATAATGAACATAGTTTCATTCAACAGGCTTTCATATGTTCCTTTAATGAATAAACGATCTTTATTACCAATTTTTTTTCTCCATGGCGCAACCCTCCTGTGCTTATTCAGTATTATGTAGCGCTAGTCTCTCTTGAGCTTGAGAAGAAGCCTGACTCGACCCACCTTCACATCTCCTCACATAATGTTAATACACCAACATATAAATCAAAATTCTTTTTCGACATGATTTTTTTTCCATTTTCTACCATATATGATTTTTTGGTGTTTTGAGAAATATTTAAAAAATTAAATGTAAATGAGCCACAACATCTGGCTCCACCTTAGGATAGTTATTTTTTCCATGAAAGCTCTAAGGACTGCAAATTAGTTCCTTATCTATTGGGCATGGAGTCAAATAATTCTTGGTGATATATGAACAGTGAGAAATCTGGTATTTACAATGGTGAAATGATGAAATTTAGTGCTGGAAATAATGCTTCAGATACTACCCATTCATAGGCAGCTGCAGAGATTCTCCATCTAAATCTTCTAGAATGAAAGTATTGTTTTATCTGGCTTTAGAAATTCTGTATGGAACACACCAGAGAGGGTCAAAATTGCCATGATTTCATTTATTCGCCCTTCTGGTGTTCCATCTTAATACTAAATCTCCTACTTGAAAGAGGATTTCTTTTTCTTTTATGTCAAATATGGACTTCACCTTTTCTTGATAAGAAATAAAGTTATCTCTAGCTTTGTTTCTTTCTTCACTTGATTCGATCACCTTGTTCAATGTTCTCACTATAGCATCAGGTTCTTCTTGAGCTTCTTGAAGGAAAGCAATCACTGATTTGGCCAACTGAGAAGGAAATAATGCCCAAGTTCCATAAGATAATTCATAGGGTGACTTGCCAGTAGACCTCCTGGTTGTTACTCGTACTGCCCAAAGAGAAAACTTCAAATTTGAATCCCTGTCTTTCTGATTTTCAGTGATTGTCTTCTTCAGAATCCTGACCAATGTCTTGTTTGAAGACTCTGCTAATCCATTCCCCTGTGGATGGTAGGTTGTGGAATGTGACAAAATTACATTATATGTTTGACATAAAATTAATGAATCGAGCATAATTAAATACTTGAGCATTATCAGTTACAGTCTTGACTAGACAACCAAACCTATTGAAGATTTTCTCCTCCAGAAACTGCATTACCAGTTGGTCATTTTATTTCTTGGTGGGGATTGCTTCAACCCACTTTGTGAAGTAATCAGTAGCAGTTAGAATCCATTTGAACTTCCCACTTGATGGTGGATTGATCTCTCCAATAAAGTCCTGTCCCCACTGCCTGAAAGGATCTTCTATGAATATGGGAATGATAGGAAACAAAGAAAGTCTCTTCTTTTCTGCAAACAATTGACACTTCTCACAACTTCGAACCAGTTTGTATACATCAATAAACAGTGTAGGCAAAAACCTGACTTGAGGATTTTATGTGCTGTGAACTTCCAACTATAATTTCCTCCACATAGACTTTCATGATGTTCGTTGATAACTTCAATGGATTCACCTTCAGTTAAACACAACAGAAAATTACCAGCAGGATCTTTCCAGTACAAATTTGCTTCTACTATGACATATGGCTAAGATTTAAGCTTGAGAGCTCTGTATTTGTTTCTGTTCAGTGAAGATGGAAAAGAAAATAAACACAGGTAATGAACAGCATATTTATACCAATTTGAACACAAAAATTTGTATTGAATACCTATTTTGGGCTTATTCTGACCTTCTTCATTGTCAGCTCCATTCACTAGTGCCAAGAGATTAATTCCCAATGCTTGAAAAATTGTTTTTGTTTGAAAATTTACTAAACCATGTCCTTTGATTAACTTGGTGGGTTTAATGTCCAAATCATACTCCTGGATTTTAGCTATCCATTTCTCTCTTTTTCCTTCAACATCACATTGAACCAACACGTCCTTGGCAACATAATTACATACATACTTGTCCCCAACAAATGCTATGTCCATGGCCCTCTGAAAAGTTGCACCTGCATTCGTAAGGCCAAATGGCATCCTTGCATACATGAAGGTGCCCCAGGGGGTTGTGAAAGCTATCTTTTTTTGATCTTCCTGATCCATTGCCACTTGATTATATCCAGAGAATCCATTAACCATATACATCATGTAAGTTCCTGTCACCTTCTGTAAGACATAATCCATCTTAGGTGAAGGATAATTATCTTTTAGATATGCTCTGTTCAAATTCTTGAAGTCCACACACAATCTTATCTCTCCATTTTTATTCCTCACAGGAACCAGATTAGAGACCCAATCAGAATATCTGAGAGGAACTTGTAGCAATTTCTTCACTTCCTTTTCAATTGGAGCTAACAGTAATGGATTAATCTGTCTGAGTTTTTGTCTATGTGGTTTAATTCCTTCCTTCACTGGGATCTTATGTTGTATTATGCTTTTATCATACGTTTTCAAGTATTCATATGACCAAGAAAACACATCCATATACTTCTTAAAAATAACAATGTATCTTTCTTTATAATTTTCAAGAACACCCTTGAATAACTTCACCATTTTTGGCTCCTGCTGAGTTCCCAAATTACATTCTTCCATCTCTTCTTCTTGATGTGTTTTCTTTGAATCAACAACAACACCATTAGAATCAAATAATATTTCAAGGGGAACCAGTCCTTTTGATCCAGGTGGATATTGGTGGCCAACTTCCTATTCCACTTAGGGCCCTGTTAGGTCTCTGTAATTTAGCAGAGTGACAAGACTAAACACTGCAGAGACTACATTAAAAACCACTTTCAGATTCTAGGATCTAGCCCTCCTGAATCCAGAGAGGGATCTCTCTATAAGTGCAAAGATTGATTTATCTTTTAAGGTTTTAAGTATGATATTAGGCTAGTTATTAAGAACAAGGGTTTTGTTTGTTTGTTTGGTTGGTTAGGTATGATCTTTAATTGGATGGAATATCACAAAATGAAAGATTTCAAAAGAGGTGAAGATGCAAGTATATTGAGAAGTGTTCAACATATAGGATTAGTGTGAAAAAAGCTTTAAACCATTGGGCAATGGAGTCACAAAAGGGTTTAATTGTGCAACAATTTCAAGAGTGGCCAAGGGGAAAGTCATATATATCAAAAGATCCTTTAGATTAAATGATGGAGTGGAACATTAAAAGTGCTGAGAATGTGGAAAAAACCAATAATTTCAACAAGGATTTATCAACTTTCCATACACGAAAATCCTTTTTAAGCAACTGTTTGAAACCAACCAAAGGATAGGGCTAACCATAAAATTCTTTGGACAAGCTTGTATTAAAGTTAACTTATCAAACAAACAATCCAGTAATCCACATGAATACTTTCAGAAGGGATGAAAACAGATAAGAAAACAAAGTGCAACTTAAGATCAAGTCAGATGCATTAAAATCTAGGCCTGCTTTCGGTATACTCTTAGGGAAAATTTCAAACAACATTTGGAGAAAGAACTAGAAGACAGGGTAAACCATAAACTTTTCTACTTTAACTCTGCTTAGCATGTAATGAAAATATCATTCAAGAACTTCCTTTCAAGTTTTTTACATCAAGACATGGACTAACCAACATTCCTTGATAATGTTTACACTTAACTTAAGTCATTCTTAAATACACAATTGGAGGAAAACATAAAGATAAAGCTTATCAGTGAGAGTAGGGTACTTTTAATAGTAAATCCTAGCTCTATATTTGCTACTCTTTATCAGAGAAAAGTGAACAAAATGGCATACATGAAAGGAAAACAATAACAATAAGAGGTACTTCACCAATAATATAGACCAAGATCCCAAAAATTAGCTTGTATATTGATTGTCAATCCAGTTACATACTTCAAGTCCAATGTTTCATCACAGCAACAAATTCTCTTCTCAACCTAACTTCTTCAATAACTTAACAGAGCTTCAGAGCTTCAGAATTTATTTACATTCAACAATGATTCAATACAACAAATATTACATCAGAAATCCAATAACCAACCCTTTACAATGTGCTCCTCAAGGAGATTTTATGAGAATATGAGGAGGTGGAAGAGTTTCTAGGGTTCAAGTATCATTAATTCCATAGTAAATGCAATTCCTAGAATTGAAAACCATGCAAGGCACAAGGCAGGGATGCATTCTATATACAACTCTGTTTCATAACTCTGTTTTCTATTTTTTAGGCTTAGTGGATGAAAAGATTGACTTCAAGGCTCTTTCTTATCTTTATAATAACTTTACTGACAGTTTAGAATTTTTTCTTTCATTTGTAATAACTGTTAGTAGTCTTTTAGGCAAATATCTTCTGACTAGGCAATAACTATGCCTTCTTTTGATTTATGAAAGTTGTAGGTGGCTCTTTGGTAGCTGAAGAGGATAATTGGCCTCTGATGTGGCAGTGGAAGCCTTTCGGATATTTCTATTTGTTTTTCCTTAAAACATCTTTAATTTGCTTTTGGTCTGTGTTTAGGCTTAATTAGGCCTTGATCTTCATCTTCAGGCCTTTTACCCCTTGCTGACTGTGGATTAGGCCTTTGTTTCTTGAATTTGTGCTTTAATCCCTTAAAAAATCTAATTTAAACCTTTAATTCTTCTCTTATGCTCTGATCTTCCTCTTTGACACTGATACTCTTTGTTTATTTGATGTTTTACTGTGTTTTTGTTGTTTTGCAGGTGTGCAAAAGGTTTATACAGGTGGAGGGGTTTGTTTTAATGAAAGACCCCTTGGATCCCTTTTTGTATTGAAGGTTAGGAATCGTCATTCTTGGCCTTCGTGCTATTTTTAAAACTCTGGGAAAACCCATATATAACTTGCACAAAACAAACAAAATGATGAAAATCCTGTGAAAAATAGGTTTAAAATGCTTTGGAGGTTTTTGGGTGTGAGGGTGAATCAGAGCCGTTGGATTAGAACAACCGACAGTCGAGATTAATCGATGGGTTCATTCGGGAGGTTAGATGGTGGGCAAACGCAATGGAGGTGAAATTAATTCGGGACCGTTCGATCACAAAGATCGACGGTGGAGAACTCACAATGGAGCGTTCGTGAGAATAGAAAGAGGGCAAATGAATGGAGGTGAAATATAATGAGAGCCGTTCGATCTCAGAGATCAATGGCTGAGATTAAAAGTGAAAATAACATTGCGGAGGACAGTGGTTTGGTGGAAAACCATTAATGGTTTTCGTGCGGGCTCTGGGGGGTAAATGGTTTTTCTAAAAAAACGCGATTCCATTCATCGCGCGACACGTGGAATTACAAAACCACACATTTGGAGTTTTTTTTCGACGTTAACGTTTAGGCGTAAAAATTACGTGAAATGGATTGTCAACCATCGGATCGAGGACCCAACTCTGATGGTGCGGATTGCATGCGACAGTTAAAGTTGCAGGTTAAAGAGGTAAGTGGGGCCCATGATGACGTGTGGTATTTTGTCGTGGAGTGGGTGGGTTAATTGGCTATTGGGTTTAATCTTGATCGTTAGATTATTCTGATGGACTGTCAGGATTAAAAGTTGATCCAGGTGGATATTGGTGGCCACCCGCCTATTCCACTTGGGCCCCCACCATTGTCTCTTTCAGTTTTTCCGTTTTGGCATAACTTACTATTCTTAGCAGTTTTTCGGGTCCTGAACTTCCGGAGCCGTTTTGAGGCCTAAACGACGTTTTTTGGGTACGAAAGCGCCAGCTTATTAATACACAGTTGTCTTAACACAAATATACATGCATGCAGATGTAGGACCTGAGAGACCAGCCGGGATGTCTCCTATCTTCCGGAGGACACAGCTCGCCCCTGAGATCCAGGGGGAAGGTGCCTGAGGAGGGGCACTGGTTCAGAACCTTGAGGGGATCGTTCATGGGATCCCAGACTATGCCCGACTGTCAGATGTACCACTGGAGTACCAGCGCCATACGGTGGGAGTCCCAAATCGGCTCCACCGAATCCTGAGGCGGCTAGTGCGTGCAATAACGTGCTATCATGAGCACCATGCTGATTAGTCTCTAGGATTTAGCCACACCTATTTTTGAGAGACTCAGTGTCTCCGGATGTATTAAGACACTTATGTATATTTTTTGAGTTTTATGTGACACACTTCTATGTAAACATTTCGATATCTATATATGCATATCTATTTCTGGATGAGTCTTCTTTACATGTGATGATGATTTATAAATTGCGCAAATGTCTATCTACCACCAAATTTGCTACTGCATCTGTTAATGTATTCAAATGCCTGGGTATATGATGATATGTAATATATTCAAAATTCCTTTCCAGTAATCGAATACGCAAATACAATCGTAAAATGGACGGGTTTCTTACCGAATAGTGCCCGTTCAGCTGCAACACTACAAGCTGAGAATCTAGGTACACGAGCAATTCACGGATACCAAGGTTTATTGCCTCGGTTAATAATTCCAACACGGCGCTATATTCTGCGATATTGTTCGTGGTACGTCCTAAACAAACACCTTGCAGGTCGATCAACTCACCAGCAGGATCGTAGATTACCCAGGCTGCATAAGACAGATTCCTAGTACTGCGGGAGGCACCGTCCGCGAAACCAACAAATGGATGAGTAGACATCTGCACAACCAGGAAGACCCGATCAGCAGAAAGACGTTTACAAAGCACACCACACCATGCACACAAATGACAATCACACACCTATGTACACACACCACACCAAGAAATCATTTCAGGCGTAGTACTTCTTGAGGTCCAGCCCATTTCTGGGCTGCGCCAATGGAACTCCTTCGTAGTCTATAAGTTCGTAGGCCCCATTTTTCAAAACACGTTTTACTATATAGGGACCGTGCCACATGGGCTGGAGTTTTCCGGCACCAAGCTTATCATGTGCCTGATCGTACAAGAGGACTAGGTCTCCTTCAATGAAAGAACGGGGAGAAACAGATTGATCAAAATGAGATTTGACCCTCTTCTTTTGTGCTTCGATGATCGAAGCAGCTAGACGACGGGTTTCATCCAACCGTTCAAGATACAGAAGACGCTCTTCCTCAGGAGAAGTATCCGGTAAGAGCTCCACAGCTAACTTAAGCGAAGGAATTTCACATTCAACCGGCAAAGTAGCTTCCAGACCGTACACCAGTTGGAATGGTGTGAATCCGGTTGCACTTTTCGCAGATGTTCGGTATGCCCATAGAGCTGAGAACAGTTGGAGATGCCAATTGGATTTATGAATCCCAACTGTTCGTTGAAGCATGGTGACCAAAACCTTGTTCACCGCTTCAACCTGACCGTTAGCTTGAGGGTAGTATGGCGTTGAGCTGTCGTGACGCAGGCCCAACGCAGCTGTCAGCTCCGCCATCATGTAATCACGGAAATGAGTACCGTGATCAGTGACGATAGCTTGAGGGACCCCGAATCGTGAAATAACATGGTTGAATAAAAAAGAAGCAGCCGTTCTTCCGTCAGCAGCAAGTGTAGGCATCGCCTCGGCCCACTTAGTGAAGTAGTCGACGGCGACGATGATATACGCATGCCCCCCGGCCGAGTGAGGGTTACACGTCATAAAATATACGCCCCATTTCGCGAAAGGGCCGACGGTAATAACGGGATGCAAAGGCAACGGCGGCGCGCGCATCTTGCGCTGAAAAATCTGGCACGGATGGCATTTTCGGACTGCAGTGATGCAATCCTTGAATATAGACGGCCATAAGTAACCTGCCCTCAGAATCTTTTGGGCAGTGGCATATCCGGACATGTGTCCACCACAGGCGCCACTGTGGCAGTCATTCAAGACTTTCTCAGCCTCGTCCAAGGTAAGGCATCGTCGGAGCACCGAATCTACTCCAATACGATATAGGGTATCTCCCACTATGCGGTAGGGTTGGGACTGGTGCCGAATCCGACGGCGTGCAGCTTTATCCAACTCAGACCGAAATGTCGCGGTCTGAAGATACACTATGATGTCACCGTACCAAGGATCACGAGTATCGATAAGAAACAACGTTTCGTCCGGTATATGATCTTCTGAGTGTGAAGGAACAGAGTCTGTAGGGAGAGAACATATCAAATCCGCGAAGACCAGTGATTTAGTTGACTTGGCGGTGGTGAACTCCAAATCAAACTCCTGCAGGATGACAATCCATTTGGAGTACTTGCCCCCCAGCAATTGTCTGGAAAGAATATATGTCATGGGGTTGCAGTCTGAAACCACTGTTATCGTGCGCAAAATGATGTAATGGCGAAAGCGCTGTACAGCGTGTACGGCTGCTAAGGCCAACTTCTCAACATGTGCATAACGCGTTTCCGGGTCGAGAAGGTTCCGAGAGAGGTAATAAACAACATGTTCATCACCGTTCTCGTCATCCTGCACCAAGACCATGGCGATGGTGCTTAATGCGGCGGCTAGATACAAAGTAAAGTCGCGGTGGTAGTTCGGAGGACGAAGCAACGGAGCATTGACTAGCAATGTCTTCAGCTTCTCAAAGGATTCTTGAGCGATTTCGTCCCAATGAAAGGGAACATTCTGCTTTAATAAACGAGTGAATCCTTTGGCCACCTCGGCGTAGTTCGGGATGAAGCGCCTAAGAAAATTCTCTTTCCCCTGCAGACTCTGCAACTGATAAAGGGAGGAGGGTGACGGGAGATTTATAATGGCCTCAACCTTCAGAGGGTCGAGGCGAATTCCGTCTTTCGAGACTATGAAGCCTAAAAGACGGCCAGAGTCGACGCAGAAGACGCACTTATGAGGATTCAGCCTAATATTGTAGCGTCTGCAACGAAGAAATATCTGGCGAAGATGTTCCGGATGATCCTCTCGCTTACCCGAATGGGCAGGCAAGTCGTCCAGATAAGGCTGGACAATATGGCGAATATCATGAAAAACATATGACATGGCACGTTGAAACGTGGCGCCAGCGTTATTTAAGCCGAACGGGAGTTTTTTATATGCAAAAGTGCCCCACGGACAGATGAATGTGGTCTTATGTTGATCCTCAGGTGCAATGTTAATCTGGTTGTAACCTGAGAAACCGTCCATTAAGGAGTAGATCTCACTTCCGGCGCAATCGTCGATAATCTGATCGATAAACGGAGTGGGATAATTGTCCTTCGGACAGGCGCGATTGATATCGCGATAATCTACACAAACTCGAATGGTAGCCTGCTTTTTATCGACAGGGACGATATTGGACACCCATTCTGTAAGGGGGATAGGATAAATAAACCCCGCGTTCAGAAGTTTTTCAACCTCTGCCTTGATAGCGGCGGCTTTCCGAGGATGCATGTGACGCAAGCGTTGGCGCACGGGTTTCGCACCTGGATAGGTTGGAATCTCGTGCACGACAATACTAGGATCAATTCCCGGCATTTCCTCGTAGGACCATGCAAAGACATCTCTGAACTCTTTGAAAAGTTCCGTATAGACCTGAATCTCTTCAGGAGAACAGGTCACACCCACATGAATGTTCTCAACAATCCCTGGTTTGACAGAGATGTTGATAGGAACCGTTTGAGTAATGTTACTCGGATTGCCTTCCGAAAAGACCTCATGCGTCAAGATCGGTGTTTGAAGAGGAGGGGAAGGAACCTGAGTAGCATAGCGCTCTAGACAATCCGTCATTTCCCCCAAGCTAGGCATGAACGAGGAACGATGATGCCCATCGCCCCAAGGTAGCTCCTCCAGAGACATAGTTTCAATTATAGCCTCATCTGAGGGAAAATTCTCTCTAAGAGGATCAGGCGAATCAGCCTGACCAAGCCAGGGGGATTGCGAGTAGACGTCAAGAGCCATGCTCATCGGAGCATGCTGAGGAGGTGGAGGGTCCGATGCAGCAACAATCTCACAGTAGCTGATCTCTACTGGCGTTAAAGGCATGGACTCTCCAAGCTCATATACCTGCTCAGGTGTAGGAATCAGCCAGGGGTCATCAGTCCTGGACAACATGTTGACTTGAGCGGTATTCGGTGGCGGCGCAGGGAAAATACCCATGAGGATTGGGTCTTTGAAAAGACCAGGTCCTATGCTGTCTGGTGGATTCGGAATTTGATCCACATACGGCACGTTGTTCTCGGAGTTCGAGGTAAAAAATGACAACTGGTCTACTGTGACAATCTTGCCCTCGTGAGGGAACTTGATGAATCGAAAGACAGTAGACGGCACGCAGAGCATGGCATGGGTCCAGCTGCGGCCAAGAAGTATATTTTAGTTGAGTTTAGCGTCAACTACTTCTACTTCCACGTTGACAGTTTTTCCTTGTAATGTAATCGCCAGACTCTCGAGAACTCCCAGGGGTTTAGATTCCCGGCCATCAAATGCCTCAAGGGCATTGGGAGATGACGATAAAGTTGGAGAGCCGATGGCTCTCCAACAAGCGGAGGACATAACACAAGTAGATGCACCCTCATCTACGACGGCTCTGTGCACGTCCAGGCCGTTAATCCTGACTTAAATAATCAAAGCGATTTGATGTGGAAGCGGGGGAGTAAAATTCTCCAGATCAAAGGTGAGAAGACTCGAATCGGCGGGATCAATACCACCGATGGCAGACAACAAAGCCTTCCGTTGTGAAGGACAACTTTGAAGAACCTCAAGTGCAGACATGGCACACGGCGCCTGGGCCAAATCCTCAACAATACTGTAATGTTGGGCGGCACGGGCGTTTGGATTATAAGAGGATCTCCGAAGAACACCCTTGGGAGGTGGCTTCACAACGGGTTCGAGAGTCGGCTTCTCAATTTCCAATGAACCAGAAGCGGATGCGGGAGGCGGTCCATCCGCCACTGCCTTCCCGGGTGCCTGCTGCTGATTATTGTAATCCTTGGACCTCGTAGCGATAGTGATAGGTGCATTAGTCTTCATCATGAAAACTTGAGACCCAAACGGTGCAGATGATGAACCTTGTTCGACCATATGGGTCTGCTGAGATGGAAATGGCTCCTTTAAAACAGCCGGAGTACCCTTTGAGCCTTTAAGAAGTTGACTGACTTCGGATCGTCTTGGACAATCTTTAGTGTAATGGTCTCCTTCACAGATGAGGCAAGGAAATTTCGGCTTACGTTGTGAGCCATCCTCAGATCGAGACTTAGATTCCGGTTTTGGGGCATCAGATCTTGATTTGCCTTTGCCCTTCTTCTTCCCCCTGGAGGATTTGTCCGCGGGATTGGCCTGGACGGCATTTACCTCCGCGGTTTTACCAGAATCGGATGAGGCGGGATTGGCAGAGGGATTATGGGAAGAATTAGCCTTCTGCCTCCCATTCGAAGACTTCTTCGAATTTTGAGAAACGGAACCAATGACACCATCCACGGAAGGGGTGGGTTGGGTCTTTTTGGCTCCGGGCCGTGGTGCATCAGGCAGGATGTCATAAAGCGTGCCAGATTGCGAATAAACCAGATCCAAGTACTGGGCACGCGCGATAGCTTGTTCCTCCGTCACACATGCTCCCATCGCGATATCCTGAGCGATTTTGTTCACAAAGGAGGTGGTGAACCAGTGAGTCAAAATCTGATCAGGTATGTGAAACTTGATCAGTCGACGACAGCGCCGCCACTCATGGATGTGATCCGAGATGTGAGTGGCCGAGTCCTGCTTCAGGGAAGACAGGAGGTGCGTCCCGGTCTCATACCGGACTGGTAACTGGAAATGCGTGAGGAAAGCCATAGCTAACGAGTTGAAATTCTGAAAAATACCACGGGATAGCTCTATGTACCACTTAGCAGCAGCTCCTGTTAACGTACGCTGGAAAAGACGCAAACGAACCGAATCGTCAGTCCAAGAGTTAGACGAGCACCAGAGGTGATACGTCATCACATGCGCTTGGGGGTCTTCTCCAGATTTTCCCTCAAACTTGGGACAGTCTCCTGG
The DNA here is from genome assembly GCA_034641835.2 of Pinus albicaulis. Lineage (NCBI taxonomy): Eukaryota > Viridiplantae > Streptophyta > Pinopsida > Pinales > Pinaceae > Pinus > Pinus albicaulis. The sequence goes on along the minus strand of CM076573.1, from coordinate 809,429,760 downwards.
TATCTTGGTCGGAACCGGGGGCCAATATGGATTATGAGCAATCGGATCATTGGTCAACTTCGAAACGTCCGGTAGATCCAAGGTAGCCAGGAACGGCAATGGAGGGTTAATTCCCATGCCGGTCCCAGAATAAGGTCCGGTACCCATGCTCCACGATGGTTGTGAATATCCCTGCCCCCATGGGTTCTGTCCCGTAGGATTCTGACCGTGAGGGGCATAATTCGTATAGCCAGACTGATTTGGATTCTGGTAACCATTGTGTGGGGCCTGATAACCAGAGTTTGTACCCTGATTAGGCGTTTGCCCCGTATAAGCAGCATTTGGATTTGGCTGCTGAGCATAGTTAGAACCGGGTGGAGGAGGTTGATGCTGAGAACCTCCAGAGTGGTTATAGTTCGGTTGTGATTGACCATGAGGATAATAACTACTCTGAGGATGAGTAGACTGCTGATAAGTGGAACCCTGCGGAGCCTGGTACGTAGGGCGCAACTGTTGATTTGGCTGCGGCATTGAATGAGCAGGCTGCTGAGCAGAGTGAACGGAATGAGAGGGCTGCCCTGAATGAACAGGTTGACCCGAATGAGGGGGCGCTCCTGAATGAACAGGTTGGCCCGAATGAGGGGGCGGCGCTGGTTGCGCAGGCTGACCCGGTTGTAAGTGAGCCCCAGGTTGCACTGAATAAGTCGGTTGGCCTGGAGGCGGGACACCAGGTTGTACCGGATGACCCGATTGGCCTGGTGGTGGAACAGGACCAGGTGCTTGCTGGAAACCAGTTTGACCCGAAGCAGAACCATAAAGTGGTCCTTGCTGATATGCAACGTTAGAGACAACAGGATACTGTGGTTGCATCGATAAGGAAGGCTGGATTTGCCCCCCAGGTCCATAGGTCGGTCCCTGTTGATACCCCGGCTGAGGCTGAGCAGGTTGACCAGCAGGGTTATAATATGGTCCTTGCGGATTATAGAATGGCCCTTGCTGGCCCGCAGAGTAGCCCTGATTGGGCTGTCCCTGTGGGTCGTACTGATAGCCAGGTTGGCCTGCAGGTTGACCTTGGAAAGGTTGTGCCTGCAAGTTCTGAGCCTGGTTGTACGGTAAACCTTGAACATAAAGATAGGCCTCAGGAGCAGGGAGACGCAAAATATCCCCATGCTCGTCAAGTTGACCCGGAAAACCATACACGGGAGTGCCGTCTTGTGCATAGTGCGAAAAGAAAGACCGATAAGGATCTTGGGGGAACTGTCCAGCTCCGGCGTTCGGCTGCTGTAAAAACAACCGATACTCCTCCGGAGAGATATTCTCCGGTATAGCAGTAGCTAGATAAATGTCCTCTGGAGTTGGCCCAGATCTAGAAGCAGATGCTGAGGCAACAGCAGAAGAGGCAGCCACACAAACAGTGGGTCGCACGGGAACGGAAGTGACGGGCGTCGAAGGAGACACCCCGGGCGTAGTGGCAGCTGGCCTCGAAGCAGGAGATGATATTCCCATAGAGGCAGCAGCTGAAATAATCTGACCCAGAGATCTGTATCCCTGTGGCAAAGAAGGACCGGCTGACGATGTGGTAGCCGGCTCAGACTCGTCTCCCTCAAACAATCTACGAGGGATGCGCTGGTAGTCATCAGACCCGGGAATTTCCTCACCAGAATTACTCATGGTTGATCCTGCCGTTAAATCACGCAGAAGACGGCGAGGACTAGGAGGAAAAACAGCAGCGATAAACGGTGAACCCGATGTAAGAGAAAGGAAATCAGCTCCTAATCTCAATTCAGACAGAGGGTCCGAAAAGGGCCAGTGGAAGTCAACTGGCTCTCCAAAGGGTTGCTCGGCGAGGACCGGTCCCCCGTCAGGGAACTCGAAAACAACAGGCTGCTGTGGTTCAACAGAAGGCTCAGAAGCCTCTGAAGAATCGTCCGTGTAAGGACTACCAGTAGACGAAACTGAGGGTTCCGCCACCGTGACAAAAGACTAGAAGAAGAGAACACACACACACACACGGGCTGAAAATGAATTAAGACACACGATCAAACAGTCACAAGCAATATCTAAACGGGTGTGTTATCGTGGGAGATTGATTTTACCACATTGGAAAATAAACAAATTCTACCGTTTCATGTTTTAAGAGTCGAGAAACGATAAAAAGATGACTCTATCTCTTTCAGAGTTGACACAAGCGTGAAAGGACAAGCGCTTGACGGTCTTTTCAAGTTTAGGGAGTCAGAAAAGACCAAATGACTGCTCGGGAAAAACTAGGCACAAAGGGTGTACCAGATAGCCGTGAACTGCAATATACACCTTGGTTTCAAAATGAAACAGAAATCGACCAAGGACTTTCCGTACGTGCGGGTAGTCTCCCCGAATGCTGTGTTCGGTGTATCACGGGTAAAAGGCGGCAGACTCGGCTTCCTGTGGATAAAGGATTGCAAACCTATAGGGGTCTCCCTTTATACACTCGACGGTACGGGGAGCGCAAGTCCGTACTAGTGCTGTCTAAAGCCAATAGGCGAACGACAGCTGCTAGGTTTAACGACGCCGGAACACGTCTCTAGCCTAGACCTTCTAAATATGTTGCGTTAAGTTCCAATGTTGCCTTAGGTTAATTGAATGAATTTTACGGTTGATCTTCAATTAAGTTTCAATTTCCAGGCCTTATCGTATGTAGTGTCTCCTAAATGCAAGCTATATGCCACGATGCAACATTTCGTTCGATGAAAACTAGTTAAATGAGAGTTGAGAGCTTTTATATAAACGAAATGAACGGAATACAAACAAGAATGTCTCTAATGCAACTAATGCAATTGCACACTTTTCATTCAAACACTAATCACTAGTAATACGGAAAAGATGACAATTTGCACTAATTAAAAAACAAAAGAGACTATATATTTTTTTTGATTTTCAATGTTTAATGGCTAATGTGCACTGAAAACAAAAGGAACAATTTGAGAAATGATAACTAAGAGAGCGAAGCAAACAATATTCACTCAACAAAACAAGCAACCAAATCTCTAAATCGACCCAAAGTCTCTCAAATCGAAGAAAGACTCGAAAACACCCAATGGACCGTGTGATCTGGGTCCAAAGCAAGTGCAAACGAATTCTGAATGAAAGAATGAACAATCACTCAAAAGACGCAACAAAACAATCAAAGACTGCTAAGAGGGCGTGGAGAATCAATCAACAAGTTGACGGGACAATCAAGACACCAAAACTCCCAAGGAGGGCTCGATTCACTATGCCACTAGATGCCCTAGGGCTCAAATCGTGAAACCGATAGATAGAGGCAAACAACCAAAGGATAGCGGTGAATTCCAGTCAAACCAGACTCCAATACACTCAAACAATCAGGAAATCAAGAAGAAAAGTACTGGTCAAGCTCAGAAAGCCAAAAATTGGAGAAACTCAAAAAAGTCACAGGGGTGGCGCGACTGTGGCCTTGAAACTAGCGCCAGAGGCCGAGTGGCGCGAGACAGACAAATGCAACACGCGCCAAGTGGCGCGACTGTCAGGTAAAAACCCGCGCCAGTCGAGTTCTTCAATGAAAATTAAAAAACAAGCTAATCTGAAAAGAGACCAACACAAGCTAAGAAAACCAAAAGGCTAAAATAATGAAAGAATCCAACCCAGAAGGTTCATCAAGCAAGGAGAAAAAATCAAAGCGAACCAATCATAAACGGGACAAGGAAAACCGGACGATCCCCAGTGGAGTCGCCAATTTGTTGAGGAGGTAAATCCCCTCTGCGGACAGAGGCGATCCCTACTAGCCCAGCAGGGGTCTAGCAACAAACAAACAATGCTATGACGCAAGCTCCTAGTTACGAAATGAAAGACTTGGGATAAGAGCCTACCTGGATTCCAACGCTAGATCTGAAGAAGAGATGTCCCCGTCCTTCAGCCCTGGCAGATCACAATCCTTCCACGATCTCCGTGGACGAACACCTGCACACAGAAGAGACGAACATATACATGCATAGGAACCAGCATACGTAACTAAATATCGGTCAGAAAAGATATTACTCGCATTAACATGATTGCAAAAGGAGTGGAACCATAATCATAGTCATCTATTAAAGTGATAAACGAATAGAGGTTACAACCGAGTTCTGACGTCGCAGCCTCCTTCGTACGGGTCCCCGGTTGTCCACGTCTCGTAAAGCTCGCCAAGGAAAGGGAAACCTCTCCAGAGTCTCGTAACAATGGTCTCCTTGCTTAATGGGCCTTAAGGGAAAGAAGGGATTCTTTACGGCACAAAGGCACTTGGGAATAGGGAGATGCAAAGCTTCAGCACTTCAAGACTAGCTTGCCATGGATCTGAGCAAGCTTTTATAGATGGGGAAGGAGGGAGTTGGGATCCCTATTATTATGGGATGGGCCCTATCAACAAGGAAGGTTCCATAGAAGGTGGCAAAACTACTTCCCTTCCATAGAACTCCCGTAGCCAAACCTCCCAACTCAAGATAGGCGGTGGTTGTGAGTTTGTTTGAACTCAACTTCCGCCATCCATATATAAAAAACAGTCCCTAAAATGGGTGGCGCGATTGCTGCTCTATGACAGAGCGCCAAGTGGCGCGACCTCTTTACAGGATTTCCCTGAGTGGCGCGAGTACTGAACTGTCTACCCGCGCCAATGCAAAAAGAGCTGATTTTCATGGATTTTGCAA